>JAGFBE010000048.1:0-374734 GCA_020226115.1 Colletotrichum viniferum
AGCTCCTCTTTTAGATTACTATAGAACATTATGTAATATCTCACTAAACTACTCCTACTACCTCTTAGTCTCTATCCTCTAGAGACTATAATCTTAAGTTCTAGAAGGCTTATAAAACTATATAGGATGTTAACTAAATTAATAAAATTAAGTAAAAGCTTATAATTTACATTACACACTTTTATGAAAACTAATTAGTTTCTTAAGGTAAGACTCTATAAGTAGTAAATATATTTACTCTACTTCTATAAAGAGAACAGCTTCTATAGCCTCTTAATTTCTATTTTAACTACTTTAGTAAAGTGAATACTAAACTAAATAAGACTAGATATATCTAGCTTATATAATCTAACGAAAAACTCCTTAGAATCCTTTTTAAAACTATAAAGCTTATTAAGTCTCTTATTACACTTTAAAAGCTTTATAGAGTATTAAAGCTTAATTAAAATAGATTCTTCTTAGTGTTTAAATAGATAAGTACTAATAATAACTTTACTAATATAACTCTAACTAGACGCTAGTAAGGTAGATTCTCTTATAATAATAGTAAAAACCTAACTTAAAGAATCTAAAAGTAAGATATCTAAGTAAAAGTCTTTTTTAACCTCTATAATATATTAAGGTTTTTATATTAAGGTGATCTCCTCTTAGAGAGCTATATTAAAGTAGCTTATAACCTAACTATTAGAAACATTATTAAAGAATAATATATAAAGGTTCTTATCGTTTAAGTCTCCTTCTATAATAACCTCATAATAAAGCATTATAAAGTTCTAGCTAATAAGCTTACTTTATATAATTTTATTATCTTTTTGCAATATAATAATAGAAGAAAATATATAAGCTTAATTATTAATTAAAGAAATAGCTTATATTTCTACTTAGATAGCATATAAGATATTATTAATAGTAGTAGCTTAAGTAAGTTAGAAACCTCTTTTAAAACTATAGTTAAGTTAATTTGTAATTAGTATAAGATCTATAAAGTACTAATAAAGACTTAAAAGCTTATTAATTATACTTCCTTTATTATCTTATAACTTTAAATTAAATTAAAAAAAAACCTATAGAAATGCAATCTCTATACTATAGACTTTATTAGATATATTATTTAATAAAACATCTTTAGTATTAAGACTTTATATTTAGAAACTACTACTAAAGCTTAAGAAGCTAACTTAAATCTTTATAAAAACCTTTTTAACTACTAAGTTAAGCTTATTACTGAGGAGTTTAGCCTCTATATCTTATTTAAAAGCTTAAAACTAAAACCTAAAACTAGATTTAAAAACTAGCTAAAGGCTTTAAAAAGAAAAGAGTAAAAAGAATAATAAGAAGATAAAGTAAATATAAGCTTTAGAAAGGCTATATCTAACTAAATATTAGTTACTTAAAAGTTAATTAGAGTTAAAGCTAAAAACTTAGCCTCTCTAAGAGAGATTAATAGAATAGAAGATATAGTTTATAATAATAACTCTAATCTTATAACCTTTATTATTAATATAAAAAGGAAAAACTACTCTAAAGAAGTATTAAATAAAATTAAAAATATATAAGTTTAAATAGAGAATAAGTAAAAAGAGCTCTACTATATAAAGATTAAAAGAAGAGTTAAAAAGCTTAAGCTATTTATAGTAAATAAGTGTAGTAATTTAACTCTAAAGTAATTCCTTATTACTTAAAATAATCTAATTAAAGATATAGCTTAAACTATATAACTTTAAGATATTTTCTTAGTTCTAATTATACTAAAAAGATAGATAGTATTTAGTATATAGTAAACTAAAGAGATCTAAAAAGAAAACTATAATTAAACTTATATTAAGAAAGAATTAGTAGAGAGACTAGCTACTAACTAGAATAGTAGAGAATATAGCTTAAAAGCTAAATAGAATATTAAGTATATAAAATAAAGTTAATTAAGTCTTTCTCTCTTTAGTATATAAAAAACTTAGGGGATATATAGAAAAAAGTAAAGTTTTTAGAATTTTTAGTAATTCTAACCTAAAAGTAAGAAGTTAGATAAGCGTTTTTATAAGCGTTAGGCGTTATTATAAGAAGAAAAAGCTTATATAAGTAAATAGAAGCCTAGTTAGCTTATAATAAAAAAGACTAAGTAGATAAGTAAAAAATATATTTATTTTTATATAATTTTCTATTTTTCCTTAATAACTTTAGTAACTACCTTTTTAGAAAAGCTTTTAAGGTTCTTTAGCTTAGCTTATAGAAAAAACCTATTAATTCTTACCTTTTAAAAATTAAATAAAAATAGGTATTTTTAAGCTCCTCTAGCTTTAACTAGCTCTACTTTTATCTCCTCTCTTAATCCTTACTATACTTCTTTAATTATTTAAAGCAATAATAGAGTAGAATACTATAGAGATAATATTATTAAACTTCTTCTTAGTAGCTTATTTTCTCTTAAGAGATTATATAACTTAAGATATAAAAAGAGTAGAAAATATAGATAAAATATAAGTTAGTTAAGCTTATATTTATATATTCACTTTTATATCTCTTATAGTTATCTAGAAAATTAATATATAAGTGTTTAGGGCATTTTTAGGGGTTTTCTACTTAGAGTGGAGTGCCTAATATAATTGATAAGTTTTCTCTCTTACCTTATTGCAATATCTTATTCTTAGATTCCTTAAGTTAGGTTTTTATTATTATTATAAGAGAATCTACTTTACTAGCGTCTAGTTAGAGTTATATTAATAAGGTTATTATTAATACTTATCTATTTAAATACTAAAAAAGATCTATTTTAACTAAGTTTTAATGCTCTATAAGGCTTTTAAAGTATAATAGAGGATTTAATAAGTTTTATAGTTTTAAAGAGGATTCTAAGGAGTTTTTTATTAAATTATATAAGCTAAATATATTTAGTCTTACTTAGTTTAGTATTTATTTTACTAAAGTAGTTAAAATAGGAATTAAGAAACTATAAAAGCTATTCTCTTTATAGAAGTAGAGTAGATATATCTACTACTTATAGAGTTTTATTTTAAGAAACTAATTAGTTTTTATAAAAGTATATAATATAGATTATAAGCTTTTATTTAATCCTATTAATTTAGTTAATATCCTATATAGTTTTATAAGTTTTCTAGAACTTAAGATTATAGTTTCTAGAGGATAGAGACTAAAGAGTAGTAGAAGTAGTTTAGTAAGATATTATATAATATTCTATAGTAGTCTAGAGAAGCTATTAAGTTATAAATATATAGAATATATTAAATAGGCTTATATTACTATTTATTTAGGTTATAGTAATTAAATATTTTAGAAGAAAAAGAAGAGTTAAAAAGGTGAATTTATAGAAAGTAAGAAGTATTAATTATAATATTAATAGTTTTTACTAAGAGTTAATAAAAATAAGTAAAAAAAGAAAATATATAATTTTAAGATATAAAAGTGATAGTTAGTCTTATTTAAAGTATTATAGTTAAATATAAAAGTATTTATTAAAGAAGAGTTATTATTATATATATAGATATATAAAGATATTTAGTAGAAGGTTAGCAGTTTAAAGTATTTCTTTTTATAGACGTTATAAAAGTAAATTTAGCGCTAGTAGTTAATATTTCTTCTAAAAATGTGATTTTTAAATAAAGAAAGAGCTAGTTAAGCTATAAAGTAGTTATTTTTAAAGCTAAGATTTAAGTAATTATAAAATATAGATAGTAATTAGATAAAAGTGAAGTTTAGTAGTAAAAGTAGTAAGTAGAAGAAAGAAGAGTAACTAGTATAATTTAGTAGTAGAAAAGGTAAAATATAGCTATAAAATACTTAGTTAGGCTTATAATCTTATGTTTTTAAAGGGAAATTAATACTTATAGCTATAGAAGAGGTAAGGTTTTTTTATAATTTAATTATAAGATATATAGAGTTAAAGGCCTCTTTTTTATAGATAGTAATATTTTAATTAATATACTTATTTTACTTTTGCTATTAAAACCTAAATAAATATATTTTTTTTAGTTTAGTTAATTTTAGATTTATAATAAAAAGCTCTTTAAATTATTCTTTTTTATCCTATTAATAAGTTACTATAGTAAATAAGTCCTTAAGCCTTTATAGTTACTATTTTTAGTATTAACTAACTTTTTAGTTAGATATAAAAAAATATTATAATAGGGTAAGAGAGAAGACTTATCAATTATACTAGGCACTCCACTCTAAGTAGAAAACCCCTAAAAATGCCCTATACACTTATATATTAATTTTCTAGATAACTATAAGAGATATAAAAGTAAATATATAAATATAAGCCTAACTAATTTATATTTTATTTATATTTTCTACTCTTTTTATATCTTAAGTTATATAATCTCTTAAGAGAAAATAAGCTACTAAAAAGAAGTTTAGTAATATTATCTTTATAGTATTCTACCCTATTATTACTTTAAATAATTAAAGAAGTATAATAAGAATTAAGAGAGGGGATAAAAATAAGGCTAATTAAGGCTAGAGAGGCCTAAAAATACCTATTTTTATTTAATTTTTAAAAAGTAAGAATTAATAGGTTTTTTTTATAAGCTAGACTAAAGAATCCTAAAAGTTCTTCTAAAAAAGTAGTTACTAAAGTTATTAAGAGAAAATAAGAAATTATATAAAAATAAGTATATTTCTTATTTATCTATTTAGTCTTTTTTATTATAAGCTAACTAAGCCTCTATCTACTTATATAAGCCTTTTCCTCTTATAATAATACTTAATACTTATAAAAACGCCTATCTAACCTCTTACTTTTTAAGTTAGAATTACTAAAAATTCTAAAAACTCTACCTTTTTCTATATATCTCTTAAGTCTTTTATATACTAAAGAGAAAAAGACTTAAATATTTTTATTTTATATACTTAATGTTCTATTTAGTCTTTAACTTATATCTTCTACTATTCTAACTAGTAGCTAGTCTCTTTACTAATTCTTTTTTAATATAGGCTTAATTATAGTTTTTCTTCTAAATCTCTTCAGCTTACTATATACTAAGTACTATCTATCCTTTTAATATAGTTAGAACTAAAAAAGTATCTTAAAGTTATATAGCTTAAGCTATATCTTTAATTAGGTTATCTTAAGTAATAAGAAATTACTTTAAGGTTAAGTTACTAAGCTTATTTACTATAAGTAGCTTAAGCTTTTTAACTCTTCTCTTAATCTTTATATAGTAGAACTTCTTTTACTTATTCTCTATTTAAACTTATATATCTTTAACTTTATTTAATACTTCTTTAAAATAGTTTTTCCTTTTTATATTAATAATAAAAGTTATAAAATTAAGGTTATTATTATAGACTATATCTTCTATCTTATTAGTCTCTCTTAAAGAGATTAAGTCTTTAGCCTTAACTCTAATTAATTTTTAAGTAACTAATATCTAGTTAGATATAGCTTTTCTAAAGTTTATATTTATTTTATTTTCTTATTATTCTTCTTACCTTTTTCCTTTTAAAGCCTTTAGTTAGTTTTTAAACCTAGTTTTAAGTTTTAATTTTAAACCTTTAAGTGAAGTATAAAAGCTAAACTCTTTAATAATAAGCTTAACTTAATAGTTAAAAAGGTTCTTATAAAGATTTAAGTTAGCTTCTTAAGCTTTAGTAGTAGTTTCTAAATATAAAGTCTTAATACTAAAAATACTTTATTAAATAATATATTTAATAAAATCTATAGTATAGAGGCTATATTTCTATAAATCTTCTTTTAATTTAATTTAAAGTTATAAGATAATAAAAGAAGTATAATTAATAAGCTTCTAAGTTTTTACTAGTACTTTATAGATCTTATACTAATTACAAACTAACTTAACTATAGTTCTAAAAAAGGTCTCTAACTTACCTAAGTAGTTACTATTAGTAATATCTTATATACTATCTAAGTAGAAGTATAAGCTATTTCTTTAATTAATAATTAGGCTTATATACTTTCCTCTACTATTATATTATAAAAAGATAATAAAGTTATATAAAGTAAGCTTATTAGCTAGAACTCTATAATACTTTATTATAAAGTTATTATAAAAAGAGACCTAAATAATAAAAACCCTTATATATTATTCTTTAATAATATCTCTAATAGTTAAGTTATAAGCTACTTTAATATAGCTTTTTAAGAGGAGATCGCTTTAATATAGAAACCTTAATATATTATAGAGGTTAAGAAAAACCTTTACCTAAATACTTTACTTTTAGATTCCCTAAATTAGGTTTTTACTATTATTATAAGAGAATCTACCCTACTAGTATCTAGTTAAAGTTATATTAGTAAGGTTATTATTAGTATTTATCTATTTAAGCACTAGAAAGGATCTATCTTAACTAGGTTTTAGTACTCTATAAAGTCTTTAAAGCGTAATAGAGGACTTAATAAGCTCTATAGTTTTAAAAAGAATTCTAAGGAGTTTTTAGTTAGATTATATAAGCTAGATATACTTAGTCTTACTTAGTTTAATATTCACTTCACTAGGGTAGTTAAAATAGAAATTAGAAAGCTATAGAAGCTGTTTTCTTTATAGAGGTAGAGTAGATATATCTACTACTTATAGAGTCTCACTTTAAGAAACTAATTAGTTTTTATAAAGGTATATAATATAGATTATAAGCTTTTACTTAATCCTATTAATCTAGTTAATATCCTATATAGTTTTATAAGTTTTTTAGAACTTAGGATTATAGTCTCTAGAGAATAGAGACTAAGAGGTAATAGAGGTAGTTTAGTAAGATATCATATAAAGTTTTATAGTAGTCTAGAGGAAGGATTATTAAGTTATAAATATATAAAATTAAATAAACAGGCTTATATTACTACTTATTTAGGTTATAGTGATTAGATGTTTTAGAAGGAAAGAAGAGTTAGAAAAGTAAATTTATAGCAGGTGAGGAGAGGTTAATTGTAATGCTAATAATTTTTATTAAAAATTAATAAGAGCAAGTAAGAAGAAAAAGGTATAATTTTTAGGATATATAAGTAATAGTTAAACTTAGTTAAAATGTTATAGTTAAATATGAAAATATCTATTGAAGAAAGGTTGTTAGTATATATGTAAATATATAAAGATGTTTAGTAGAGAGTTAGTAGTTTAAAATGCTTCTTTTTATAAATATTATAAAAGTGAATTTAGCGCTAGCAGTTAATATTCCTTCTAAAAATATAATTTTTAAGCGAGAAAGAAGCTAGTTAAGCTGCAAAGTAGTTATTTTTAAAGCTATAATTTATAAAATGCAAATAGTAATTAGATGAAGGTAAAATTTAGTAGTAAAAGTAGCAAGTAGAGGAAGGAAGGGTAACTAGTGTGATTTAATAGCAGAAAAGATAAGATATAGCTGTAAACTGCTTAGTTAGACTTATAATCTTATATTTTTAAGGGGAAATTAATGCTTATAGCTATAGAAGAGGTGAGGATTTTTTTTTTTTTTTTGTGATTTAATTGTAAGATATATAGGGTTAAAGGCCTCTTTTTTATAGATAGCAACGTTTTAATTAATATACTTATTTCACTTTTGCTATTAAAACCTAAATAAATGCATTCTTTCTAGTTTAGTTAATTTTAGATTTATAGTAAAAAGCTCTTTAAATTATTCTTTTTTATCCTATTAATAGGTTACTATAGTAAATAAGTTTTTAAGCTTTTGTAGTTACTATTTTTAGTATTAACTAACCTCTTAGTTAAGTATAAAAGGGCATATTTCTTCTACTTAGCTATATCTCTCTTTTCTTCCTCTTAATATATTATTCTTTATAATCTCTAGTCTAACTAATACTTTATAATAATAACTAGATAACTTCTAAGTAGTATAATTATAAATATTAAAATTAACTTAGGTTATTTTTATACTACTACTTTAAACTAAGTATATAAGCTTTTCTCTTTCTCTCTTATACTAGTTTCTATAAATTATAAAAATAAAAAAAGAATTATTTATCTATTTAAACTTATTATACTACTATTAGTTATAATAGGTTGTTTTTCTAAAACTATTTAGACTACTACTAACTTATATATAGGCTTTTCTTTCTCTTTTCTAAACTTCTATTAAAAGTTCTATTAGTTAGGTTTAATATAAAATAAGCTTTATTTATAAGATTACTATTAATAAAAAAGTTAAAGAAGTTACTCTAAGGTTTTAGTATTTACTTATTAAGTTCTTAATAATATATATAAAGCTAATTAATAAGAGAGAAGTATTAAAAGAGTTTCTATTTTTTATAAAAGAGGTTTATATTATAAAAAGTTATATTAGCTTTTAAAAATAGCTATACTAGAAAATAGATAGATTAGAAGTAGTTAAAGTTTTACTAATTTATATATATAGTATTTAGAATTTCTTTCTATATAATAGATATTTTAAACGCTAAATAAAGATATTTTTTAAGGCTAAATAGAGTAGCTACTAAGTTACTATATCTATTCTTTTCTAAGAATATATTTCCTACTAAACTAAATAGAAAGAGGCTTATTCTAACTATATCTACTATAAGAAAGGCTTTTTATATTTATATAAACTTAACTATAACTAAGAAACTACTAGTTAGATTAGATATATTAAAAAGAGTAATAAGAAAAAAAGTATTTCTAATAATATCTTTTATAAAGAGAGTAGAGGTATTAATATAATACTTTATTTTAAGTATAAATATCCTAGAAGTAAGACTATTATACTAGTATATAAACTATTAATTAACTAATTTACTAAGTTAGCTCTAAAGTATAAATTTAAATTATAGTAGTATTTTTAGGCAGTTTCTTATAAGATCCTTAGTAAAAACCTTTATAAGTAAGTTAGCTTTTTAATAGTAGAAGTGAGGTTAAAGCGTAAGAATAAGAAGAAAAAGAAAGAAGCTACTGTTTATTATACTTAGAGAAGTAATTAGTCTATTTTAGGTTTGAATTTTTTTAAAGATAGTATTAGTTTTTTTTAAGTTTTTTAGCACTTTTTTAGTCTTTTTAGTGTTTATTAGTTTTTATTATTATATATCCCCCCTTCTTTTATAATAATATATATTAAAGGCAAAAAAAGCAATATAAATATATAGTTAATATAAATTATAGTGTAAAGGTAACTAAACATAAATAGATAAAATGTCGCTTTTCTTACTAAAAATAAATAAAGTTTAATAATTATTATAGACTTAGCTATCTTTTAGTTTCTCTATATCTTTATACTAATTATTAAATCCTTTATTTTTTATAGAGATACCTACTATAATTTTATTCTTTTTTTGCTAAATATTAACTTTAGCTTATAATATTTTATTTTATTCTTATAATTACTTAATTTGTATTTTTATAGCGTTAAAGTTATTAGTTTCTACTTCTTTTAGTATAAATAACTTATTAAGGTTTAGGATTTCTATTAGACTAAACGTATTAAGATCAGGTTAATTTGTAGTAAAAAAAACCTTATTAAGGGCTTACTTAAGGTCTAATTAGATTTCTATTTCAAAGATATTATCTAGATAGCTATCTTTATTTACTATAAATTTCTTTAAGTAATTACTAGCTATAATCTACTTAATAAGAATTCTAATAAAGATTTTAAATAAATAGGATAAAGTTTGAAGAGATATCTACTAAATATAAAAGAAGCCTAACTAGTATATACTAAGCTTACTAAAAAAGCTTTTATTAATAAATAGCTTTACATTATAGATAAGAATAATATTCTTAATTTATAGCTCTTTATGTTACATTCTATACTTATTTCTTTAGTTATAGTTCTTAGCAACTTAATAGCACTACTTTACAACATATTTAAGAGCTATCTACTAGTTAGAATTAAGTTATTTAAAGGTCTATATATATAAAAGAAGTTCAGTTTTAGCATCTCTAACTCTTAACTAGTCTAACACTTACTAAGTAATACTTCTAATCTTAATTAGAGTGATTAAGTTATAACTATAAATAAAATAAAAAAGAGAGTATTTTATAGAAGATCTAATTAATATTTAGTTAGTAAATAAAGCTATATAAAGGACTAAAGTCTAATTCTTTCTACTGAAGTTTAACTAGGTTATAAAGGTGTAAATAAGAAGTTAATATCCTTTTTTAATAAGTCTATTAGCTTTTAAATTATATATTAAGATAATAAGGTGTTATCCCCTATAGACTTAATTAAGCTTTTTAATAAACCTCTTATTTTCTAATCTCTTATTAACTATAAGAAGTCTATAGATCTTATAGTAGTAAATTATATTTTCCTAAATAAACTTAGCTATTATCTTTAAGTTAATATTCTTAAGAAGTTAATAAACCTCTATATAACTAATAAGCGTATTATAAGCTTTAGCTAGAGAGTAATTATTAATCTTCTAGATATTAATATAAATATACTAAAATAAAATTACTAGAGGTGTAAAAAAGGTATGAGGGTCTTTAAATTATCTTAGTTAGGCTTATATATAGGGCAGATAGCTTTTTATTTTGTTACTTATCATTTAATATATATTTTCTTAGGCGTATTACTCTTAAAGTCTAGCGTACATTATATTATAGCCTCTATACCCTCCTTTAGTATATATATACTAGATTAACTTCTTCTATTTTTCCTTATTATTAACTACTTATTTTAGTATTAGGTTTAACTTTATTTCTTTTTAAAAGAAAAAACTATCTTAAAGTATATACTTTGCTATATATAACTTAAATTTCTTAAAATTAATCTAAAAAATAGTCCTTAAGTATAATAATAAAGCTAAATACTTAGCAATTTATTATAATTATTAAAACTAAGTCTATTTAAAGCTTAGTAGATCATCTACTCTAGGTTTAAAATCCTCTTTTACTTTAAGTATATAGATAGAATTATTAATTATTTCGTCTAAATCTTCTTCTTATTTAGCTTCTTAAATGTTAGATTCCCTTACTAGTTTATATAAGAGACTATCTATAGCTTTATTCTTTATACTAGGTATATAGTAAATATTAAAATTAAATATTTTAATTTAAGTGATCTATTGTATAAAAACCGCTTTAAGTAAATCTAAAGTAGTACTGCTAATTTAGTTTATAAAGACTTTTATATTAGTTTTAAAGGTAAATTATACGCTATATAGGTAGTTTTTAAGCTTCTTAAGAGTAAGTAAGACTAATTAAAGCTTAAGCTTTTTTACGTTATAGTTAAAGGCTATACTAGTTTAGATTCTACTTTTATATTAAGCAATATATTTTTTACTCTAATAGTACTATCTAAATATAGCACCCTACCTCTTAGTGCTTATATTAGTAGATAGATAGATTTTACTAGCTTTCTCTTTATAATTAATAAGTTGAAGTAATAGAGGGCTAACTAAGTAAAGCTTAAAGGTTTCTATAGCTAGCTACTGTTTTAGCCTCTATTTAAAAAGCACTCCTTTTTAAAGAAGTCTTACTAGTAAGGTAAAAATAATCTTATAATCTTTAATTTATACTTAATAGAACCTAATAATGCTAAAAAGACTTTTGATTGCTGTAATATTATTATACTTTTCTTACTTAAGGATTTTAATAACTTTATTCTAGTTAGACTTATATTTCTTACTACTTACTATATAACTAAAGAGGTTAATAGCAGGCTAGTAAATCTAAGATTTCTTAAAAGAAATTATAGTATTAATAAGCTTAAGGTTCTAAAGTACTATATCTAGGTTTATAAAGTATTTAAAGATATATAAATATACCTCTAGAAGCTTAACTATATAGTTACTATTATATATTGTTTTTAGCCCTCTAATAGGAATGTTATTAAGAAAAGGTTAGTAAACGCTTAGAATAAGGTTATAGAGGATTCTTATTATAACCTTTATAAACTAAGTAACTAAATTTATTACTCCTTAAAGTAGAGTATATATTCTAAATAGCTTTAAAGGTATAGTAAATATAGTTAGGTTTTAACTTAACTTATTAAGTAAAACTTAGTTATATCTAAAAAATAGGTCTAAAAAGCTTATAATTTTATAGTTAGTAAAGTCTTCTAAGAATTTATCAGCCTTTAGAGGAATAAAAGTATCTCTAATACTAATCTTATTAAGTTTTATATATAAGTTAATTAGCCTCATATTGCTATCCTTTTTAGTAATAAAAAACTAAAAGTTTCTATATAATCTATAGGATTCCTCTAAAACTCTTTATATAACTCTTAATCTAAGTATATTAATAACTTTCCTCTATAAGACTTTAGGGATAGAAATCTCTTTTTCTTACTATATAATATATAGAATAGTTCTAATCTTCTATAATAAAGCTATATAAAGGTTAACACGCTTATATTCTGTGAAATCTTATATTAATGCCCTTTCTTAATTTGTGAAGATGTATTTAAGTATTTTGATCTCTCTTAGTAAAAAGTATAGCTAGGTAACTTTAAGCTTTAAAAACCTTTTTAAGGTAAAGTAAGTCCTTTAGTTAAACTGTGCAAATTATAAATATATATAGCTAGTAAAAAAGAAGTTAAAAAGCTAATAATAGCTCTCTACTTCTTAAATTAAGATCTTCTTTTAGTTTTTCTAACTATTAGAAATAGAACTATCTAAAAGTAAATTATTAACTAAATAAACTTTTTTATTTTTATATTTATATATTATATAGATACTAATAAAGCTTTAGTTAGACTTAAGGTTTTTTTTAATTAACTTAAAGAATACTTAATCTTTTAGGACTTTAAAAAGGTTTTACTAGCTTTTAGTGTTCTTAAGAAAGTAGGCTTAAATAGTTTCTATAATTAGAGTAACTACTACTTTAGTAATAGTTCTTAAGATATTAAGTATAGCTAAAGGTGAAATTAAAGTAGAGCACTAATTAGTTTTAGAAATAGCTTCTTTTTATTTAAGAAAGTTAGCTTTCTTTCTTTCTTAAGTAAAAAGGCGCTCTTTTTTATAGTCTATTATAGTATTAATATAGTAAGTTTAAACTTTATTATATATATTGCTAAAGTTCTAGTTAGTTTTAGGTTAGCTTTTAGTAGCTTTAGAGGTATTATAAACGTCTTTTATATAGTTTTTCTATTTAGAGAAATAGTGCTAAATTTAATATAAAGAATCTAATTATATAAGACCTATTAGAATACTAATTTTCTAGAATTTATTACTTCTATAATCTTTTACCTTTATTATAGTAGTAATAAAGCGTTTTGAATACTTAAAAGTGAGTTTAGTAGAGATAGTAAAAAGAAGTCTAAAGAGTAAGTTATAATTAATAGTTTTAAAGTTTACTACTATTATAGTTATTATAATCTTATAGTTATTAATCTAAATAGATATATAGTATACCTTAATAAAGTATAACTTTAGGTTACCTTTAGCTATTGTTCTTATTATTAAAGTAGTAGTAGAAATTAGAATATTATAGTTTAAAACGTATTAGTAACTTATAAAATTAGATTTTATACTAGTATTAATCACACCCTATATAAGTAAGTAGTTATTAGGGCGCTTACTACTAATAGAGATCTTTAGAATAAGTTATAATATAATAATTATTAAAGCTATTTAGTTTATAATTATTAGGATAATAGCTTTAACTAAAAAGACCTTTAAATAGTTTTAGGTTTAAATAGCTTTATTATATTTAGAAACCTAATTAGTCTATTAAGCTTTTTCTTTTAAAGTTTTAGTGAAGTTTATAAAGTTTATAGGAATAAGTATATAAATAACTCCTTTTAAATTATCTATAAAAATATATATTTTTCTAATAAACTCTTCTCTATATTCTAGCTAAATTTTATAGACTTTTTTAACTAGTAAACTAACTAAGCTATAAAGTTTATATAAAATAAGTTTATTAATAAGTTTTTTATCTTTAATAGATTTCTAATTTTTACTATTAAAGAATATAGCTAGCTAGAAGTTATTTTTTAGAAAAAATAGTTTTAAGATAAGTTTTAGAAGAGAAATCTTAATAACTTTACTAAGTATTACTTCTCTTTCTATTCTAAATACTCTTTTTAGTTTTAGAGTATTAGTAAATATAGAAGCTAGTTTAAAAAGGCTTTCTTCTCTTATTTTAATATCTAAGTTTTTTTCTTATTTTTTTTAGTTAAGAGGTGAATTCTTCTCTATAACTAACTTTTTTAGTAAATCTAAATAACTCTTAGAATAAGGTTATAAAGAAGAAGGTCTTTTTAAGATAGTTAGAATATCTTTAATATTTTATATAGTAAAATAGACCTTTTTAGAAGGAGATTTTAAGGCTTTTTTTTTAACTTTTTTAGAATTTAGTAGCTTTAGCTTCTTCTATAGGAATAAGTTAGCTTTATATATCTTTAATTAAGTAATTATAAGCTTAAATACTATAAAATTAAGTAAATTACTTTTAGTTAAACTATTAAGTTATACTAAGTTATATAAGTAAGAAGGCTAAACTGAATTTTTATATTCTTATTTACTAATAGCTAATATTTAGAAAGCAGAAGTCTAATTTGATACTTTATTATTTAATATAACACTTCCTTTTTCTATAAACCTATAAGAAAATTTAATTAAGTTAAAGTTATTATAGTCTTATAGAACTTTAATAAGTATAAACTAAAGTTAGCTAATATTCTACTTAAGAATCTTAGTAGCTTAAGTTTTTATAGCTTTATAGCTATTTTAATTCTTAAGGTAAGTAATAATAGCTTTATAGTTAAGCTTATTATCTTATTATAATGAGGTAATAATTATCTAAGGGATAAAAAACTTATTATTTTGAGGTTTATAGAAATAGTATCTTTAGAAGTACTAAATTAAGCTACTTCTTTTATTAGCTATCTTTTAAAGATAATAGCTTTTTTTAAAGTTATGATTTATATAGCTTATATATTAGTACTAACTATATAGGCTATAAGGGAAAAGCTTAGGATTTTTCTTATTAATTTTAACTAAATAAATTAAAGCTAAATAGTGGTCTTCTATAGTTAGAGAAGAATAAGTAATCCTTTTAGTAGAGATTTTCTAGTTATCTATTATTTTTACTAAGTTAGAAAGTTACTAATTTAAAAACTAACTTTAGAGGTTTTTAATACTTTAGTTAGACTTAGTTTTACTTTTTTTAGCTTATAGAGGGGGGGAAGCTTTCCCTCTTAGTGCTTTTAGAAGTATAGAAAATAGAGAATAAATAGAAGTAATAATCTAGAAGGTTTACCTCTAAGTAGCTTTAAAGCTAAGCTAATTTATTAAGTTAACTTTAAACTTATTAAAGTCCTCTTTTTTAAATAACTTATAAATATTAGTTTCTATAAGTAGAGCTATTCTATCTAAAGCTAACTAATTAAATCTTAATATAGCTATATAGATAATTTAGAGGCTAGTTATAATATTAAAGTTATATCTTATAGCTTTAGTTTAGATATTATTAATTTTTTATAAGAACTATATAGCTACTTTATAATCTAAATTATTTATTATTAAAGTTATAAAAACAATCTAATTAATCTAATTATCTAGTAGTTCCTAGCAATCCTTATCTATAGCTTTATAGCGCTAGATAAAGTATATTTTCACCTATAACTAAGTTTTCTTATTAAGTTTTATTTAATTATTAGCTTAAAAAGGTATATCTATATAGAAAATAATACTTAATACTTTTAAAGTATTAGTTATTTTTACTACTTCTATTATAGCTTTATAGCTTTTAAGAAAGTTTAAAATATTATTTCTAGTAAAAAATAATACTCTAGTTATTCTAAGTTATAGTATTTTAAATTTTTAAAGTCTTAAACTATATACTCTAAAGACCTTTTAATAAGATTTAGTAGAGTTTAAATAGCTTTATATATCTTTTTCTCTTAAAGAATCCTCTCTAAGCGTTATATTTATACTAGAAGTATTACTCTTAGAAGCTATTATTTTAAAAACTTTAGCTTCTATAATTACTTTAAAACTCTAATTTAAATCTAAAATTAAAGAGGGTCTCTCTTATTAAAATTAGTAAAAAGAAGGATTTATAAAAAGACTTACTAAAATATTACTAGTAATTAAGTTAGCTTTATTATTTATTATTTCTAGTCTAAGTTATTTATCTTAAGCTAGAGTTAAAATCTTTAGAGCTCTAAAGTCTAATAATATTATTCTAAAAAAGATATAAATAAATTAATAGAAAAAGAAGTAAAAAAAGGCCTTACTAAAGAAGGCTAAAGTAAAAAGATTATATAAGACTTAAGTAGAGCTAATAATTTATTAATAGAAGGAGTAATAGAAGAATTCTTACGATATAGGTCTAAAAGAATAATAAAAAGTAAGGAAAGAGATAAAGAAAAAAAGAGACACTTTTATTATTATTTCTATTTTTATCCTTCTCTCTTATCTAGAAAGTATATATATATTTATTATCTCTCCTCTTTTCTACTATTTTAATAGTAAGGTTATTTTATATTTTAGGTTTCTTTTTCTTCTCTTTATAGGGGAAGTCTAGTTATATTTAATAGTATCCTCTATAGCTTTACTTTATAACTCTTCTCTTTTATAAGTTAGGTTTAAGATTTAATAAAGTTTATAATAAAACTATAGTATTAATTATAAACTTTAAAAGAAGTGTTTTACTCTAGCTACTTATTTACTACTTAAGAATATAGAGAGGGAGAAATCTAAAGAGATATATATACTTTTTTTTCTATAGAGTTAGTATAGAATTATTCTTAGAAGGAAGAAATGCTTTTAGTTAGACTTAGAAAATATTTCCCTCTTTATTTTTTAAAAAGTTAGTATAGTTATAATATTTTTCTTTTTTAGCTTTTTATACTTTTATACTTATAGCGTTTTATAATTTAAAAAAGTTAGATCTTAGTATTTTTATATATAAGTATAACTTAGATCTTAAGTTTTTAAGCTTTTTAGTATTTTTCCTTACTAGTTAATATATTATTAGAAACCTTCTAATAAGTTTAAGTAAAGAGAAAGTTTTCTTAGAATAAATTAATTAATTTCATCTTTTTTAAGGTTTATAAGAGGGGTAAAATAAATACTATCACCTTTATAACTTTAGCTTTTAATATAAGAGCGAAATAAGTTTATTTTATCTTAGTTACTTTTAGATTATTATTATAGTAATTTATAATAAAGTAGTATATAGTAATTTTAAATAGATAGATAGTAAGTTAATAAGGGGGAATAACTAAGCTTATATAGAACCTTACTTACTTTCTTCTATTTAGCTAGATATTTTTCTTTTTAAAGTTTTTTAAACTCTTATAGGTTTAGTTAATCTTTAATTCTAAGTACTTAGGTTATTACTTTTTACTTTAAGAAAATAGAAGTTAAAAACGTATTAGCTAAATTTTCTTTTAATATAGTAATATTTAAATTACCTCTTCTTTTGAGCTTTTCCTACTTTAGTTTAGTAGGATAGTATAGAATAACTATAAAGAGAACTCTTTATAGTAATCTAACTTATACTTCTCTATATTAATTACTAATTTTATAATAGAGTAAAAGAGAAAACTTATTAATTATACTAAACATTTTACTCTAAATAGAAAACTTTTAAAAATACTTTAAATACTTATATATTAATTTTCTAAATAACTATAAGAAATATAAAAGTGAATATATAAATATAAGTCTAACTAACTTATACTTTATCTATATTTTCTACTCTTTTTATATCTTAAGTTATATAATCTCTTAAGAGAAAATAGGTTACTAAGAAGAAGTTTAGTAATATTATCCTTATAGTATTCTACTCTATTATTACTTTAAATAATTAAAAAAGTATAGTAGAGATTAAGAGAGGGGATAAAAGTAGAGCTAGCTAAAACTAAAGGAACTTAAAAATACCTATTTTTATTTAATTTTTAAAAAGTAAAGATTAATAGGTTTTTTCTATAAACTAAACTAAAGAACCCTAAAAGCTTTTCTAAGAAAGTAGTTACTAAAGTTATTAAGGGAAAATGGAAAATTATATAAAAACGAGTGTGTTTTTTACTTATCTACTTAGTTTTTTTTATTATAAGCTAACTAGGCCTCTATCTACTTATATAAACCTTTTCCTCCTATAATAACGCCTAACGCCTATAAAAACGCCTATCTAACCTCTTGCTTTTAGGTTAGAATTACTAAAAATTTTAAGAACTCTGCCCCCTTCTAAGATTTAGAGATAAATAGAAGTAAAATAAAAATATAATAGAATAAGTTTTAAATAAATATAATAAAACGTAAAGTAGAGATAAAGTATAATAATAAGATAGTAAGTAATCTTAATAAAGTTAGAAGATAGTATAGAAGTAGAAACTATAGCTTAAGCGTTAATTAATATAGAGATAGAAGAGGAGGAGTTAGAAGAGTTAATAATAATAATATTAAATAATAAGTATATAAAGTTCTATAGAATTAAAGTTAGTAAAAAGTAGAAGAGAAGATAAAAAAGATTAAGGTGTTTATTATAGCTACTAAATAGGTTATTTATTTTAAGCGTTAAGTAGAAAAAGAAGTAGTTAGAGTAATAAGATAAAGTAGTATTAGCTAGAGAGAGGTATAGCTTATATTTATTATCTATAAGTAGTATTTTACTAATATATATACTTATTATAACTACTAGAGAAGTAAACTTAGGGATAAAAAGTAAAAAAGGGATATAAACTAACTATAATAAAGTAAATAGAGATATTATATATATAGTAAAAGCTAAGTAGTAAGAAGATAATAAATAGTAGTAGAAAAAGTAGTAAAAGGAATAAGATTTAAATAAAGGTATAAGTAGCTTAATAGTAAAGGGGATAATAAATATAATATAATGTAATATAATATAGAGGTAGAGTGTAAGTATAAATATAGGCGTAAGGTTAGAACTTTAGAGATTACTACTTTAGCGTTAATATATATAGCTTAATAATAGTTAGATTGAGGAGAGAAGAAGAGAGGAGAAGATATAGACTACTAAGAGAAGTAGAGAATAGATTTACTTAGTTAGGCTATATATAGAAATAGAAATTAATTAGAAGGGTTTATATAGCTAGAGTAAGTATAGAAGCTCTAGTAGTTACTAAAGAATATATATAGAGATATAAGTAACTAATACTATAAAAGCTTATTAATTAATAGCTATAATAAAAGTATATCTCTTACTATATATAGTAGCTATAATAAAAGCTATTAAGAGGGTAGTATTTATAGCTATAGCTAAACTATAGAGTAATAAGTAATTAATAGTTAGAGTATTAATATTAATAAAGTTTAAATTAATGCTCTTATTTAGAAGTTCTATTTAGGAGATAGTTAGATAGTAGATATAATATATAACAAAATAAATAATTAATCTAAATAAATATATATATTTATATAATATAGTTTATTAGATAGAATGGTTTAAATTAAAGCTATAATTAATAATACTTAAGAGAGAGGGGATAAAGATATTATAAACTATACTAAACTATATATTAATAAGGTCTAGTTATAAATAATAGGCTTATTATAGATAATAACCTTTAGCTTATAAAGGAGAAAGAGAAGATATTTAGCAAATATATATAAAGCTAGCTAGATAAAGTAGGAAATTAAAAATAAAGCTAATAAGAGATAGAATAATAATAATATAATATAATTAATAAGTAGTAAATATTAATATTAGATAGTAAAAGCAATTTTAAATAGTATAATATATATTATAGAGCGCTACTAAAGTTAAAGTAGGTTTATAAGAGTAATAAGAGAATATCTATATATTTTACTTCTAATTTAATCTAACTATAAGTAGCAATTTTAGGTTATTAATTTCTATTAAACTACTTAGTAAGTAACCAATATTTTTATAAATAGAGAGTTAGTAGAAGAGGAGTAAAATAATAAACTACTAGAGGAAGAGCTTAATAAAATAGTATTTAAAACGTGAAAATGCTAACTATATAGCTTTTAATAATATATACTATTATAAAGCTAGGTATATTAACATTAAATATAATAAAAAGTGTTATTTAATTATAGATAAAGATATATTTACTATAATGCTAATAGAGATATCTACTAGCTTTAGTTATAACACTAATATTAAAGCTAGATTTTATATTAGAGAGGGTATATTTATTAACAGAGAGCTAAATAATAGTAATAGAGCAACCTACTATAATAGTATTAATCTCTATAGTAAGCCTAAAGTGAGTAGTAAGCTAGTAACTAATAGAAGATTAATAAAGAAAATATAGCTATAATAGCTAATAAGTAGTAATAAAGTACTAAGTAATATTATAAATAGTAATAAAGAGAGTAAAAGTGAGGATAAAAATAACGCTAGTAGTAATCCTATATATAAGTTTTTATTAGTAAATAGAAATAGGTCTATAAATAATATAAGTAGAACTAGTAATATATTAGTAAGTAGTAGAAGGAATATAAGTATAGCTATAGCTATAGATAAAAAGGCGTAAGATATAGGAAGTATAGTAGTAATAACTTTAAAGTTAGCTAGCTTATTATTAGTAAACACTTTAATAACTAACTTTAAGGATAATATTAATATACTAAGTATAATAGCTAAGAGGCTAGTTTAAAGTATTACTACTTTTAATAATAGCTACCTTAAGTAGCTAGTAATAATTATATAAGCTTTTAACACTATTAATAGCTATTACTAGAAGCTAGAAGCTATAGCTAAATATATAAAAGTAGTGCTATCTAAAGAAAGTATAGGAGATAATAAGTTATACTTTCTATAGCTTAATAACTTCTTTATTTAGAAATAGCTTCTATAGTAAGAGGTATACTATAGCTATAGCGTTATAGATAGAAAGAGCTTAGTAGCGCTTTAGATAAAAAGTAGTTATATAAATACTAACCTTAGTGACTTTATATCTTTAGCGCTAGCTTTAGCCTTAAGTAAGTATATAAGAGATAATAGTATCTAACTAGTAGTACTAAAGATATACCTTTCTATTAATAATAGTAGCTTTATTAAGGTATCTATATAGTATATATATATATAGTAGCTAGAATAGTGTATAGCTAAGGTATCTATATTAGCTAATATAATAGCTAAGTACTAAGAAGTATGTAAGAGCGTTCTAGCTAGGATAAGCTAAGTAATATAGTAGAATAGCTAGATATATATTAGCTTAAAAGCCTTCTTAAAGGTGCTTAAAAAGCTAGTGATAATATATATAGCTATAAGAGAGGACTACTAGTATATACTACTAATATTCTTTAAAACTATTTTATAAGGGGAGTAAGTATCTATATTTATTTAAATTAAGTTTATATTAAGTTTAACTCTAAAGCTTTTAAGTAGTAGTAGTAGTAATAATAATAATAATAGTAGTAGGAGTATATTATCTAAACTATAGAATACTATACTCACTTCTATAGTAGTAGCGAGAGGTAGTAAGTTTTAGTTAGATATTAGGTTAAAAAGAGAAACTTAAGTTAAAGTATATTAGGTAGTAGCTATATTAATACTTATTAGTAAGTAGGGGGAAATTAAATATTAAATATATATAGTAAAGGATAATATTATAGCTAAAGTAGCTATACTAGATAATAATATATTAATATTATACTTAAGAATTAATACTATAAATATACTAAGTATAGTTAAAGTTATAGATAGAGAGGATAAGAAAGAGGAGTAGGATACTAATAAAGTTTAGAGGTTTACTTTTTTAGCTTTAGTAATATAAACTTATTATATTTCTTATTAGATAGTTTGATTTTAGTGTTTTAGAGATTAATATTTTAGCTATTTAGATTTATATATATATTAGAAGTAGAGATTAGGATAGCTATCTATTATATATTTAGTTTTCTAGTTTTCTTTATATAGTAGTAGCTATAGCTGCTTATTATAGCTATAGGATACTAGCTATAGCTATAATAGTAAGTGCTTATTATAGCTTTAGGATACTAGCTATAGTAGTAGCTGCTTATTATAGCTATAAGATGCTAGCTATAGCTATAGTAGTAGCTGCTTATTATAGCCTTAAGATGCTAGCTGTAGTAGTAGCTACTTATTATAGCCTTAAGATATTAGCTATAGTAGTAGCTGCTTATTATAGCTATAAGATGCTAGCTATAGCTATACTAGTAGCTATTTATTATAGTAGTTTGTTATAGCTATAGGATACTAGCTATAGCTGTAGCTATAGCTATAGTAATAGCTGCTTATTATAGCTATAAAATGCTAGCTATAGCTATAGTAGTAGCTACTTATTATAGCTATAGGATGCTAGCTATAGCTGTAGTAGTAGCTACTTATTATAGCTGTAGGACGCTAGCTGTAGCTATAGTGTTAGCTGCTTATTAAAGCTATAAGATGCTAGCTGTAGTAATAGCTACTTATTATAGCTATAGGATACTAGCTGTAGTAGTAGCTGCTTATTATAGTTATAGGATATTAGCAGTAGGGGTGGTAGTAGTTATTTATTGTAGCTATAGGACGCTAGCAGCAGCAGTAGCTGCTTGTTGTAGCTATAGGATGCTGCCCTTCTGCAGCTGCAATAGGGGCGCGCCTATGCGCCTATGCGCCTGCACACCTGCGCCTACCTGCCCGCCTTAATAGGGGAGGGGGAAAAGTAGGCCTATTGATGCTAGTAGGGCTAGTTGCTTACACCTTGCTACCTTAGTTTAAACTATTAAGAAATAGCTAACACTAATAAACCTTAAAAAAGTATAGAGGTTTCTTAGACTAATTAACTTCTACTAAAAGTTTATTAAATATTATAGCAAAATTAATATATTTCTTATAGATTTTAGCTATAAAAACTAACTATTTAAATAAAAAGAAGTCTAAAGTATAGCTTTTTAGAAAATTAAAGACTATATATTTAATAAACTAGTTTTAATAATCTTAAATTTATAAAAGTAATTTAAACTTAAAACAGATATTTTAGATTTTACTTTTAGAGTATAATTATCTTAATAAGACTTAAAAGGATATCTATATCTCTATACTTTTTTCTTTTATAAACTCTATAGAATAGAACTTAATTACCTAATCTATAATAGAAAGCTTATAGTAATTATTAAAGTTTTTAAAGAATAAAAACTAGAGCTTTTAAGAATAATTTATAAAGTATTTATCTATTCTAACTATAAGAACTTTTTATACTCTATAACCTCAAAAGTATTAAATAAATAATAAATATAATACTTAGAATTCCTCTTAAAATTTAACTTCTAAATTATCTACTAAAAGAAATCAGAAAACAGTATAGCTAACGCTTTTAGTAGATAACTAAACTATAACATTTTAGTACTAAAAGAAACCTAAGTAATTCTTAAACGTTCGTTATAATAATAGAAACTTAATACTAATAACTAAGCTTTTAATAATAACTAGATAATCTAATACTAGCTTACTTAGTAAACTAAATAATAAAGCTATTATAGAATTCTATGCTCACGCTATATATAGTTACTAAAAGATCATAAAAACCTAGAAATAACTATAATAATAATATAGAGAAAAGGTTACTAGAGAATATATAATAAAAGTAATTAAAAATTATAAAGTATATCTAAAAAACAAACCTACTTAATATTAACCTTATAGTATACTATAACTTTTATTTATACTATAAACTGCTTAATACTTTATATCTTTTAACTTTATTATTAAGTTACTAAAGTTTTAAAAACCTCTTATAGAAGTATACTTTAATAGTATTCTCATTATTATAAACTAACTTATAAAATACACCTACTTTATCCTAAATAAGAAATTAAGTAATACTAAGGAATTCACCTATATATTTCTTAAATATATTATTACTAACTATAAAACACTAAAGAAAATTATATTAAATAGAGATAAAATCTTTATATTTAAATTCTAGAAAATAATTATATTATAACTTAGTATTAAATAAGTAGTATCTACTATATTTCACTTATAGACTAATAGATAAATAGAGAGAGTTAACTCAATCCTTAAAATATATCTCTATACTTATATTAATTATAACTAAGATAATTAGGTTATATTACTACTAATTACCTAATTTACCTATAATAGTATAATTAGAGAAAATACTAAGGAATCCCCCTTCTATTTTAACTATAGATTTAAACTAACTACCTATAGAGATATATAACTAAGCTTAGCTATAGTTAAAGATATCGCCTTAGTATAATAAATTAAAAATATTCAAAATAATATATATAAAGAACTTAAATTTGTATAATAATAAATAGTATAGTTTAGTAATTAATAAAAGATTAAAAGACTAACTATAAAAGAAGGAAATAGTATCTATTTTATATAGTAAAATATTAAAATAAAACAACTAAATAATACACTTAACTTTAAAAAACTTAAACTTTTTAAAATTATATAAGTAATTTCACTAGTTAACTATAAGCTTAAACTTTTAGAAACTATAGAATGTTACTTAGTATTCTATATTTTACCTCTTAAACTAACACTATATAGATTATAAGTAAATAATATTATTAATGTAGAAGATAATAAACTAAAATATAAAATTAAATAGATTATTAACTATTTTAAAAAACTAGAAGGTTATTAGTACTTTATTAAATAGAAAGAATATAGATATAAAGATAATATATAGAAACCTACTAAAAATATCACTAATATAATAGAAGAACTTATAATCTACTAATAATAATACTAAGAACGAGAAGTAATATCTATATTAGTTAAACTAGTTACTTTAATATATACCTCTAGCTACCTATAAATTAAATATCCTTATAAATATATCTAACTACTAATAGAAGTAGATTAACTAAAATAAAGAAAACTACTTATTTAATTAGAGATATTAAAAGCTAACTAAGAAACCTTAGAAGACCTTATATTTAGAGGAATACTTAAATCTATAATACTAGTACTTTAAAAGAAACTAGTTTACTTTATTAGAAGTATTCTATAATAATAAATCCTCTATTATTTAAAACTCTTATACTTTAAAACTATGCTCCTCTACTTCTTATTTATTAATAGACTATATTCTATAATAAATTAAATCTAAACTATACTTTTTTAAAAACCTCTTATACCTATAAAGATAGAATAAATAACTTAAAATAGTAGCTAGTTAAGTTTATAAAACTTCTAAGATCTCTTTAACCTCCTCTTCTTTTTGCTCTACTTTCTTTTATTTATTAAAATAATAATTCACTATAATTAATTAGCTACTATTAGAGATAGAATATATAAACATATTAGCTACTTATAAGCGTTCCCTATATTACTACTATTATAGTTTAAAAACCTATATTTAATATACTTACTATAATATTTTAAGTTAGTAAGGTCTATTTTATATACTTAATTATACTAAAAGTATAATGAATAAAGTATAATATTATAACTATAATATCTAATAAGAGTACTAAATACTTAATAATTATACTAGATCTAAGCACTATAAATTTCATAAGAATTAGGTTTTTAGATATAACCTAATATAATGTTAGTATTATAGATAAATTAAAAATTATAATTAATAGATCTCTAACCTAAAACTAATAACCTACTTATATTAGATCTTAAAGGTAAAACTTTTAGAGAAGGGATTTAATATTATAACTTATAAATAAGAATAATATATAACTAACCTACTTAGGCGTTAAGTAGAATATTTATACTTATAAGATTATAAAAATAATAGGGATCTATTTAGAAATAGAAGAACTATAGTATAAGTTATATAATAATAAAATAATAATTATTTTAGATTAAAATGATCTAATATAATTTAAAAGCTAAATAATTATTTAGGATTAAAATAATCTAAAACAATTTGAAATATAAAAGAATATATTTAGAATTAGACTTATATATAGTATAGCCTTAAGCTTAGTTTATAGTTAGACTTCTATAGCTCTTTAGTAATTAATTTATAAATATCTCTAAGATACTTTTAGCTTATTTATACTATAAATAACTTATTAAATCTAAGACTAATTACTTTAGCTTCTAAAGACTAATCTATAATAAAGTATATAACCTATAAACTAGACTATAACTTTAGTATACTGTTACTATATATTAATCTCTAGCTTTTATTAGCAGACCTTACTATTAGATAGCTAACTGTAACAGTATAGTTGTTTCTTATCTCTTTATTATACTTTTAGCCTATTGATAGCTTAAAACGTAATATAATTAGCTTCAGCTTTGCTGTTAATTAGCGTAAGTGTTATTTGCTAGTTAATAGTAACTTTAAGTTTAATATTATTTTTATATCCTTAAGATATCTAGTAGATAGATTTTACACTTATTGCCTATTATAATCCTTTTTTAGTAAGTAAGTTTAGTTTTTTAACTACTATAGTTATTTAGAGTAGTAGATTTATTTTCCTTCTTTTTATGCTTTAGTTAAGCTGTTCTTATAGATTCTAACCTATAGAGGCCTAAGTTTATTATTAGTAATTCTCTAAGTATATATCTTTTCTTAGTAGTATACTTAGCATTTATCTCACTAGTATTTATCTTATTTTATGTTATAGTTATATTTGTTAGCATAGGTATAAGCGTATGTAGGGGCGTAGTATATGCGCCTATATAGTATAGGGTTATAGATAGGCTTATATTGTGATGAAAAGTGATGATCTTGAGCATTAAAGAGCATTTAATCGTATAGATAATAATAAGAGAAGTGATGTATTGTGATGATTCTTATTAATGTAATTAGCAGGTTACATCCTCTAGTAGGGAAAAGTAAGGGGAAAGATAACCTGAAATGTAACCTACTAAACTGCTAATTATATAAGGTACTTACATAAGTATACATATTACATAATTAATATTATAGTTATAAGGTATAATAAATAGAGTATTTTTATATAAGGTTTTATACCTTAAACGTTATTTGTTTATTTATTATAAAATATTAAAGTAAGTTAAGCATTATTATTATTCTTATATTATTATTATTATTATAAAAGAATGTTATATGTTAACATCCCCCCTTAAGGTATATATGGTTAATTTATAGTATATAGCTTACTCACTTAACATATATATACGTTATAGGTATAAAAAACTTAAAAACCCTGTGGGAAAAATAAGAAACATATTCCTATAATATATATAATATGTTTATAACTAGTTAAAAAACTCTTATAAAATAACCTTATAGGTAAAAAAGTAAGAGGAAAACTAGTATGTTATTTCTTTAATGCGGTTATTATTATTATATATATTATTATTATTTTCATTATTATTATTGTTATTTATTATATTAAGTATATTATTAAATATAACTTTGCCTAAAGGCTTAGTTAATATATCTGTAATATTAGACTTAAAGTCTATATAAAATAACATTATATGTTTATTTAATAAAGATTCTCTAGCAAAATAATACTTTATATCAATATACTTAGATTTTTTATAAAATTTAGGATTTTTAGTCAGCTTTTTAGCTGCTAAATTATCTATAAAAATCTTAGGTTTATTTATTGCTTTAAAACCTAGATTAGTTAAATTAAAATTATAACTATTATATAGATATAGGGCTTCTTTTACTACCTCAGTTAAAGCTATATATTCAGCTTTATAAGTAGATAGTACTACTGTTTTTTATTTTATAGTGCTATAAGATATTATATTATATAATCCCTAGCAAAATATATAAGCTGATGTAGATCTTCTATTATCTAGGTCTCTAGCCTAATTAGAGTCTATATAACTTATTAAATCCTATATTATATTATTATTGCAATTATAATAAATTCCTCTTTTAGGAAAATTATTTATATATCCCTATAAGTAATCTAGAGCTGAAAAATGCTCTTTTAAAGGGTTTGTTATATATATTAATAATATTATAACTACTAGAGCAATGTTATACCTAGTCTTTAAAGCTAGATATATAAAGGCTTCAATCTGCTGCTAAAATTATAATATTTCTTTTTTTATAGTAGTATATTTATTTATATATAATTTTATATTATCTCTTATAGGAGTTAAAGATAGATTTATATTAGTTTTATTATATTTATTTAATATTTTTTCTATATATTTAGTTTAATATATAAAGAAAGACTTATTAGGTTGATCTATCTCAAACTTACAGCCTAAAAAGGTATTAAGCTCCCTTAATAGTTATATTTTTATATGTTGCCTTAGTTTATTATATATATAGTTACTAGTAGCAGTATTATTAGCTGCTAAAAGCATATCGTCTACATAACAACAAATTATAGCTTTATAGTTATTTTTATTAAGTATAAATACTGCTTCATTATAAGGTGAAACAATAAATCCTAATTTTATTAATATAGCTTTTAAATAGTTATACTATAGTCTAAAGCTTTACTTTAACCTATATAAAGCTTTAAGAAGCTTATAGCAATATTTACTATTATTTAATTTATAGTTATAATTAGAATTAAATTCTAACTTATTTATAGTTTTATTATATAAAAAACCTATTAGTAATATTATATATATATCTATATCTATATCAGTATATATAAACGCTATAGTAACATCATACTGCAGAAAGGTCTATCCTTCTTTTATAGTAAATATAACTATAAACCTATAGCTTTCTAGTCTATAGGTAGTAGAAAAGGTTTCTAAATAATCAATACCAATATATTAATTATAACCTTAAGTAACCTATCTTACTTTATATTTATAAATATTATTTATTTTATTTTTTAATTTCATAATATATACCTATCTACTGCTTAATAGATAAATATTATCTAGTTTTTATATAATTTCCTAAGTTTTTATATCTTCTATTTAAGTTACTTCTAGTTATATAGCCTAAATCCAATTATCTTTATAAAGAGAATTTAAAGCTTGCTATATATTAGAAGGCTTATTTAATATAATAACTAATAGAATATAAGAAGCTTTATCAATAATACTAGTTCTAGCAATACTATTATTATCAGTTAAAACATTATTATTTATTTTATAAATACTAAGAGTAGAACAGTCTACTATAATATATAATAGTGCACTTTCAGTATTATAAACCATATTATTAACCTATTAGTAGTCTTTTTTAGCTTCTTCTAATAGAGAGGAGATCTCTATTAGTAACTTAGATTTTTATTTATTTATTTCTCCATTATTAATACTAGTAGTTTTTATACTATCATTATGTGAACTAATCATACTAATATCAGTATTATTATTACTAGTATTAATATTATTATTTATATTATTATTATTATTGTTATTATTATTATTATTAATACTAATCTTATCACTTAGATTTATAAGAGCGTTATTCGTTATAGAAATATTACTACTTATAGTAGGATTATTTTTATAAGAAATAAATTGACTAGAAATATCTCTTTATAGACTTTTTTAGGTAGTATTATATCTATTATTGTTTAGCATAATACTACTATTTATATCCTTATAGTAGGTATTTATGCTTAAAGGAAGCTCTTTATAATGAGAAATAAAGGTATTCTCTAAGATTTTAACATCTTAAGACTATAAAGCTCTTCTTAGTTGCATATCCTAAATCTTATACCTATTAGATCTATAATTAATTATATAACCTTAACGTGCTTATATATCTAGTTTTTTCATTTTAAGATCTTTATTCTTATAATAACATATACTACCCCACACTTTTATATTATTTATATTAAGTTTTATATTATTTTTTATTTCGTAAAGCGTTTTATACTCTATAGAGCTATAAGGAGTCCTATTATATATATAAAGAGTAGTATAAAAGGCTTCACTCTATAAGTAGTGTAGTAAACCTAAATTATATAATATTATTCTTATTTTATTAACTATAGTGCATATAGTACGCTCTATAAGACTATTAAGTTTATGTATATAAAGAGGTCTTTTATTATATATTATACCGCTTTTAGTGTATATAGCTTTAAAGCGATAATTATTAAATTCTATACCTCTATCTATAAAGACTTCTTTTATTCTTTTATTATTATTATTATTATTTACTTTAGCTTGAAATTCAAAAAAAGCTTCACTAATAGTATGCTTTTCTTTATCTTTAAGTAATTTTCCCCATATAAAACAGGAATATTTATCTATAAAGATAATAAAATATATATATTTATCATATATAATAGGCGTTATAGGCCTACATAGGTCTAAAGCTATATAATCTAAATAATCTAGATTTTTATTATAAACTTATAGCTTACTAGCCTTAGTTACAAATTTGCCTTTATAACAAGCTTCGCAAGGCTGTAAAGTTATATTATTATTATTATTATTTATATTTATTATAGTGTTATCTTTTAATTTTAAAAGACTTTGTAAATATATATAACCAAAACGTTAGTGCTATAATTATAGGCTATTATTGTTATTATTATTTATATTATTATTTATATTATTATTATTATTATTAGTTATAATATTAATATTATATATATATTAATTGTTATTATTAATAGGAAACTAGAAGAAATATAAGTTATTCTTCTTTGCCCCAATAGTAATAATACAATCTTTATTAATATTATATAGTATAGGTTGCTTCTAAATAATAGAGGCAATTCCTAAAGAATCTAACTTAGATTGACTAAGTAGATTGATACCTAGTTCAGATATATAATAAACATCCTATAAAGTTATTTTATTATTATTAGGATATATTATTAAATCACCCTTTATAGTAGAAGTAAAAATCTTTGCTTCTCCCTATTTTATAGTTTTATTAATTTTTTTATAGTTTTTTAATAAGTTATAATTACTAACGACATAAATAGTAGCCACAGTATCAATATAAATATCAACTATATTTTCATTCTTATTATTATAACTCCTTGCTTTTCCTTTTTCCTTAATAATAGACTAGTTAATTAAATAACCTAAGGAAGAATTATTAGTATTATTTATATTATTATTAGAAGCAGTATAGCTTACATTCTTAAAGAGAATATCTTCTTCTTCTTTATTAGAAGATAAATCTATTAAATCTATAGGATTTTTAGAATTATTTATAGATATATAGGGAGTAATTTCTTCTGAAGTAGTTATATTAACTACTTCCTTTTCTTTATCCTTAGCACTAGTAGTACTAATAGAGGGTTTTTTCTACTAGCTAGGTGCTTTTTCAGAATATAGAAAAGCGTAGTTTTCTTTAATATAGTTTGTTTTCTTGCAATTTTTGTAGTATAAACCTTTCTATTTTTTCTAGGGTTTTTTATTAATTTTATTTTTGTTTTTCTTATTAGTATTTTCCTAGTTTTTATTTTGTTTTTTATTCTTTTTATTATTACCCTTAGTAGTATTATTAACTACTTCACTACTACCTTTTCTCTTATACTTATCTATAAGACTAGTATATAAAGAGTCTAAGTTATAAGTAGTAAAGTTAGTCTTAAGAGACTAAGTTATAGAAGTTATAAAAGCTTTATAAGTCTTATTTAAACTATTAAGTATATAAGCTATAATTACTTAATTAAGTAATTTAAGCTTATTATAGGATAAGTTATCTATAAGTTCTTTTATTTTATTTATATATTCTTCTATAGAATTAAAGTTATCTAAAGAAATATTAAAGAACTCTTTATAGGTTAAAAACTTATTTATAAAACCTATAGGCTTATATAGGGCTTTTAGATGTTCCTAAGTAGTATAGGCGTCTTTATTATTTTTTATAACTCTTAGAGGCCTATCGTTATAAAATAACTGTATATAACTTAAAGCTTTATAGTTTTTATCTTTATTATTAGAAAAAATAGGCTTAGTAAGGTCTATAGTAATATCTTTACTATATAGTAGAGCTTTAATATATATAGCTTATACTTTATAGTTCTCTAAGCTAATAAGCTTAGAGAACTAGATCTTAAGATCAGTTATTATTACTTTAATAAGATATAGTATATAATTATAAGCTTTATAAAGGATAAATAATAGTGAGGTTATTAACTAAAGAGCTATTATATATATAGTATAGTGGTTCTTATAGTAAGGTTATAATAGTTATAAACCTAGAGGTTAAAGGTTTAACTTATAAAAAAGAGTAGTTTTTATTCTTTTTTTTTAATTAATATCTTCTTTAGTTAGACCTATATCTAACTAAGGAGATATATATCCTATATAGTAAATTAGTTAAGAGGAAGTCTATTAAGTAGTAAGTATAAGTTTAAACTAAATTAGTAATAGCCTAGAGGATAGTTTAAAAAGATAATCTAAGAGATATAGATCAAATAAAGTAGTAGTAAGAGCTTATTTACTTAAGAAAAGATTAATAGAGGTATAGTTAATTTAAATAGGGTTTAGTATATAGATTTAAAGAAGATAAATCTTATAGAACTAAATAACTAGTCTAGTTAGTATTTCTAGTTCTATAAAAGTAGTATAAATAGAAAAGCGTTTAAAGGATTGATTTTTAGTATATATAACCTTTAAATAAAGGTAGAGCTTTATAGGTAAGTAAGAGAGAGGTAAAAAAGTAGTAAGAATAAAGGTTATTTCTAAGCTAGGTTTATAACTTATTAGTATAGGTATAAGTATATATAGGGGCGTAGTATATACGCCTATATAGTATAGAGTTATAGATAGGCTTATATTGTGATAAAAAGTGATAATCTTAAGTATTAAAGAGCATTTAATCGTATAGATAATAATAAGAGAAGTGATATATTATAATGATTCCTATTAATGTAGTTAGCAGATTATATCCCCTAGTAAGGAAAAGTGAGGGGAAAGATAACTTAAAACGTAACCTGCTAAACTGCTAATTATATAAGGTGCTTATATAAGTATATGTATTACATAATCAATATTATAGTTATAAGGTATAATAAATAGAGTATTTTTATATAAGGTTTTATACCTTAAACGTTATTTGTTTATTTGTTATAGAATATTAAAGTAAGTTAAGCGTTATTATTATTCTTATATTATTATTATTATTATAAAAGAATGTTATATGTTAACAATATTAATATTTTATAGGGAACTATAAGCTTAGTTAAAAGACTATAATATTATCTTTAAATAATACTATTATCTATCTAATTATAGTGGATATTAAGTAGGTTTCCTAAATAGGTTTATTATTATATCTTCTAAAGTAGAATTAGTAGTTATATTTTTCTCTTATATACTCCTTATATTTATTATAAAAGTATTAAGGCTAGAAGAGGTTTTAGTAGAGTTAGTAGTTACTTCTTAGTATAAAGTAGTTCTCTATATATAGTTATAAAGTATAGTCTTATTTTTACTAAGTTACTAAGGTACTATAGAAGTATTATTATTACTTATCTTATAGTATATTAATTGTTTAGAATTTTAAAAGTTATTTAATCTCATTCTAATTATTAAATTCCTCTTTAGAGCTAGAGTTATTTATACTAGAGGTAAGCTTATAAGTAATCTCTATTTTAATATATTAGTAAGTAATATTATAAGGTTTATTTAAGTTATAAGGTAAGTTTTCTCCTTTTCTAAAAGTCTAATTATTAGTTATACTAAAGAGTTATTGCTCTAATAGAAGGTTATAGTAGTGTTTTAGTTTCTTATTAGTTATATTAATATGTTTTAACTGTTAGATTTATAACGTCTTATTAAGTTATTTCTTTAGTTTTCTTATAACTTTACTATTACTAGTATATAGTATTAATATAGTTCTAATCTTAGGTTTTAAGGTAGTTATATTATAGCTAGATCTCTTAAGGTTACTATCCCTAAAGTAGTATTCTAATCTTTCCTTATCGTTAAGGTGGATTTAATAGTTATTATTATAGTATTTAGTCTATAATAGGGATATATAAGAGGTCTTTAAGGTTATATTAACTTATTAGGGTTATTTAGCTACTAGCTTCTAAGAAAGCCTTTTAGGCTACTTATAGGTTTTAGTAATATATTCTTATTAGTTATAGTTATAGTATTTAAAGTTTTAAAGCTTCTTATTAGCTAGTTTAGTTATTATATTAAGGTTTATAGGTTTACTATACTGCTTATATATAGTGCTTTAGTAAATATTATTATTCTAGTTATTATAAGGTTAATTATTATTATATTAATTATTAAATCTTAGTTAGAGCTGCTACTAGTACTTACGCTCTATATTAGATCTTTATCATCTTTTGCTTTTTTCTCTATAACGTTTAAACAGTTAGTTATTAATTTTAATAGTAAAATTAATATACTATAGGAAGTTATTAAAGTAATTAACTTTAATAATTTTATCTTTAATATTATCTTTAAGTCTTTAGTAGAATATAAAGATTTTAGTTTCTTTAGTAAGATTAAGTTAAATACTAAGTTATTAGAATATAATAGTAAAATCTTTAATAAATTTAATTTACTTAAGCTATAATAGTTTATATTTAGCTTATTATTTCTTATTAAGGTTTTAAAAAAGAGAGCAAAAAGTATCTTTAAAACCTTAAAAACTACTATAGATATTATAGGTTTTTATAGAGTATTTATCTAGTATTTTACGTTTAAGGAATTCTTTTTAAATAAGTTTAAATTATTTAAGTGTTTATTTTTAAGGATAGATAGCTATATAAACTACTTTTTCTATTTAATTAGTAAAGTTACTATAGTAGAAGTTCTAATAGTTTTTAACTTAAATTAAAAATCTCTTAAAATATTTTAAAGTATTATTATAAGTTCTTAAGAGGCTAAGCTTAAGTTTTTACTATTTTCTTATAAGTATTAAGATAATATTAGTAGTAGTCAAAAAGTATTAATTTCTTTTTAGAGTTTTTAAACTTTTTTAAAGTTAGTATCTTTTTTAATATCTTTTTTTACTTTCTTATAAACTTATTTAGTATTCTAAAGTTGTTTATTAAAGCTATTTATAGCCTACTTGCTTTTATTAATAAAGGTCTATATCTCTTTAGATTTATTCTTTTATCTCTAAATAATATATTATAGCTTTTTATATCCTTCTTTAGTAAAAAATATCTCTCTATTAAAGTTATACTTAAAGTTTAGTATATTATAGTTTTTAATATTAGTAAATTTTTATACTAAGCTCTAAAGCTAGGTATATAAAGAAGATAAAGATCTTAAAATAGAGGATTTAGTTAAAGTATAAAAAGATATATTATCTTTTACTATTAGTAAGTATTAATAGTTAACTTACTGAATAGAAGTAATTAAAATATTATAGTTAGCTATCTAATAGTAGGATTTACTAATAGAAGCTAGAGATTAATATATAGTAGTAATATATTAAAGTTATAGTTTAGTTTATAAGTTATATGTTTTATTATAGATTAGTCTTTAGAGATTAAAATAATTAGTTTTAAACTTAATAGGTTATTTATAGTAAAAGTAAGTTAAAAGTATCTTAGAGATATTTATAAGTTAATTACTAACGAGCTATAGAAGTCTAACTATAAACTAAACCTAAAGTTATACTATATATAAGTCTAATTCTAAATATATTCTTTTATATTTTAAATTATTTTAAATTATTTTCATTTTAAATAATTATTTAGTTATTAAATTATATTAGACTATTTTAATTTAAAATAATTATTATCTTATTATTATATAACTTATATTATAGTTCTTCTATTTCTAAGTAGATTTCTATTACTCTTATAATTTTATAAGTATAAATATTCTATTCTAGCTACCTAACGCTTAAGTAAGTTAGTTATTTATTATCCTTATTTATAAGTTATAATATTAAAATAGAATATTTATATTTATAAGATCATAAGAGTAATATATATCTACTTAGAAATAGAAAAACTATAATATAAGTTATATAATAATAAGATAATAATTATTTTAGATTAAAATAATCTAATATAATTTAGAGACTAAATAATTATTTAGAATTAAAATAATCTAAAACGATTTAAAGTATAAAAGAATATATTTAGAATTAGACTTATATATAGTATAATTTTAAACCTAATTTATAGTTAGACTTCTATAGTTCTTTAGTAATTAACTTATAAATATCTCTAAAATACTTTTAGCTTACTTTTACTATAAATAACTTATTAAGTCTAAAACTAATTACTTTAGTTTCTAAAGACTAATCTATAATAAAGTATATAACTTATAAACTAGACTATAACTCTAGTATACTATTACTATGCGTTAATCTCTAGCTTCTATTAGTAGACCCTACTGTTAGATAGCTAACTATAACACTATTCTTATTCCTATAATCCTATAGTATAAATGTCTTATTCTAAGTGCTTAACGCCTAGGTAGGTTAGTTATCTATTATCCTTACTTATAAGTTATAATAGATTGTTTATTAGGAAACGAGATGTTTATATATTGAGGCGAGGTTTTAAATAGCTTTTCTGCTTCAGCTCATCTGCGCGTGTGAAAGTTGTTTTACTGCAGCAGATAGTAGGACATAGCATCCTCAGTAAATAATGTGGTATTTAAGCTTTGATTCTTAATCAGTAAGCTTATTCACCTCGCCTTAATAAGCCTCCCTCACTTATACTAGCAAGGCGTTCTATAGGTGTGTGATGTGGTGAACTACCTGAAGATGTAGAAGATAGATGATAAAAGAAAGAAAACTAACGTCTGATGTTCGTTTGGGATGCATGCAATCTCTAGACTATGATTTAAATCAAATATCAGACAAACGACGATATACGCCAATTTGATCGATTGGTGGGGCAGGCTCTAGCTTGTACGTATGACAGCCCGCCTTGATTGCAGCCCATGTGACAGGATGCATTTGAAGGCTTCATCCTTCCTGTATATCCCATGCACGCTTGCTAAACTAAATTTTGTTGGATACTGCCGGCACGTCTAGGTTCTCAGACATCCAAACTGTCCATCTATTAAGCGGTTCACTGACACAAAACCTTTTGAGACTACGCACTACTCCTCTTCGTTTTCCTCTCTTCATTTTGCACCTTTCATAGGCAGCACAGACTCTAAACATTGCTGTGTTCCCAACATCAGATCGAATTTTAAGGCTGCATTGCTCAGATCACAAAGTTCGTCCGGTCGGGTCATGGTCGATCGCCTGGGAAGCATACGCCGAATGAACCTGATTCCTCGGTGATTTCAGTACTTTCTTGTGATTCGATTGAACTGGTGGTCTTTCTATCACCAAACCTTATCAGTATTATCCGTTGCAATGTCTCTTGGTACCCCTTATGCGCGAGGGTTTGAACTTTCGTACACCAGGCAACTAATAGAGGCTGCCTAAACAGTGTTGTTCCCGCCGGCTGGCACACGACGCCAGAAACCTCCCATGCGGGGTAGAGCCAATGAAGGCACTGGATGCTTTTTAACCCACTTTTCAAAACTCACTTTCTCTTGATTTGGGGTAAAGTTGGGGTCATAACCGAGTCGTATCTTTTGGCGTCATGTGGCAGCCGATGGGATACCGCAGACTCGCGTTCGATTCGCAGAAGACCTTCCTTGTAAACCCCCCAGCACGCTTAACTGACTGGCCCAAAAATCAAAGACCGGGAGCAGAGGAGACACGCACAGCTGCATGGACCCTGACCAATAAGGTCCCTATTGCAGGTTTGTGCAGATCTAACGAGAGTCTACGAACAGGATAGGTACGTGCGGTACGTTAAGCTACAGGGTTATTGTGGCCGGATGTTGCCTCCGCTGCAGGGTCGCAGATGTTGCACGCACCGAATGTCTGGCTCAGAGTCCACCATGCGGGCGGGGTGTCGCCCTCGTTTCGTTCTCCGTGAGCCTATTGTGCCGCGCAAGGAGGTCACTTCTCGGCTCACTCTTCCGTTCTGAACTGTTTGCTGAACCTTCTCGTTAAGCACATGATGAAAGACTGACGGAAAACATCAAGTCCCCAGTGTAACTTGACTCCTGAAGTAATTCTTCGTGTTGTGAATATCATGAATAGTCTTGATCCAAAGTTGCAGTTCAGTTCTTTGCTAATGTAACTCAATTATGGCATAGGGTATTCTAGCAAGTTTGCCAAAGCTCTAGCATGCCAAAGAGAAACTCGATCTTGGAGTAAATATCTCCTGCTAGGCTTCTCACAGCCTTGTCGAGCGGGGATCGGGCATCGTAGTCCGTATCTTTCAGCGTGTTCCTCACGCGGTCTCTGATTCCTTCATGATGAAAGACCTCCTCTAAGAGTCGCGACAGACGATTGAGTCTGGCCTTCAAGAGCTCTCGAATGCATATTTTCCAGAGCTCTCCCTCCAATTGGAAAGACCCCAGGCTCAACGGAAGTGTACCGTTCAGATCACCATATCCTTCAAGAGTGCCCTTTCCATTCGACCGTCCCGACACACCGTCAGCTCTGAGTTCTTCAATGCCGGATGCTGTCCCTTGCTTTCCTGGCAGGACTAAGGACTGGGTGCTTGAAACTGACGCCGGCGTTGAAAGACCAGGTAGGCCCGTCTCCAACGTCTCTTTCAGCACATCGACTAGCCAGTCGACGTGGAGGCAAAGTGTAAGCAATGCCCTCGGTGCGTTTCCACACACCCCGCATGAGCGAACTGTTACAACTGTCTGGTATACGGCGTCGTCAAGAAAGACTAGTAAGTCGAGTGGCAAATGCCGAAGACGATTGTGGCCGTAGCGACGGTTTCTAGCCTGTCTTTGGGGAGACAATCGCGGGTGTATGGCCAGAAGTTGGAGCCTGCCAATGAGTGTTGGGCAAGAACATTTCTTGTCTGGTCCATATGGACGAGACAATGCTGGCGCAATAGAGCCAATAACCCGCTGCAGCTTCGATGTGCCTGACATAATCTGGTTCCACACGTTTTCAAGGTCACCAATGACTGGGGTTTCCGACATCATGTCGCCCTTCCATATCCCTTGCTGTGTCGAAGGTGACTGTGACTGAGGTGCGAGACGTTCATTACTGGATATGAAATCGATGTCGATGTCGAAGTCGGGGTCCATGATGTCGTCAAATCCGAGGTCCATCATTTTCAAGTCTTCGTCTTGGAAACGGGTCGTGCCTGCCGGTGCAGAGCTTGGCGTTATCACTCGAAGATCAAAAGCATCAAACTCTAGGCCGTCCTCTTGTATGTAATCGCCATTTATTCCCGTCGGCTTAGTATCTTGAAAGTTGCCGGCTACTGAAGTCATAGCTGCCATGGAATCGTCCGATATTGGTGTCAGAAGATGTTGAATTCCGCTTGGAGAATCTTCATCACCGTGCGACGAGAGCCATGGATCTAGAAATAGGGTTGTTTGTACCGATATACAGTCGTTTTCGTTACTCTCATGGGTTGATTCCTGGGATCGGACGTCATCTGAGCAGACGGTCTTGAGATTGTCTTTCGGCAGCCCCTTAAAATGACCCGCAGGCCCTTGGGTAGTATTCGTAAGGTCTTTGGTGATTGTAAACTCATTGATCGTTGCACGGCGGTGACTCCTACTTCCTTTATTTCTTGCGGTGCGATGAGATTGGGCTTGGCCCGGCTGTGAGGCCGGTAGACGGGGAGGCCGTCCCACACGTCCTATGCGACTGTAGACACAGGACTCGTCCCGGTCGGAACACCGACCGCAGGATGGCTTGCCTCCATCGCATCTAAGCTTGGATCGAGTACAAGAGTCGCACGAGGCTCTGAACCTTGGCAGTCTTTCGCTGCAGGTGCTGTTGTCCGCGTCTCGATTGTTGCCCTTGCAGCTACTGAGCGTTGTCTCTGGTTGTTGTTCCATGAGTGATTTCGAATGTCTAGCGTGATTAACAATTGAGGATGTGCTGGAGGACTTATGTCGGTGGTTGTGTTTTTCCAGAAGTCTCGGCAGCTCTTATGAAAACATCCTCCAGGCCGGAATACGATTACAAAAAGTATCCAAAATGCCGACGCCGAAGAGGGATGACAGGTTATACAGGAACAGGGGGGCGAAACCGCAACCAGTAACTCTACTTTTGGTGGTTCGCTCGTCGAATCGTTCGCCAATCCAGCAGCCCTGGCGTAGGTGCAGTCGATGAAAAGTTGCCGTCTAGACTTCCTTGAGGCTGCATGGCAGGTAGCGGCCGGGGAAACATTTAGATTAGAGCTTGCATTTCCGCGACAATGCGCTGCGTTGAGAATGGCGTTGTCGTCTTCAACATATGGGCTTCCTCAAAACCCTATTGTTCTATCCGAGGCAATTCCTCCGCCACGCGTCGACCTCCTCTTAAGCTTTGGCGCAATCTCTCCTAGCGAGACACCGACTGAACGCTTGCTGTAACTTTACGGAGAAGTGGGGGAAAGGGTGAATTCATGACTCGCCCTACCGCTTTCTTGATGATGAAACACCTCTTCCCAAGACCCAAGGATTGATTTCTTCATTTGGCTAGGATTCCTTCCCAAAGCCGTTCAACATCTTGTATATGTCTGCGGACTGCTCAGCAACTCCTCAAGCTGGTTCAGTTGGCAAGCCTCTTGCAGAACATTCACATCAAGTGGCCATCATGGGTACGAAAGACTCCAGCTGCTCTTGTCGTTTTGATCAGACCATGGGCGCCTTGAATATTGCATTCTACCGACCCCGGAACGAGGGCTTTCTCACCCTTGAACAAATAATCAGTTTGGACTGGAATATCTCATGTCTCATACAACAAACACGCGACTGCTCGCGCTGCTACGACGACTTGGCTGTAATGGCCACAATACACTCGACTTTGGAAACAATCCTACTACTTTTGGAGGCAGCCCAAACAGCATATGCACGTCGTGCAGATCGAGAGGGGAAACAGACGCCCCCTGAGATCATGAACGAACTACTGGATAGAAGATCGGATGGCAGAATCAAGGATGCTAGGAGTTCGCAATTTGTTCTCGGACGCGTTGCCCTAGGCGAAGACGACAGCAACATGATAGCACGTCGCCTGGTCACGACCGCAATTTCGCGCAAAGCCGGAGTAATCCGAGATCTGAGAGAGAGAATCAACAACTGTACAGGCGACCCGAGAGAATCGTCGCAGTCGGATGGTAAAGATTACACGCTGTCCCGGCAGGCAAGGGACATGTATGATGAGCTTGATGGTAAGATGGCTTCGACCTCTGCTCGTGTTTGCTCTGCCGTCGCCAGGGCTAGCATGTATCGGTAGAATTAAGGCTACGAAAGCGATACTTAATGTTCAATGACACATTTGAAACAACATATCAAAAAGAACAAGGGGCAGTCTGCTGTATTGAGCTAGGTCAAGATTCACGGCACTCAAGTTCCGCGTTAAGGACCTTTTGGAAGCCGACGACATGCTCTTTGGACAACGCTGTATAATGCCCGCCAGAAGTGAAGTGGAAAGCCGTTCGATGACTCAGATCTTCCCAGCCCTTGATTCTCATCTGCCATTCTTCTTGTGATATGCCCCATTCAGGCAGCGGACAGGCCCAAAATGAGGTGTAAGATTCAATTTTACCTTCCGGGGTATATCCATCTGCCATCTGAGCCGTGCCAGAGAACACACGGTACCATGCCTCAAGCCTCCCACGCGTTATGCCCACAGTCTGGAGTCGGGTTCGATACCGGCGCATGACGAATTTGGGAAATGTTGCAGGGTCGGCATCGTGAAGTTCTTGCTTCAAACTAGCTTGTTCGGCAGCAGTGATCAGACGCCGTGTAGCGAGTAAGTCGACAATGAAAAATCGGAGTGCGGCAAAGCTCATCTGGGTGATGTACGGCGCGTTGTCAATTCCTCCAGTGAATTCAACAACTTCTCCCTGGTGTTCAAGCTCCTTGGCCACCTCGTACGCCACATTGCCTCCGAAACACATTCCTAATAGCGCATATGGTCCTCGGGTTTTTACTCGGCGTATTTCCAGCACGTATGATCTTACCATTTCGTCAATGCTCTCGAATGCCTTTTCGCGCGGTTGAAGCCCACGAAGCCGGGGGCCATAGACGGGGCGGTTGGGCAAATAGCGGATCAGCTCAACCCAGGCAATTCAATTCGCCCCCTCCAGGCGGGAAAAGGAATAACGGCGTCTTTGAGCCCTCTGTGGCAAACGGTAATAGTAGCCCGCGGTTGCTTTGCATCGATGTTTTCATGATTTCGACCTCGACGGCACGCACCGTCTTGGCTGATATTAGCGCCGTTACTGGTATTGGCGATGGCAAGGACAGTCGTTTCTCCAAGGCTGCCTTGAATAAGCAGGCCTGCGCTGTCCAGTCCACTATTGGTAAGGACCTCTGCAAGATCTGTGTCTGGCAAAACTTCCGCTTCAGGTACAAAGGAACCAGCCTCCCTTAACGAGTTGATGATGGCATATTGCGTCTTGTTGATTTTGACCGAAACATTTTCGCCAGCATTAGCATCCGCGCGTCCCTCGCGGGTGCGTTTCCATTGGCCGAAGCTGTTCAATGGTTGTACCTCCACTCCGCGACGTGTCATGATGAAATGCAGAATTTGGAAGTGATTTTGGAATTTCCTAGGCGACAATTTCTCATGGAAAATTGTTTATGGGACCAGCGAGCTTCTAATTAAATCCGGGTTGAGATTTGTTGTCAGTCACACTTTGACCAATTTCGTCAAAGTAGGCCCACGTTCGCGTTGACTGTGCACACGGTTTGGTGACTTTCGGATGGTTTCTCCTTCCCACATGTACACCGGGTCGTTTTTGTTTTTTTTGTTTTTTTTTTTGTTTTTTTTTTCCTACAGAACACAACCCGTTGGCTTCGAGAAGGTGTGGATGTGATACATCATCCTGGCTCGGTCTCAACGTCTAAAATCTGCGATTGGTCTTGTCACTCGATGAGGAACATCTAACATACTGATTTCCGCGATTTGCCGTTCCCAAGCACATTCACCCACGTTTTTACCGTTTTGGTGGCAATCCTTCCTCCCCCTCATTCGGCTGTAAGCTTCGTAGTCTCTATCCCATGGATGGAGCTTGAGCTGAATGTCCTCACGACTCTTGGCGGTCTTTTTTCGACGTTGATGGATATTTCGTGCAATAACTACAGTTTCAGGAAACCTGGTCTGGGTCATGCTCCGATGTAGAGGCGATATCGATCATCGAAGCTATGTCTTCGACTATCCAAGAGGTTTGCACGAGACCAGGCAGCGACGCCTCCTTTGATCACCAGGTGCAGCAATTTATCTCATCACGATACATCATAAAACCACCTAGAAGTCAACACAACAACCTTTCATAGGGAAGTCTGGTTAGGTATTTTATCCAACGATGCATAATACATGAAACCCATTGTCGGGGGTAAACACACCTAAGATCTGAATTGGTTTTACTAACAGCTTCGCAACTGCAGGTACACTGAACAGAAATGTTCCGAGGCCCATCACTTTCACCAGTGGCCGTTTCCTTGTGACGGTGTGCCAAGCTTCAAATCCAAGAGACGCTGATAATGTTGAACCCAACATATGGGACTGTCCAGCAACACTTGACGCCTGAGGAGGATCTTTCAAATCGCAGAGCGCGGAGGCTCGTGAGGCGGAAAAGACTTGTGGATGTATGAGTATACCTGGTTAGTACTTTGTCGTGGAAGCCATCGCATTGATGATTGACGCCCTGTCCCTGAATCAGGCCAGAAGAACTTTAGCCACGAAATTCACGCTTGCTCCGGTCGCCAGATTGCATCCTGCTACTCACAGCAGCGCTTGCGGAGATCACCAACAACGGTTCTTAAAAGTTTCCTCCTTAGAAGCCAGTGACTTAGTAACTCCAACGCAGAAATTCTAGTGCATAGCAGTACACCAGAGATTACATGAAAAAGTCATAAGCAGACTACTTGGTGGTGAATGAACTACAAATCTGGATCTCCCCACTGTGAATGACATTCACGTGGCCCCTGGGCTCACTATCTGACCCTTCAACGTATTCTGCAAGGGCATACTGCTCAGATGCTCCAGGTAGTGTAGTTGAATCCCAAAGAGGTATTGTAGTCGGGTAATTAAGACAAGGCCTTGGTATTCTATATATCGCCGCATGAAAATGTTCCGAGGGCCCGTAGGCAGAGCTTACAGGCCAAGCTTAAACTCAATGTTGCGATACCCTCAATCTGAGCCGCAGCCTCACCGCCTACCACGTGACGTGTGGTACTACGTAAGCCGCGCGTGTGGATATTAACCCGCGATGCGGACCACCCTTCCGAATAGTTCCTTCTATAATACACCTTTTTATTCCTCATGACCTGCGCGCACGTAACTCGCAAGACTCAATACCGCTGAAACAGTAAATCCGCGTAATGGTGGCAATTCTGGCTTTCACCGACCTCTACACGCCTTTTCGTAGGCAAACGACTTACCACAAAAGACTTGGTCTTAGTCGCTTGGTACACCGGGGGCCCCTTGACTGCAGCGTCTGCTGTCCACCGTCTGGTCGCCAAAGCTTACTAGGTAACACAGGACGTTACCAGCAGCATAGAGAATATTGACCAAGAACACGATGCCGGTGACATCAGAAAAGCCATGCATGTGTCACAAAACCAGCGATGGATATAAAGCTCCAGCGTTCGGCTATCGTCGTGTTGGTTATCACTGGCCTCTGCTTGGTCTTGTCGCTCTGCTTGGTCTTGTTCGCGGCCGCAATGAACAATATTACCCTTGGTCCGTAGCGAACATTGCAAGGCCAAGTATGAACCACTTGGCTAATGGGCTGTCATGAGCAACGGCTATCCCGGGTGTCACGGATGATCTTCACCCGCTGGACGATGCTTGGTGGTGCCGGAGCTCGTATCCAGCCGTCTAAATCACGTTTCAACTTCCTTTGGGCAAAGTTCACGCCTTACCTTACTGGTCTCATTACCTTTCGGGTCAGTTCACTAGTTTGTGCCCCTCGCTCGATAGCAACGATCACCAGTCGTACTATTGCGGCTGTAGGAGGGGCTGTGTTGTACTCTGGAGCAATTTATATCTTGGAGCTGGCCGCTCCGATGTAGTCATGCCCCGTCTTGGTCTTCATGATCTCAAACAAGTATATTTGGTGTGGCATCGTTAGTGAGATCTCCTTTGGTTGGCGTATTCACAGACTTGGCCAGACTAATGTGGAGCATGGGTTTCAGGATCAATCTGCCCCTTGGCTCAGCTGCGTTCTGCGTCATACTGGCTGGACTTAGGGGATCACCTTTAGAGGCAGCAGTCTACCCTCCTGTCTCATACTCGAGTGGCGAGGCATCAAGCTCGGTGTCCGCAGATATGTCGAGATTGCAAATTATTTAAATGAAATGTAACAATAACAAATCTTTTTGGGCACTGCCCTCCCGATAGCTCCTATTGTGGGTTTGCCGCTTGCTCTTCAGTGAGATGAGATCAAATATCCAAGGTCGTCTGAGCGGTTTTGTTGTGTTTCGCTTTCTCGACTGCCACTGTCGTTCTTGTGCAGGTCGGGGCTACGATGCCTCCGCGATCATTAAACAGCGTGCTGTTCTTGGGGAGGTGCTTCTGATGACGTTCCCCTTGGCGGCAATGTTCGCGCGCAGCTTTTACTTGACAATCTACTTCCAGATTGTCCCAGACACAAGTACGATAGGTTCGGGGTTACGCACTCACTACGTGGGGGCCTTCACGTTGAGCGACATTGCAGTGGGGACCGGGATGACTCGCACCGGCATTCACAAGCCATTCTCACAGACCAGCACAGCCATCTTTGCTGCCAGCGCAAGACTCTCTACTCTATCCTTACAGCCCGAAGCCAACATGGAGACATACGTGGCTTAGGTATTAGCTCTCAGTATGTTAGCATCGGGGTTGTGGTTGCTTGGCAAGTCCCGTTCGTTGCAGTGCAGCGGGCACGCAGTCTAAGCAACGAGGCTATTGCAAATGCGCATGGCTTTCGCCAACTCTCTGCGCCCAGAATGGCTTTGCGACTACGCTACATAGGCAACTCGTTGCAACTCCCGGTCTGCAGCCAGAGCAAGTGAGTATTGTGATTGCGAACACGGTAGACGCGGCCGAATTGAGAAACACGACGTTCGCTTAGGTATCCCTTGACCAAAGTTCCTTCACTGGTGGTTTGCTGATGTCGCATCCGTCGTGCTTGCGCGTGCCCGTGCGGTGTCATGGCGTATGACAAGATGCTACCTCGCATAGCATACATAGGTAGCCTAAGCTTTTTTGTAGTTTATTAGACTTTTCGCCAGCGCCCAAGCTTCGCGGGCCGCTGCGGGACACATTGAGTGCGGACTTCATGGATGTAGCAGCTTCCAGGCCGCCATCGTACAGCGTACCTGATGGACTCGGGATATCTTGTAAACCGGCGGCATGAATGGAAAAAAATGAAAGACACGACAACGCGCGGGAGCAGTCCGAAAATAGAGCTCTCCGAAGTTACCGAGGCTTTTACCATGCTGATGATTACTTTCGAAAATGGTGCCATTGGCCAGAAAAAAAACTTGGAAAGGGGTCTTTGGCAGCCCCGCTACCACCAGGCGATCGGGACAGCCCCTGATTCGGCATGTTCCCCATCATGAGGTTCCTTGCAGATGCGATTCAGGGGTGGAGGTGCAATTTTATATCACGTATCGTCGCCCTGCATCTGTCACTACACACGGCTCTGGATACTAATGGGGAATCGCGTCACATTTGGTCACCTTGACCGGCAACTCCGCGAGCTGACAGCCTCAGTGGGTCATTTTCAGAACGGGCAGCGGCTCTGATCGACCACTGGGCTTTATCTACCCCACGATGTCCTGCCAGTTGCTACCATGGAGGACCCTTCTAACCACCGTTGCATCAAGCCCAGTCCTTCGTTCTCAGTTCCGGCCTGCTCGTTCCGTCTTTGCCAATCGCTATCCTCAAATTCAAGATGATGTTCAAGTCCGCCCTCGTCCTCTCCGCTGCTCTCGCGGTGGATGCCTTCGCCGTGATACGTCGTGGAGCAAATGACTGGGCTCCTCCCACGTCCGATGACCGTAAGTAGACTCAGTGGAGATAGGTATCTCTAGGAGGAAACACCCATTAACATTCTTTTGACACATGCAGGCCGAAGCCCGTGCCCGATGGTCAACACCCTTGCCAACCATGGCTACCTCCCTCGTAACGGATTGAACGTCTCCCTGGCCGACCTTATTACTGGCTTTACAGCAGCTGTGAACTTGGATCCTGCTGCAACCACTCTCGTTGGACAGAAAGCACTTCTTACGTCTACAACCGGGAACAACGCCACTTTCAACTTGAACGATCTTGATAAGCATGGAGGTAAGTCAATCTAAGGACTCGGACTTAATCCATACAAGTGCTAATTATTACTCACCCAGTCATTGAGCATGATGGCAGTCTGAGCCGCAACGATGTTTACTTTGGTGACAACCACAGCTTCAACGAGGAAATCTGGGAGACCGTTGCCTCCCATTTCGTCAACGAGACCATCTCTATCCCTACCGCCGCCAAGGCTAGGGCTGCCCGCCTTCAGGCCGCGGCCGCCGCCAACCCCGAGTTCAGTCTGACTGCCGACGGTGTTCAGTTCAGTTTCATTGAGACTGCACTTTACCTCTCCATCTTTGGCAACTTGGACGACGGCAACGCCAAGACTGAGTGGGTCAAGGTTCTGTTCCGTAAGTTTAATGTCATGATATTTTGGGCAATCAAAGCTGATGTTCTACTCCAGAGGAAGAGCGCTTGCCGTTCGCCGAGGGCTTCACTAGATCTAACACTTCCGTCACGGCTGCTGGAATTCTTGGACTTGTCAGCAAGGTTGCTGCTGCCAGTGTATGATCGATGAAGCTTATGGGTGATTTACGATCAGAAGTAATTAGAAAATTTGAGAGAACTTTTTCATCGTCACCTTTGGACTGTTGATTGTTGCGGGATGCTTTTTCTAACTCAGTTGGAACTCCATCAGCCTTGGTTCGCACGGAGGTCTTCCAAGCCCGCTCTACTTCGCTACTGAACATGAGGATGGTGATATACGTTTGGCGATATCGCCCTTACCGCATCTCCAGAAATTGGATAACCCTTTACCATTTCCATTTTCTGACTGCCGGGATAAGACCTTGTCTGTGGGTTTGGGAGGGGTGCGAGAGTGACATTCTTCCCATTTAAAAGCATTTACCTTCTCTCTTGCTTTTGTTGTTCTTAGATCTGGCTGGTTGAGGCGAAAGCTGGACACCGTTAGGGTTGACAACTACTTGGGTGTTGACAGGAGAGGTACACCAATCTAGATTTCCAGATAGACCTCGACAAACATAGCAGCTTTAGAACTCTCTAGGTAGAGAATTGGTCTGCATTATGTGCTGTTCGATTGCGTCTTATGTTCTCTACTTACGCAGACACGTGTCAACTGCAGACTGATTTGCTTTATGTATTGTTCAATTCCACGTATGTCCCCTAATACCACTGATTCGCATAATCTCTTTTTTCCCATAATGACGGAACAGGAAATCTTGTCGTGCCGCATACCAGACCACATGATGATTAATCGGGGATGTTCCCGGCATATGACAATTCTCGATTTTCGATGCGAAGTGAACTACGAACGGTTTGCACGTGCACTGCACATCTCATTTTTCTATGCGTGACCTGCAGAAGCTCCTTGGACTCAACCGAGAAAGTCAAATTCGTGAGCGCCACTCGTGATCGTCGATGTAGCCTAGAAGATTCTGTCAGCAGCATAGTAATCTGATCCCTGAGCGACCCGCTCAATCTTATGCTCGAAAATGTCGTCATTCTCCCGAGGTCCAAATTCAGCCAAGAAACGGAGCACAAGCCATACATCCTTATTTGTCATATTCCATGAAACAGACGAACATGTGGAATATCTCGTGTATTGGCGCGAAGGTGAGGCAAAAAGTCAAGCTGAAAGATGCGTACTATATCCCCCGCAAGAAATTATTCAGTGTTGTCTTCTGGACAATGTTTCCACATCGCGATAACACGGCTGCTTTAGATGTTGATTGTTGCGATGCCCTGCGCTATCCACGGATCAAGACGCAACGCGTAGATCTTCCTCACAAATCATCTTGCTCGATGAGAATGCAGATCATCTTGAAAATACGTTGTCATCTGATATTTACTGGCGCGGCTATGCGAGTGCGAATGCCTCGGTCGAATGAAACAGTCGACGGCACAGCCAGGGTCCAGGGAGAACAACGAAGACCCTGGCAGCAAACCCCAGAACACTCGGATGATGGTGCGTGAGGGGCAGGCAATAGGAAGTCCGTCTAACAACTTGACGTATTGTCCGAGCTTAACAGCTAGTATCAATGAAACACGTGAACGTGATAGAGCCGAGGGCGGAAATCAGACGAAACTATTAAATGAACCAGCCATGGTCCACGACTCCCATCGTGAGTGGATAATCAGCCGCGAAAATTTCGCTTGTGTGCCTAACCGCGAAGAATTTCCTCAAACTACCTCATATTTTCAGAAACAATGAGCGAGAGTAAAGATCCTATGAAATCGACATGGCGCCTTCGCGATAGACGTCTATGGAAAGCTCATCATTGGATCATTGAACGACTCGGCCTACATCATGTGGACCTCGACAGGAAGGTCCCTATCCACGAGAAGGGCGATCCAGTTCCATACGTTCCGCACTGGCAGTTCCATCGATGGATTATCGTACACGCTTGTGCACCGCTCATTCTTCACCAACTTTTTGCGTCTTACACGGGGTATAATCTGCATCCTGTGGCCGCCTTTATCTTCTACAGTGCTTTCATCAAGCTTATCGCTATTCATCAAATCAATATCATGCGCGACCTCGGCCATATTCACGGGTTTCTGGATGGTGACAAGCACGAGCGCGACAGCGTACCGGACAGAAGCGTGAAGAAGGTCTTACGATCGTTGATTTCGACATCGACATTTCGGTCCATGATGGCCGTTATTCTTGCGTACCGGAGCTACGAGGCCCCAAATACTATCAACTGGAAAATGGTACCCCTCGAGGTCGGTCTGTATGGGATTATCCTCGACTTTTGGTTCTATTGGTACCATCGACTTATGCATGAGGTCGACTCTCTATGGCAATACCACCGAACACATCATATGACGAAACACCCAAATCCCCTCTTGGCTCTCTTTGCAGACTCCGAGCAAGAGTTCTGGGACATTGCCGGCATACCTTTGCTCACGTATGCGACTCTGAAGGTATTCGGCTTCCCCATGGGGTTTTATGAGTGGTGGCTGTGTCAGGAATACGTCATCTTCACCGAATTGAGTGGACACAGTGGCCTACGTATATACGCTACAACTCCATCGCCCTTTGCTTGGCTTCTCAGACGGTTCAATTGCGATCTGCTCCTAGAAGATCACGACCTCCATCACCGGAAGGGCTGGAAAAAGAGCGGCAACTATGGCAAGCACACGAGATTATGGGATCGAGTTTTCGGAACTTGCATGGATCGCATCGAATGCCCCGATGAGACGATTGACTTTGAAAATACGGTAGTTTTTCCACTTCTTTGAAAAACGGCACTAGAGGCTGTGCTAGGTATTGCGCGAAGAGCTGGCCAACATGGGTTGGGTTGAGACGAGGCAGCTAGAACTCACCGTACGTTGATGCCTGTGGATAAAAAAATGAGATTGAGCTCGCTGATTTCAAGGTGGTTGAGACGTGACTACATACTTATCACCCAAGAATCTTTCCTCATAGGCTCTTCATTCTCTAAACGCCTAAGTTACGATTTGGAGGGTGATTAAGTACGATCCAAGTATGCCATGAACCCCTGCAGTGTTTTAGTAGTACGGATAGGTGTCGAGCGCCTGCAATGGCCCTGGAATTAGGGCTGGATGCTGCTCTGACAAGGTTGTGCACAGAAAGGATCTTCAGCAGGGTTCCGTCCGAATGGACACCTGTCATGCACAACAACATGCCGATGCTGTCAGCGAAACCATCAACTATTCGCCACATGACTTGGCTTTCGAGATGACAACCTCTGCTACATGTACACTCGATGCTGAGCCCTCGGAAAAGAGAAGAAAATCGTCGGTTGAATCTCCGAGTCGTTGCCCAGACCAGACGGCTGCTAAATTGCCGTCAGTGCCACTCCGCCGGCAAGATGGTGCCGGTCTCGCGCAACAGGCGTTGAGACGCGGCCGGGAGCAGGGGCCTGGGTAGAATTTTTAGTGCCGGATGCCACATCCCAATTGGCCTCAGCGCTTGGCGTCGCACAAAGGTGAGGACTCAAAAGACGTTGGACAAGGATCGGCGACATCCAAGCTGACGACGTTTGGACAATGGAGTCATGCCATTGGCAAAACAAAACGCCATCCAAGTGGCCTCATCCACGTGACCGTCCGTACAGGCAAAGAGTGGGCGAGTGCGTTTCGTTTGTTCCTTGCGCTGACCTCCGAGTCCTCCGACCTTCGCTATCATATCTCCGAGCCAACATTCCGACCCTGGACTTCAATTTTGAGCCTCCTTCGACTTATAAGTGCCGGTATGCTGCGCGAAGGTTCGGCATTACAGAGACAGCATTCATTACAATTCAGCTAGACGAATGTCAAAAGCCGTCATGTCGTCTGAAACGTCGTCTTGGCTGACAAAGCTTGCTGCTGAGAGTGGTTTTACCGCCATTGCTCAATCATGCCGTGACACCAAGGTGCTCTGCTTACAGCGCTTCGTGCGACTCTTTGCCTACGGCGCCTCGTTTCTCATCCTTGTCCATTTTCTTTCCAGTCTTGGTTTCTCAGATGAGAGAATCGGTCTGTTCATGACCTTGACTCTTCTTGGAGATGTTGTCATCAGCTTCTTTCTCACAACCATTACCGACCAAGTCGGCAGGCGCAAGATCTTGGCTGCAGGGGCCGCATTGATGGTCATGAGTGGTTTCGTGTTCGCGTACTTTGGCAACTATTGGGTCCTCGTTGTCGCCAGCATCGTTGGCGTTATTAGTCCCAGTGGGAACGAGATTGGACCATTTCGTGCTGTCGAGGAGTCCGTTCTGGCCCAGCTCACTCAGAGGGAGCATCGCAGCGACATCTTCGCGTGGTACACCCTCTTCGGAACTGCAGGTGCTGCTTTGGGAACCCTCACTTGTGGCTGGGTTGTTCAGATCCTCGAGGACAATGACTCGTGGACAACGAACGAGGCATACCGAGTTGTTTTCTTGATCTATGCGGCTCTGGGCCTCATTAAGTTGATGCTAATTTTGGGGCTCAGCTCCGCTGTTGAGGTCGGTTCAACGAGCTCAAAACCTGCCAACGACGAGACTCGACCACTTCTGCCCGACAACTCAGCCAACGGGGAAGACGACAGCAGATCCGGCTCGCCTTCACCTACAATTATCCAACGTTTGCGGTCTCTGTTTCCACATATCTCTCCGCTCTCACAAACGATCCTCTTCCGGCTACTCATTCTCTTCTGTCTTGACTCGTTCGCCTCCGGAATGGCATCGCCCTCATGGCTCACCTACTTTTTCACGACGGTTCACGCGCTGCAGCCAGGATCATTGGGCACACTCTTCTTAGTGACGAACCTTCTCGCCACTATCTCCAACCTTGTCGCCCTCCCCCTCGCGCGGCGACTCGGGCCCCTCAAGACGATGGTCTTTACGCACTTGCCATCAGCTGTGTTTCTGTCCATGATCCCTATTCCCGGGCCCGGCCCTTCTGGTACTTGGATTGCCATGGCATTCCTGTCCCTAAGAGCCTGCACGCAGAGCATGGATCAAGCCCCTCGACAGGCATTCTTGGCCGCTGCAGTCCTTCCCAACGAAAGAACTGCTGTTCTAGGCGTTGTCAACATCGTCAAGACTCTAGCACAAGCTGGAGGGATCGGCGCCGCCGGCGTCTTGTCTGGCAAGAATCTTTGGATTGTTGTTCTTACGGGAGCAGGATTTATGAAGGCTTGCTACGACTTGTTGATGCTCGGAATGTTCCTTGGCCTGAGGGACCGAGAAGAAAGTACCGGAAAGTCTAGAACCAGGGACGAGGAAGAATCTCAATGTCACCTTAATACGGAGGAAAACGCTTCAGACTGAGCAGAATGCGTGGGTTATTCAACTTATTTATAATCAGTAGATTGCATATCGAACTATATCTCCCATGTAAGAACATACGCGTTAGTATCACTCAACTCTCTTGACTCCTTCCTTGCGCACAATGGCCTCCAGCTTTGGCAGCTCAAACTTCTTGTACGCAAGTTCATCCAAGAGCCATTCACCAAATAGCAATCTTGCCAACCAAACTGATCCTGCCATGCCACCGGCCCAGAACCAGTTCCTGGCACCGCCAAGCCAGCCTCCGAGCCAGCCTTCTCCCTTGAACGCCTCCGCCACCAGCTGACTCGCAAAGTCCTCTGTGCTGACAGTAGCATTGTTCTGGGAGAATTTCAGACGCTTTGCGTACAGGTCTTTGACCCGAGTATATCAAGAGTTGGGCGGGAGCTCGCGGTTAAGCTTTGCGATATCACTCTTGACAGTGCCGGTCATGGATACCATCACCCGAACACCGAAAGGGCGCAACTCCTGGCGGAGTGTGCGGCTGTATGAATTCAACGCCCCCTTTGTTGCAGTATAGACTGAGCCAAAGACATACGGCGAGACTGATGACAGGGAGCTGATCATGATGATGAGACCTCGTGATGGGATCATGAGGGGTACGAAAGCCTGGACCATAGCCATGACACCGAACACGTTCGTCTCAAATGTCTGGCGCACCTCGGCCATGTTGATGTCTGTAGCTGGGACGGTGTGGGTGAGGCCCCTATGCAAGAATTCGTTAGATATGTAGCAAGGCTTGGCGAATTTGTTCGCGCGCATCTGTCATTCGGCTTGGGAAAATTGCACTTCTGGGGTGGGATAGCCTCACGCGTTGTTGACGAGGAAATCGAGGCGTCCGCCTGTCAACTCCATCACCTTCTGCTTGCACTCGGCAATGCTCTCGGCCTTGGTGACATCGAGAGCAATCGTCGTCATGCCTTGGTCCCCGAGGTCCTGGAGGACTTCCGGGCGCCGGGCGGTTGCGATGACATGAAGTCCTGAAAACGAAGCTGCGTGTGAGCATTCAGGCCGCCAATTGATTGAGGGTACTGGGGTGTTGGTGTGACACCAGGCTGCCCACCTTTGGCGTGGAACTCCCTGGCCAGCGCGTGGCCAATTCCTCCCGGGGTGCAGCTACAGCAAAAAGCTTGTCAGCACTGGAGCCCTCTTTCGGCGACCATTCTAGCGAGTCAGGCATGTCATTGGCGGCGGGCTGCGGTGGCGTACCCGGTAATAAGGACCGTTTTCTTGTTGGCTGGGATGTCCATCTCTTGTGTTGGGCGGTCTGTTTCTGGGTGTATGGTTGACGATGGTAGAAGCTTCGGGCAACAAAGATGCCCGTGTCGAAGACAAAACTCGAGAGGAACGACGATCACAGACCGTCTGGCCCAAACACCTATCCCGAGGCACACAATAATGGGGCTTTTTGAAGACAAACATGTGGGCCGACGGCGCCCGCGCACGCGTCCGCGGATTTCCGCCCAAGACCATGGAAATGCTTGCATGTAGCTTAGTCATCGCAGATTGTTTGTTTCTTCTTCATCCAAACCAGTCAAAGCCTGTCGACGCGCCGTGGTGGGTGGCTTGTGCTAGGCAGGAAAAGGCCGCCATAATTAGCAGTTAAACAGATTCATTAAAGCTCTTTGCAATGGTCGGGTGTGTGTGTGATTCTGAAACCCCAGCGGAATCCATACATTTCGGCCGAGTACGGAGACATCAGCTGGTGCCCCTTGATCACGGGAGGCTGACCCTGGGTGCTCGCTCTGCCATCTTTTCTGGGAGGACCATCGGTCGAATAACTCACTTTTATTCCTGCAGTTTCGGGAAATCCGAAGGTGTTTAGTCAAGAAACTCCAGATGGCGGGTGAGAAATCACTTGTCGGTCACGGGGAGTGCCGGCTCCGGGCCAAGCCTGTGCTGCAGGCTCTGGTGATGTGCTTCCTTGGCAGGATGGCCAATGTCCATACACGGTAAGATTAAACGCGTATTTCCTGTAGATACGACTCATCCAGGGACATTGCCGTATCGTTGAAGCGGTATTTTCACACCGTCTGTCAGCTGGCTACATCCCCCCCGCACACTCAAATGCGGAGAAGCTGGGTCACGAAGCCCTGGCATCGGGCTCTCCCCAACTACCGGCAACCGAGTTTGCGGGGTTGCCAGATACTCAAGACTTCTCCGCGCTCCCTGTTTATTTTGGCAGTTCATCCCATTGACTTCCTCGCTTTAGCTTCCCGGGAGCGCTCCCCTTCACTGGTTTTAAACATTCTACTTCCGATGAAGCTATGTGCTGAAGCCGTGAACATGTAGAAGCTACGAAATGGTCTCTGAGAGGAGAAGCAAGCAAACGCGATGTTCAAATAGTCTCGCCTCGATACAAAATCCCAATGGATGACGCAGACGTCGTCCCACCGGCACTGGTACCCTGGGCTCGGGATTTCCGACCAAAAATGCTGCCGCGCCGGAGATCATCATCCTTCTAAGCATATCGCCCCGTGGGGTTGGAGATCCCACCTTGTTGGTCTGGGGACCCCGCAAGCTAAACGGCCCGATCCCCAGAGATTTCGGGCATTGCAGGACGAGATGGAGGTTGGAATGAGCTCATCGAGCCAGCTTGAGCTCGTCTGCGGCACAAAGCCCACCGAAGATGACTGCCGCGAGTCTTGCCGCAGACGAGCTCAAGCTGGCTCGATGAGCTCATTTTTGCCAACATCGACCTCAGGCAGAGGCAGCAACAAATTCACGGGTGAAGAAGGCCCGAGTGACCCTTGTTATTGCAAGATATATAATGATCTGCCATTTGGGAAAGCCATGTGAGGTCTAGTTGATTCACATGCGCAACTCCTCTTTGCCTTGCAGGTCCCTTCAATACAATGGCTGTCTCGATATCACAGCTATCTTTCGAGCACCACCGCCTGGCTCTTGGCATAGCCGAGTCAGAGCCTCGCATCTCGTGGAGGTTCGGAGGCAATGCTGTCGACTGGCAGCAGACTTCTTACGACCTCGAGGTCATCAGGGGTACCAGTGGCGCACCAAGCATTCACAGCGTCAACTCCTCCGACTCCCTGCTTGTCCCATGGCCCGAATCGCCTCTAAGCACGGCTGAACAAGCTACTGTGAGGGCCCGAGCCCATGGTCAGTCGGGTCAGCCCTCGACACCGTGGTCCGACTGGGTCACTGTTGAAACTGGGCTCCTCAACAGCAGTGACTGGCTGGGCGCTGTTCCCATCGCCGCCGATAGAGACACCGAGATCGATGCTCCAAAGAGGCCAATCTACTTCAGAAAGACTTTTCCTGTAACAGCAAACGTATCAAGCGCTCGCCTTTACATCACTGCGTTGGGCTTATATGAAGCTGAGATCAACGGAAACAGGGTTGGAGATCTTGTGCTTGCCCCGGGCTGGCAATCATACAACTTTCGGCATGTGTACGACACGTACGATGTTACTGAACTTGTAAACAGCGGGGATAACGCCATTGGAGTGGTTGTTGGTGAAGGCTGGTTTTCGGGTCGATTGAGTTATGGAGGCGGCTTCCGTAACAACTACGGTGACACCATTGGTTTGATTTCTCTCCTTGTTGTCACTCTCGATGACGGCAGCACCGCCGAAGTTCCTACCGATACCTCGTGGCAAGCGAGTACCGGCCCGATTCTCACATCTGAGATCTACAACGGCGAGAAGTACGACTCCAGACTTGAGGCGGACCTGGAGGGTTGGTCTTCCGCGACCTTCGAAGCCAGCGGCTGGCTTGCTACAAAGGAGGTAGATGCGCCCAAAGGCGATCTGGTTCCACCTGATGGACCACCCGTCAGGCGGGTTGAAGAGAGGAAGCCTGGAGCAATTTTTCAATCGCCCTCGGGAAAGACCATCATCGACTTCGGACAGAACCTTGTCGGCTGGCTCAGGCTTACTGTTTCTGGGCCCAGCGGGACAAACCTCACTCTCCACCATGCCGAAGTTCTGGAAGACGGTGAATTGGCCCTAAGACCCCTTCGATACGCCACGGCAGAGGATTCCATCATCCTACATGGCAACGGTAACCAAACATGGGAACCTCGTTTCACATTCCACGGTTTCCGCTACGCTCAGATCGATGGTTGGCCGGCAGAGACCCCATTAACGCCCGAGTCAATCACGGCGGTCGTGGTTCACAGTGATATGGAGGAAACTGGTTGGTTCGATTGCTCGAATCAACTTCTCAACAAGTTTCATCACAATGTCCGATGGTCTATGAAGGGCAACTTCCTTTCCATCCCAACCGACTGCCCGCAACGCGATGAACGTCTTGGGTGGACTGGAGACGCGCACGCATTCGCTCCCACCGCCAACTACCTGTACAACGCCGCTGGCTTTTTCAAGGGTTGGCACAAGGATATTTGGTCAGAAATGCAACGAAATAACTCCATGGTCGTTCCCTTCACTGTGCCGACCATCCCGCCGGAGTCTCCTGCCACGCCTGCTGCTGTGTGGGGTGACGTCGCCGTCGCTAATCCCTTCAATATTTACCAGGCCTACGGCGACCCTGATTTGTTGGAGGAGCAATATTCTCAAGCTCAGGCTTGGATTGATGAGGGTATCAGTCGCAACGAGGTTGGTCTCTGGAATCGCAGTTCGTTCCAGTTTGCGGATTGGCTTGACCCCAAAGCTCCCTCGGGTGCACCTGGCAACGCCACGACTGCGAAGATTCTCGTTGCGGATGCTTATCTCATTCATATGACGGAGTTCCTGGCCAACATGTCAGCAGCTCTGGGTCGGGACGATGCCGCGACGGAATATCGCCGTCAACAGAACAACCTGACCGAGAAGTTCCATAATGCCTGGATTCAAAACGGCGCCCTCGCCAATAGGACTCAGACTGCGTACGCCATGGCTCTAGACTTTGGTCTTTACACCGACGAGGAGCAGCGTTCTGCTGCGGCGCAGACGCTGCGTGACATCGTAGCAGAAAATGACTACCTCGTCGGCACCGGCTTCGCCGGAACTCCTCCCTTGGGTTTCGCTCTCCGCAACATCGGAGCTACGGAGGACTTCTATCGCATGCTTCTACAGACTCGGGTTCCCTCATGGCTTTACCAAGTTGTTCAGAACGGCACAACAACTTGGGAGCGTTGGGACAGTCTGTTGTCGAACGGAAGCGTCAATCCTGGCGAGATGACGAGTTTCAACCATTACGCCTTTGGCTCTGTTGCCAATTGGATGCATCAAGTTATCGGTGGCATCGCTCCTGCTGAGCCTGGTTGGAAGAGAATCGCCGTAGCCCCCGTCCCAGGCGGAAACATCACCAGTGCGGACGCCAAGTTCATCAGTCCCTACGGAGAGGTCAAAGTTCAATGGTGGTTTGAGAACAACACGGAGGACAATGCTTTGCACCGCAACGGCTTTCATCTGAATGTTCAAGTCCCGCCCAACACCAGGGCCGACATCACGTTGCCTAATGGGGGCGCGACCACAGAAGTTGGTTCAGGCTATTACGAATTCCATGACCCCAATTACCAGCTGTCTTAGCAATCTTTACATTCTTTCTCTTCCCCAGTATTGCGGGGCTTGTAATAATTTGATTCGTTTACTGTGATGAAGCACAAGCTTTACTTTCAGATGCCAGAACTTTCATGCAAGATGAACTAGATTGGGACTTTTGTCAATGAAACCCCCAGTAAAGCAATACTTCTATCCAATCAAACAGCTACATTTGACTTAAGCTCAATCTCCGAAACCATGTAATAACGGACTGTGCCTATTTATGTTGTTGATGATGTCCCTTCTCTATTCGGACTCCGAGCCTTGGGAGCCGAAGGAGAGGTGACGAGTCAAAGTCAAGAAAGTCAATCCTGCCGCCGCAATCCTTTTCTGTAAACTAACATAGTCTCTAAACTCACTAGCGATAGATGAATCATACTCATATATGCGTCCATATCTGTTTTTCTTTTTCGTGTGCTCGGGTCGGTGCAGTGCTCCTGTGACCTCAACACTCTTCGGACCATGTCGGCGGGCGAGCAAACAGCGACTAACAATCATGAAACCAACGGCCTTGAACATGAATAGAATTATTTCCCTATAGCTTTACTACTAAAGCACTAGTTTCCGAACCAGTAGGAGCTAGTTTACATCGGAAGATAGGACTCATCCGCACTGGTCTTGGCCCTCTTCATTGGCAGGTAAGATTCATCAGCGGTAGTCTCGGCACGCTTCATGGGCAAATACGACTCGTCAGCGCTGGTTTCGGCCTTCTTCATGGGATCGTAAGACTCGTCGGCACTGGTCTCAGCTCGTCGCATAGGATCATAAGACTCGTCGGCGCTCGTCTCGGCCCGCTTCATTGGCAGATACGACTCATCGGCACTGGTCTCCGCGCGAGCCTTCATCGGGAGGTAAGATTCATCGGCATTGGTCTGGGCTGTTAAGAGTCAATAGAGATCTATAGGGAGTTCAAAAATTTCCAGCCCACCAAGTCCAACATGGGGTGCTGTTGGGAGAGAAACGACGCAGGCTGCCAGAGCTGCGAGGAGAAATGCGGTCTTCATCTTGAAGCAGCGAGATGTATGGAAAGCTTGATGGAAACTTCGAGAGATAAGTTTAGTTCGAAGTGTTACGAGCTAATGAAATGCCAAAGAGGACTGGATTCATGAAGAGCTGGAGTAAGTGTCCGCTTGCCTCTTATGATGGAAGGCATTTGCATTGGCAGCCTCTAGGGGCGACTGGTTCGGAGCCCAGGGGCCAGAGGATATCGCGAGAGGAACTTTCTTATAGGAGCTGATACCTTGCTTGCTGATCCAATGCATCAATCAGGCAGGTGACATGGGACGGCTTTGCGAGCTGACGAATCGCACTTCTTACCTCTGCTGCTAGAGGATATGGTTGCACAAGCTATCAGCTCCACTTAGAGTCGCCAAGGAGTAAGCGTTCCCCAAACGTCGCAAGGCGGTCAATACAGGATCATGAAGTTGAAGGATTTTACCCCATTCGAAGTAGCCCTTTGGGAGAAGGAGTCACAGCTCTCACTGGGGGCGACCTTCCCCATTCACATTAGCTTGATGACCCACAGCTGGGAGGATTCACGCATCCGCAGAGAAACCTGGGAGTATCGTGAGTGCAAGACCTTTTCGCAGAGTTTCGAGCAAAGTTGGCTACTATCAATTTGCCGTTTTGTTTGGTTGCGAAGCCTTCCTAGTCTACATCAGATGCAGAGAAACTCAGGATATCTAGCAACGTCACAGCAAGATATTTTAAGACCGACTGCCTGACATCTGACAGACGCGTTCATAATTAACCACAGTACTTCGACGGATGTCATTCCGTTCAGATACGTCTTTCGAATTCGATGCCTGCGGCAGCAAATGCTTATTTCAGCTAAGCTTGTAAAAGGGGGATCGAGATGCAAATCGGGCGGCGAGCAGGTTGTAGGCTACCTAGTTCAACGATTAGACATGCTTAGATCTTTCGAATGACCTGAGAGCTAGCCTATCTGGTTTAGCTGCTTTCTCGAAGGATTCGAGCACGCAGATACGGACAGAGGCCATGCGTTTAAAGACTGCTCCAGCCCAACTGGTTCAGAACGCCATCGTCAGATATGATGAGCGTATCGATAGTGACCTTCCAATTGCGGGAAGAAGGATCAGAAGTTGAAGCCACTAGATGTGCGATTGTCATCCAAGGCGTGATATGGATAGCAGGCAGGAAGCGGGGCTGCAGTCGTTCACAACCCCTCGAATCCTTCAAGATAGAACGGTGGTAAGTGACTGACTAGGCCGTGTCCCCCTCTACTCCTGTTTCGTTCATTCAGTTTTCCATTCGGCTTGTTTACCGGAGACTCGCGTTCACATTTGGGTTTTCTGGTTCCTACCTGACGCCGGCAGCGTTTTGTGTAATATTTCATTTTAAAATTCTTGTGCTGCCTTTAGTATGGCCCGTCAAGAGAAGGGCTACACGCCCCTCTATTCAGATGAGAGATCCGCAACGAGTCTCGATAATGTTGAGGTCGAGCTGTCGGAAGCCCGATCAAAGCAGCCGTCACAGTGGCACAGGTTCAGATTATGGACACTTCATGCTATCTTGATTATAGCATACTCAACGATCTTCGTCATTTCAATGATCTGGGGCAGACCGAGCGCCGGGGTATTCAGTCAAATCGATTGTATGCTAAATAGCTTGCAGACATTACGTTTCAAACCAAACGCTGACCTTGATAACAGCCCCCCCAAGAGCTATCGGCGACAAGACTCATCTTGAAGTCTTCCCCATTCAAGGACCTCCACACGGGAAATACACTGGAGAACCTCGGCCTGAAGTTGATCAGGCTTGGAAAGATTTGCTGCAATGTCTGTGAATCTCCAGCTTATTTCACCGAGTCTATGCTGAATCCAACGATACAGACAACAATATCAGAATATCAGATGAATGGGTAGACCGCTGGGGCCGAGAACATGAAGCTGTAAAGCTGCCAGATGGCGGATACCTGGGCATGTTGAGCGTTTTCCATGAGCTTCACTGCATCGTATGTTCTGCTCGCGGTTCCGAGTGTGTTAAGGTCGCTAATTTAGGGCATCAGAAACGGCTTTATCAGACTCTGTCACCCGAGTACTATTTCCCGAACGCAACGGACAAAGAAATCGCGATCAACAGAGAGCACAACCAGCACTGTCTGGAGGTGCTTAGAATGGGGGCAGCGTGTCGAGGCGACATATCCATCATCACTCACATGTGGACCGACAAAGATGCCCAGCCCATCGTCAATCAGACGGCGCCTCACCAATGCGTGGATTTCAGTAAGGTCATGGAGTACTCGCGAGAGAACACCGTGGACGTGTATCAGGACAACTACATTGTCCATCCAAAGTTTGGTCAGTGGAAACGTCCCATGAGAGAACAAACTTGAGCACCTACTAATCACGCTGTTCAGGCCCCTCGTTCCCTCATGGACATAGCATCAAACCGTTCAAAGAGCAGGACATGGGACATCACCACTGATGGACATGGTCGACGGTGTGTTTGCGGGACTAAGATTAAATCCTGATGAGATGGTATAGAATGCCATGAACGGCCGAGGACCCTGGTGTTCGCTTTTGGAGATGCCTAATGTGAATGTCGCGTTGGTGATTGAGGTGTTTACCAACAGCACGTAAAGTAAAGCAGAAGCGGGCAAAGTGTTACGGAAAACAACATCAAAAAGATTCAAGATACTTTGTTTAAAAAGATTTCAATCCCAAAAGCGCTTGAGACAGACAGACATCTACAAGAAAATGAAGAAATAGCACCGGATGAGATGATGGCACTGGAGTGTTGACACTGATACCAAAAGTGGAGAACAGGCGGTGACCCCATATTTCGGTGAATATCCAATTCGTCCTTCCGGTTGGATCCTGACCGAAAGTCACGTGGCCTGAAATTTTCAAATCGCAAGGGGAAAAAAAAAAGAAAGTTCTTTGCCCTCCATAGCATCCACCCAAAGCCTGCGCCGACCACCTTCTTCCGCCGACAACCACCACCACACTCACGCCAGCTTAAACGCCGACTTCAAGATGCATTTGATGTACACTCTCGACGAGGCGGGCAACCGTCTGTACACCTTGAAGAAGGTTGTCGACGGCAAGGTCACCAAGTCCGCGCACCCCGCCCGGTTCTCCCCCGACGATAAGTGGTCGCGCCAGCGCGTCACCCTCAAGCGCCGCTTCAACCTCCTTCTCACCCAGCAGAGTGAGTACATGATCCTTTCCTATCGTGTTCATTGGTTCCAGTGACTAATTACCCCTCTACAGAGACCGAGTAATTTCCTAAAACCAAACGAACGGCATCTTACCATCATATACTCGGCCGAGACACAACCGTTCCGACCAGCATCACATGACGGCGACGGATTGTTCGACTGGCAGGAGAGAGCATCAGCACTGCGCAGCGTGGGGATAGAGCATAACGGTTCGCGGCTGCTCCCCGATCCAAGGCTCTGGCACATAAAAACTAAAGGCGTTGGGGGGAAGGCTTGTGTTCATGGGGAAACCGGAGTCTGTTACACGGTCCGTTTTGGGGCAGACCGCTCTGCAATATCAAGCAGAAGCGACGCATTAAAGAATTCAACCTTGTTTTATCTTCCCAGTCCTATGAAGAGTGCCCTTTTCCCATCCGTCCATCCTTTTTGAGGTCTATCATGGTATCATGCAGAACATTTAAACATCTCGTCGACCGCCACACAGCCAGACTATGCCGTCTACCTCTTCTTGCGCCCGTTCACGTTTCTTCCAGGGCCCAACCGCACCTTTCCGTTGTTGCTAGTACGATCACCTGTCAGGATGCTTGGTAGGTAATCCTCGTCCATGAGGTCCCTGCGACGGGCGCGACGGTTTTCACCAACAGCCTTCTCATACTCCCTCTGGTCCTCCGCAAAGATGAGGTTGGTACCCCAGTTGTTCTTGCCGCCGGCATGTTTCGCCAGCTTGCCGCTGGAGGTTCCAGCGACCGGCTTGGGAATGCTGAAGACATTGCCTCTGTTATTCCACTGGAAGTTGCGCTTCAGGTGGATTTTGAAGGAGCCGTCTTCCTCGGTGGTGCACGAGGTTCGCGTGAGCGTCGCTTGTCCGCAGCTGGGGCAAAACTGCTTGTCCATCCTTTTACAGACCTGGAAGCAGCCGTGGCAACGCAGAACCCAGGTCTTGAGCTGTGTAATGCGCGACATGGCAGGCGACAGCAGGTTCAGCCCAATTCTCAGGGCGACGTTCTGCATGGCATAGTCAGAGGTGAGAATGCCCACCTTGACGTCGACTGCCGGCTCCGTCGGTTGGAGCCTCTTGCTGTCCTTCTCCTTGTGCTTCTTGACGTTGGACGGCGTGATCCAGCCGTCCTCGTCGTCCGATGCGTCTTCCTTTGCGACGACTGCTTCGGCGGTACTCTCTTCGACCGCTGCTTGCTCCTCGTTGGGCTTGTACTCCTGAACCTCCAATTTCTCCATCTTTTGTGTGATGTCCATCGTATCCGCATTCGCAGGCGGAGCTTGCGTTGTCTCATCGCTTGCCGTCGCCTCAGTCTCGGTGCTGTCTACATTCTCCTTCACCCCCGTAGAAGTCTCGTCTTCGACTGTCTCGCCTTCGACTGAGGGCACCTCTTGGGTAGCCTTGCCCTCAGCAGCATCGCTGGCGCCTGACCTAGGAGTGTTGGGGATGCGTTGATTGGGGTCCTTGCGAAGTCTTGAATCGCCACCGTTCTTCTCGACATCGAGCTCGTAGGTAAGAGCAAGCAGGTGCAAATCGGGCCTGCTGAGAACTTCGAGATCTCCAGTGCGGCGCGCAAAGTTGGTAACGAACTTGATGCTCTCGGGACGCGGATTGCGCAGCTTGACGAAGGGCATGAGGGTAGTCTGGACGCGGGTGCGTGTGTTGACGTCGCGAATCTCGTCGATGATGGAGGGGAGCATGAACAGTTCGTCGGCCTGGGCGAGAAGGGTGCTCACGGGAGGGTCGTTCTTGATCAACGGACCGGTATCGAGGACAAGGGTGTGGATGGGCTTGCGCTCTTGGATCGCCGCGGGGCTTGCGACCGCTGGAGCGGGCGCCGTTTCAGTAGACATTTTGGCGGTAATGGAAACTTTGCCAGTTGCTCCAAGCAGTCCGGAAATATTATCGACAGTCGAGAACTTGCAGGGCCACTTCAAATGGAGTCGTAACGTGCGCGATGATTAGGAGAGGCGGCGATTGATTTTGAACGGTACGGGAAATTTCCTCTATCGCGGGGTTGTGGTGGGGTGTAATTTTTTTTTCGATAAGCCGGTGCTGCGGTACCCGTACCTGTCGGTCAGGCACATCAGGTCCCCGGCCTCACCGCTCACCTCAGACCGGTTGCTCGGTGAACAGGTCATACTCTAGCTCACCTCGGCCCTCACCGCCTTGCAACATGGCCGCTCAAGTCAGGTGCAGATCAATCTGTACGTCACAGGGAACACCATGACACCAGGAACACACCGACGCTACCGTCGCGTGCGCCGTAGGCATTGCTCAACATCTGCAAAGACCGATCACGACATCCCCAAGATCTGCATCTCCTCAAGTCCGGCAATGGACAGACGGCGGCTAGCTGATCCGCCTGAATGCTGCGGAAAAGTAAGATCCCGCCAACCAAGGTTGCGATGAAGCTTGTGACTGTAACTATGCCAAGGACACGTCGGCTGTCGGTCAGTGTTGAATGGAATTGACTCGTCTGTGAGGTGCATCTGTTGGCCAGAGCATCTCAAGCTTGCGGTCAAATCAGAGTCAGTGGTGGATGCTTTTCAACACGCAATATGCCTGTGTCACGTCTCTCCTCAAACCGTTCACAAGAACAGAACGGTTCTACGAAAAGCAATCGGGCACATGTCATGCAGATCAAGATGCTCATGCAGGTGCCTCTGCGGCTCTCGGCGTCGGCTCTCGGCCAAACAGACCGACAGCCTTCCATGCGACAGAACAATGTGGAATATTTTGCGCTCTTTCCGGTTCTCTGTGTCGCATGACCGTGCTCTCACCGGAGCCTCGAGTTTGAATGAAGCACCGTTGAAGTGATCCGTTACAAATGGTACGTGATTTATGTGTTCTAGTACCGCTGTTTCTTCTCCGGTCTCTGGTGTCTGGTGTCCAGTGACGACCGACTGCCGACCCGGGGATCTGGCGGTGGATGATGCTCCATTCAACACGGTGTAAGGTGAGTTCCGTGGTCTAGGTATTCTTGACGTGGCTCTCAGTGGACCTGTTGGGCTTTTGCTTTCCGAAGCTGCCGTCAGGAGAGATGTGTGCTTCACTAAGATGACTTGAACCGTACAGCCTCATCTGTCCACCTAGGAAGTTTTCAATGCCGAACAATGAAGACTCTGTGTTTACTATGGTATGTAAGTTACTCAGGTAGTTTAGGAGCGTGCTAGCTCCGTCTCACTGGCTGCCCTGTCCGTTGCAGTAGGTGGCAATTTTCAGGGCAATCCTAACGAAGCTGGACCCCGTCATTCCCCGGAGAGTTTTTCGGGCAACCGAGTTGGGGGGACAAGGGGCCACTGTGAAGTACCTACTTCGTCGTCAGACAACCCCCCTAGAGTGTCTCCGAAAGAGCCCCGGCTACCTGCCATTTGTTGCTTTCGTCCGCGGGTAATGAATGGTTGATGAAGAGAACGGTCACTCACTTGTGCCTGCATTCCGTTCCCTGCTTCCACCTGCCGTACTGCGTATGTACACGGCTCCTCATTGCCTTGCCTTGCCTTGCCATTGCTCCATTGCCTTGCCTGTCCCGAGCAGAAAATTGTTCTAGCTACGGATAGACCTCCTCCCATCACCTTTTGTTACGCGTACAGCCACCGGCTACCTTGTTGTTCCCCGGATTTATCCTGCATGTTTGTACCTACCGTTCACAGTAAACACTCAGTCGCATACACACACGCGCGCGCGCGCAGAGGACTGGACACACAGGTCGCCGTGTTCTGAGTTGAGACCCACGCCGATTGTTCCCCGGAATGGGAAATCCATGAGCCCTTAGACCGAACCTCACCCCTCTCCATGTCTGCAGCAGACGCCGCCGAGTTCCGGTGACAGGAATCGAGGCCGCGCCCACGCGTGTTCGCTCGTGTCTGGGACAATGGCAGACTTATTCGGTAGTAGCAGCGGCAACAGTAACAATCACCCCCAAAACCCAAACACCATCAATCACAATAGCAACGACAACCTGGGACATCACCTCCGACCCGACAGACCACCGACAGCCGCACCCGCGACCACCACCAACAACATCCAGTCCGACCTGTCTGCTCCCTCGGCCTCAGCCTCAGCCGGTCCCGGTCCCGATGCTGCCACTGCCGTGACAGCATCAGCCTCGTCCGTGTCTCCGAAGCCAACCAAGCGGTCCTCGACAACGACATGCGTCACCTGTCGAGCCCGAAAGGTCCGTTGTGATGGCCGCCGCGAAGTATGCAGCAACTGCGACCGTCTCGGCTTCAACTGCACATACGAGGATCCCAACTCGGACCCCAATGGCCTCTCATCCGGTCCATCCTTCCCCTTACCCCGACGTCGCGTACGTCAAGCTTGTGAGAGCTGTCACTCCCGCAAGGCCCGGTGCAGCGGCGACACCCCAGCCTGCCAAAGATGTCGTAACCAGGGCATCGAGTGTGTTTACCGGGCATCCAAACGAGCTCGCCTGAGCATCCATCACGCTCCCCGTTTCGACCAAGTTGTAAGATCACCGACGACATCATCGGCTGCCGCTGCCCGTGAGCAGCAGGTGCGTCGGTCACAGTCTAGAGATGATGGCGCTCACGACTCCGATGCCGGTGGGCCGGAAGTCATGGCCTCCAACACCCCAAGTACTTTCAACCAGGAACTGTAGGCTGGCTCTCATTCAATTGAAATATAGCTGTTACTAACTATTCACAGCTCGGCGTCTGATCCCCAATTCGATTCGCTCATCAGCCGAGCACTCGACAATTTCTTTCGTCATGTTCATCACATCCCCATGCTCTCATTCCTACATCGTGCTTCACTTATGCAAAGGCACCACGCCGGCGGTCTGGACCGACCACTGCTGCTCGCTCTCATCGGCATCACGAGTATGCTCACGGACTTGGGGCCAGGCACGAAAGAGTATGGCGAGAAGTGTGTCGATGAATCCGAGGCATTGATTTTGAAAAGCTTGGAGAACCCCTCAACCATCAAGGTTCAGACACTCGCCCTCATAATCAAGTACCGCATCTTGACTCGGCGCTTCTCGAGCGCCTTTGTACTCGCCGCCACCGCTGCGAGGTTTGCCATGGCACTGCGTCTCAATCACGAGAACGGCGACTTGTGCTTCTTGGCTCAGGAATCAAGACGTCGCCTCATGTGGGCGTTGTTCATGATCGACCAGGGCATGGCCGGCGGATACCGAGATCTCACCTTGTGGTCTCCCGAGCTCATCCATATCCCGCTTCCATGCAACGAGCGAGACTTTGAGTTTGATCTCGCACCACCTTCGATGCGGAGCTTGGTTCCTCAGCCCGACGAGTCCGAGAACGACGACATCGGCAGCCTTGCACTTCACGTACGTATCCTCTGGGTTCGCGGCAGGATCTTGAAGTTTGCCAAAAGAGCGGCGGCCTGCTCCAACGACGATGACCTGGCTCGCATGCGTGATCAGCTGCAAGCATTTGCCAAGGAGCTCTCAGAGTTCGCCGAAAGATTGCCCGTATCATTCCGGTGGTCCGATAACAGCTTGCGGCTGCGAGCGTACTCACCGCGACTTTGCGTGTTCATCATGATTCACATCTGGTGGCGTCAGTGCCATTGCGATCTGTACCGCTTAGGGCTTGTAGGACTGCGAGACTCCCTTTCCCGCACTGCCGCTGAACGGCTAGGACCCGAGTTCAGCGCCCAATGCCAACGGCAATGCTTCGAACATGCCCTGGAGATGTCTAACATGTTTACCTCCATTAAGCAGTTAGACCACTACCCTGTAGCAGACTTGGATATGCCTGTCTGTGCTTATCAGTGTGTCCGCATGCTATATTATATCTATCATCTCAATGCAGAGGAGTATGGTCTCACCCCAGACGTCCTCCGGAAGAAGGCTTCGATCTGTCTTGACGTCACTAAGGGTTGTTGTTCCGGAACAGCAGCAAACGCAATTGTGAGTCCGGCTACTGCACTATTCCCCTTCACCGCTGACTTCTCCCACAGCAAACCGATCTACAGCGTCTCATGGACCACGGTCTTTCAATACAGGCCACGCCGAGCCGACTGGTCAGCGAAGAACCGTATGATGAGAGAAATGGAAACGGACCAAAGCGCGTATCGCGGCTGGGCCGGGCGAAGCAAGTGCAGCTCGTGGATGATCCGGACAGCGGTGCGCCCGCCGCCGACGAGCTCACCAATCGGCCTTTTGGCATCGGTGCCTGGGAGGACATTCAAGTCGTCGAGTCGGACAAGGCGGACGAGGAGATGTTGCCGGCGCCGCCGCCCGCTGGACCTGGTTCACTCGAGGTCAACAACGCTTTCGAGGGCGCGTTGGACAGCCTTGACTTTAACATGGAGCCCATGGGTCTAGAATCCCTTGCTTGGTTCTCCAACGAGTGGTCTCAAGGAGACTTTCAGGACTTTCAATGATGCGGGGGATACTACACAATCAGACGAAAAGCCCCGATGAGTTCGTAAACTCGGGTGAAACGGGAACGAAATTGCCGTCTTGCCGATGACAAAGGGGCAGAAACTGACAGCCGCGAACCTTGAGGTTGGTACTCGGCACGATATGACAAGAGTCAAATTACAAAGTCAGGGATCTATCATTCATGTGTAAGTATTTTCTTATGGAGTACGCGAGCAGCTTGCTAAAGGCGAACCGCCAGATAAGCAGGATGTGCTACACAGGCACAGCTAGTCTATTCCATACCAATTATCCCACCGGCGATGGACCCGAAACCCTCGGGAGTTTACGTGCCGCTGCGCTCTTTCTTGAGTCAATAACGGAGGCTTCGACGGCATATCTCAGATGATAAGGGTCTTCAAATTACGCTGCAAACCTTGCTGGGAGATAGCAAGGTAACGTTCCAGGCCATGAAGCAAATGGCTTGATGGATCCTGATGCAACATGCGAAGAACCATGACAACCGGATAATGGGCATTATTGGAGAGCCTTTGAACAAACTCATGAGAGTAATCACAGGATGCATTCCTCCGTAGTGTCTTGATGTATACATTCCAAAAAAAGACACCTAGCACCATGCCATTGTGTCAACATCCACCAGCCCCATACTGATTCTACCGCCTGTGAATGCTAATATTCAGTCCCAAGGGCTTTCTCAAGAACCCCTCCTTGGTATCCATGTAGTCCTGCTTCAATTCAACGCGGTAACGGCGAGCCCACGTAGCCACAATCAGCTTCATCTCCATCTCGGCAACATTTCTGCCCACGCAGGCCCGGGGACCGTGGCTGAAAGGAATGAATGCGTTCTTCTGCCTGGTTGTGACGGACTCCCATCTCTCCGGGCGGAAGTCGTCCGCGTCGGGGCCCCAGATCTCCTTGGAGTGGTGCATCGTGTACGACGGCACGCTGAGGACGGTGCCAGGTGGGAAGAAGTGGCCGCGGATCGACACGCCCTGGGAGTCGGCGGGAATCTCGCGCGGCAGACCAATACCGGATGTGGAGTGGAACCGGAGCGTCTCGTTGATCACCATGCCCAGGTAGGGCAAGTCGCGCACCATTTCGTAGGTAGGAACATCAACGCTAGCGGGAATCGCAGCGTCCAGCTCGGCCTGGAGCTTCTCGATAACGCCAGGGGTTCTGGCAACGTGGAACAGCAGGGCGCATGATGAGTTGGACGTCGTGTCGCTGCCCGCAATGAGCTGCGTCAAGGCTTCGGCGGTGAGCTCCTCTCTACCAAGCGGCTGGCCCTTGTCGTCGCGACCTTCCATCAAGCGGGCGAGAAGATCCAGACGGTCGACATCGGGAGGGTTGTCCAGACGAGCCTTGACGCGAGCAATGGCCATTCCGGCGAGGTTCTGGACGGCCTCGAGACCTTGGCTAAAGAACGGGTCCGGAATGTACTTGGCCCAGGGCTTCATCTCGGGGTAGATGCCCAGCGTAGCAGACACCTCACCACGGCGGTTGAGAATCTCAATGGCCGGGGCGTAGATGGGCGGGCTGTTTGGTGATTCACGGACCTCGGCAATATCGGCACCAGCTGCCAGCATACCAAAGGGTGCACCAAAGGCGAGGTCGCCGATCACGTCGAAGGCCAGGTAGTTGAACCACTTGAGGCAGTCGAGCACGGCACCCTGCTTAGCCGGGCTGTTTTGAATAAGCTCGTCCCACTTCTTAACGAAGAGCGCGAGGTTCTCGTGCATGTACGGCTCGAACTGGCCGATGGACTTGACAGAGAAGGTGTGCGAGACAATCTTGCGCTTGCGGGAGTGCTCATGGCGGTCTCGAGTGTTGAACAGGCCTCGCTGGATGGAGACGAAGGCATCGTAGAAGTTGCTAGTGCGGGGTCAGCTAGTGTCTCTTCACAGGAAGCATCCCGTTGTGGGTTGCTTTGTTCAGGTTCACGTAGACGTACGATTTCAGGAATCCATTTCCGTGTCCGTAGATAATGTTAATCGCATCCTCGTCCGCGATGCTCACGTGGTTGGGCTGGATCCGCACAACAGGGCCCAGCTCCTTGTGAAGCTTATCAACCGTCTCGTATCTGTGTCCACGCCGGACAACATACAGGAGCCAGAAATTTGTGAATTGTGCTGGAAATGGAGAGGGAATGCCACGCAAATGTGCGTAGGTGACAACATATGGGTATAGGTAGTAGGCCACCAAGCCTGCAGCCAGCAGGGCCGGTGCCCATGGCGAGATGAGAAGCTCGATGAGGGCCATCGTGAGGGTCTGCTTTTCTCAGTGTGTCTCAACTCTCTCGAATCAGGAATTGTCTGAAGAGGAATATTGTGAAATTCAAAAAAAAAAAAAAGATGGGGAAGCGAAGAAGCGAGACTGATATAATCCAGTTGAGACCAGGTCATCCACACATCAGCAACGTTTACGGGAACAATCAAAACGTGTCGAGACTGGGGCGCCGGGGGCTTCTTGTAGTCGTTTGGCCCTCTCACATGAGTGAGTCCTTTTTTTGAAATAGAAGGGATGAAGGGGAAAATGCTAAAACTAGCACCGCCGAGACGGCCGTGACGCTGTGCCTTAAGCTTTCTTCGGACCCTGCTGGGTGGATCTTGCGGGGATGCGGGCTCCTCTGGGCGCCTCCGAACTCGTTCTAGTGTAGGAGAAAGACAGTGCTGGGGCCAAGGAATGACCACGTCTAAACACGAAATGCCCCAAGACGCTCCCCTTGGAGCCCCCGCGCCCCCGCACCCGGCACTGAGCCCGGCAAGTACGGGCGAGACGGCAATGAATATCGGGATCACGATTCGGCCTACAACGGCGTTTGAAGACGGCGCGAGGTCGTCTTTCTTCCGTCTCTCCAACCGATCCCACCGCCTCAAGTGGGTTCGCTCCGTCATGCAGCCCGGCTTGGCCGCACGTCATATGCCCCTTAGACAAGTGTCAGTCTGCAGTCACTGCGTGTCGTGTGCCCTCCCTGACGAGGGCTTGGAGATAGGAAAGGTTCAGTAATCGTTGGTGAAGTAGTGGTCCATATTTTTAGATTGCATACTAAACACGCCGTGAATATATCAACAAGCCACTTGCTAGAGTCCGTTTTCCAATGCCCCAAGAAACTCCGTAGCTGATGCGCCGAGTCTGAGTCGCATGGCTAAATGATGTGAAAATAACAAGAATATGAATGGCGCCATGTCTCACGTCTTCTATGGTTAAGCAAGGCGGATGTCGCTCTCTTTCTATGTATAGAATCTCAAGATGCCCCAGTGTCATTTCAGCATGTATGATAGGTCAGGCAGATTCCGCAAAATCTGCTGCACCAGCTCAGAATCGTCGGTACTATTCCGCGGCTGAGCTGTGGACGGGGTCCCTAGGCCCCATGTTAGAGGCGTGTTCAGCAGCCCTCCCGCAGATATACCGGCTTTACCATCGTGAGATGGGGCTGGCGGGTCGGTCGAGTTTGGCGCTATGGAGATGTTCGGTGGTCGCTTCTTCACAGACGCCGGTCTGAAGGCGTACGTCGACTCTGGTGGCTTAATCGAACCGACTTGGCTATGGGGTGCGCCTGCTGGTGCAGCTGGTGTGGAGGCGGGGGCGGGGCGGATTACATTGCCAATATCCTTGACTCCTGATTTGCTCTCCTCCGCTGTCTTATTCCCGGTGCTGAGACTTTCGGGTCTGGGGTTGGAAGCCAAGGGGCTGTCAGAGGGCGCAGTCAGCAGTGCATCGGGTAGTGGGTTCGTCGAGAACGAATCCCAACTCGTCTTGGGAAGAGACGTCGAGTCTGTTGCTTCTGCAGTTGTCGGAGAGACCATGTCGCCCCATTCATCGTCCTCGTCTTCATCCTCTGCCTCCTTTCCAGGCGGCTTATCGGCCGTTGAAGTCGTGGGCACGAATGGCTTAGTGGACGCAAAGACAGGCAAGGAGGCATGCGACTTTGGTGTGTTGTCAAAGCCTCGGAAACCGAGTGGAAGCGGCTTCGCGAAGTTAGTGCGCTCAGGTGCCTTTGCTTCTTCTGCTGTCTTTGAATCGCCAGGTGCGGTGCTCCAGCCAAACGAGGCCAGTCCTCCCCAATTGTCCTTGGCCTGAGCAGAAGCTGGCGTGCCCTCCTTGGACGCGGGAACCATGGGTGCCGTCGAAAGAGAAGGCAGAGCATGAATAGAGTGGGTAGGTCGATGCACGGAAGCTCGCCGCTTTGCCTTGCGTCCAAACACCCGATCCAAGTCAACTGGCGTCGACTCTGTTGTCGAGTCCCAGCCAAAGAACTTGCCGCCTGCCTTCCTGGCCAGACCTCCCCGGAAAGCGCGTCCTCCCATTGAGTCTTCCTCCATCCACCTGCGCACAATCTTCATCGTCTCATCTCGCATCGTGGAGTTCATCCAAGTGATACGGACATAGTTCTCATCGTGTCCAACGTTGAATTTGCGAAGGGATTCGTGGCGCGACAGCCGATACCACATCTTGCGTTCTGATATGCCGGTGAAACTGTCGGTGATGATCCGGTCCGTCACGTCTCCCGCGTCTTCTGGTGTTGGTAGAGAGGTAGGCTCAGGTACTAAGGCGTCTAGATTGCTTAAGTCGACCACGAAAGGGTCGTGCTCTGGAACCTTTGGCTTTCGAAGCTCCTCCCATTCGTTTGCAGCGTCGCTTTTAGTCTTGGCGGAATCCTCCCCAACGTCTTCAGCGGAGGATGCTTGCGCCGGTCTTGATTCGTCGTCGTTCGAGGATATGCAGTCATCCGAGTCATGGATCGAGGCATCGTCTGTACTTGCGTTCAAATCTCTGCTGGCACTTCGCCGAGGGGGAGGCTGCCGCTCGGGAGTGACGGTTGTCCTCTTGGCTATTCCATCGTACATCTCTACCAAGGACTGGACCTTGGACGAGGCTTTCCTCTGTATGCTCTTGACAATTGGGTTGTCTTCGATCGAAGTTATGGGGGAGTCGGCGTGTGGCACATTTTGTGGTTCGTCGTCGTCGTAGTCGTCTTCAACTTCGTCCTCTTCTCCAGATGATGCGGATGCTGAGGAAGGTGACGGCCCGTGAAACCGCGCAGGTTGATAGTCGTTCACGGGAATATCCGCCATGTCGTCGGGGGGCTTGGATATGGATTCGAATATGTCGTGTTGGAAGTCGAAGATGGGGCGTCCGTTTGTTGAATTACTTTCAGGTATTATTTGTCTCGGGGTATCTGGTTCGAGCTCGATGGTGGGAGTGTCGAGTGCCGTCGACGGCACATCGGGTATCTGGGGCAGTTGCGCCAAAGGCTCGGGGTCGTCTTTGGTGAAGGAGGAAGCATTTGCCCATGGGTCTGGTGAGAAGCGGCCTGACGATAGGCTGTTTGGTGTAGTCGGTGCCCTCAGGCCTGGCGAAGCTGAGCGGCTCAAGGGCCATTTGGGAGTGCTGCTCTTGCGACGGGGCCTCGGCTCATAGCTGGGGGTGAGCTGCTCAATTGGCGCAGGCTCGTTGCCCCAAGCCCATGGCGACGCGTTCGAAGCTTTGGCGGGGTCCGGAGATGCCCAATCGCCAAACGCACCGTCGTCTAGCCCCCATGGTGACTGGGCAGAAGGTAATGTCAGATTGCTCGGGGTGGAGAGGAAGGCGGCGGGCGGAGGTTCGAGGATGGTATTGGAGGGACTGGTTGACGGCGCGGTGGGATTGTCGGAAGTAGCCCACGGGGAGCCCCATGGATCGTCCATAGTGTGGAACTACAGCTCATGTTGTTGTGGATGCTCAATCGAAGAGATCAGTCCTTCGCGCGTCGGCGGATTGTGGTGATCGGAGTCCAAGATTAGATGGCCATCGTCGACGGTTCGCGATGCGCAGCTCGAGAGGTCGGTTCCTGGGGTTGGTGGCAATGGCTGAGGTATCAGCCTAGGTATTCGTACAGGATGACGGAAGCGGCGTTGGAGAGGGGTGCAAATGTCTCAATCGGTCAGGAAACAGCAACTGCACCAGGGTGGAACATGGAAAAAAGGAGCTTCTGCAACGCAGACGCAGGAGGGAATGGACTGTGATGGGAAGCGAGGACACTCGTGGAATGGACGCTGCGGCTGCATGTCCCAGACCGCGACCCATGTCCAGGGACTCCGGACCCACGTCCAAGACAACAGCGCTGTCTCACGGTTCCTCGGGAGCTTCAGCAGCGTCTATTTTGGCTGGCTGCGGCCGGCCTGAGCGCTGTCTTCAGCACCGGAGGATGCTGAGCTAAGCGAGGTGACAAACCGAGAGCTTGACGCCGAAGTTTAGCCAGCCGGAGGAGCAGGATAAAAAGATTAGATAAGGAGGGGAGCAGTCACTGTCCATGCACCTTTTGATTCAGTGCAGCCACACAGCCAGCGCCGATGACGGCATGTGAGAGGCGAAAAAAAACATACCTTTAGTGAATGGAAGTCTTCTAGAACGTGTCAAAATTCCGTTCAAAAGCAGCCTCACTGACAATCTAGTATAAACGGAGGCTAATCAACCCTGATCAACCCTGATCAACCCAGCCACTGGCCAGAATTCCGTCTTTGACTAACCAGTGCTTACCAACCACGGCGCCGATTGATTGACCTGGCCGGCAGAGGCAGGGTGGGGACGGAACATCGCAGCTTCGCCGGCGTTCATTGATTTCAAATGTGCCGCCCTTGACTTGCTCTACATCCTCACTTCTCAACACCCTTGACTTCCTCCTGTGTAGACACAATATTGGGATATCTCGTCATCCGTCCCAGACATTCGACTCTTCTCTCCCTCGGAACCGTCAAACCAACATGTCGCTTACCAAGGTCAAGCATATTGTGCTGGTATTACCCCGCCATCCCACTTTCGTCGCGACGACCGTACACTGACTGGCTTGCGCAGGTCCTGTCGGGCAAGGGCGGCGTCGGAAAGTCGTCCGTCACGACTCAGCTCGCCCTGTCACTGTCTCTGGCGGGCTTTTCTGTCGGCGTACTCGATGTCGACCTCACAGGCCCTTCCATCCCGCGCATGCTTTCCATTGAAGCCTCCAAGGTCACTCAGGCACCCGGCGGCTGGCTTCCCGTACCCGTCCACGATGCCGTCGAAGAAAAGGGCATCGGCCCGTTCCGTGCAATGAGTCTCGGGTTCCTTCTCCCTCGGCGCGGCGACGCTGTCGTCTGGCGTGGTCCCAAAAAAACGGCCATGGTCCGGCAGTTCCTCTCAGACGTCCTCTGGGACGAGACTGACTACCTCCTCATTGACACCCCTCCTGGCACCAGTGACGAGCACATTTCTCTCGCAGAGACTCTCATGCGCGATGCTCGACCCGGCCAGGTGGCGGGCGCGGTGGTCGTCACAACTCCTCAAGCCGTCGCAACCGCCGACGTCAAGAAGGAGCTCAACTTTTGCGTCAAGACCGGCCTTAAAGTGCTCGGCGTCATCGAGAACATGAGCGGCTTCGTCTGCCCGCACTGCTCCGAATGCACCAACATCTTCAGCTCTGGGGGCGGAGAGGTCATGGCTCAGGAGTTCTCGGTGCCTTTCCTTGGAACCGTCCCCATCGATCCTCAGTTTGGTGAGCTTGTCGAGTCGGGCAAGAGACCGCAGTACCCCCAAGGTACCCAAGTCAACGGTCAGGACCTCAGCCAGTCCAATACGCATTCAGGCGATACTCTCGTTGAGAAATATCAGGACTGTTCACTCTCAGGTATCTTCAAGGAAATCACGACCAAGTTGACAACAACCGTCGAAAGCCAAGCCCAGTCATGAACGAATTGAAGAGGCATCCATCACACAACCAAGCAGATGCCATCCGCGCACTTGGTGGCAAAGCCCCACCAACGTCTCGACGGTGCCTGATGATGATTGACATTGGATTGGCCTGCCCTGGAGCGGCCGAACTCAGGCTTCAGTCGCCGAGGGTACCTTATTAGTACGAAAATGACGTCTCACTCCATTCTTCACGGCGCGTCTCATGCATGGCATAGTCGCCCCGTCTTTGACAGACAAGCCAATTAGCTGTGTCTTGCGGGCAGACGCATATTATCCGCTGCCCGTTCTCTCCCGGGCACAGCTCCCCATGAACCAGTGATCAGGCGCGAACATGCGGACGGAAGCTACCGAACGGGAAATAGATGCAGCGAGGAAGGGCTGGTCAACAGAAAGGAACGGCCAGGTACATGAGATGAAAATACCTCCTCGTAAGGTTCCCTGTCGCTGTTTGGCTGTTTGGGCTGAAATTTTCCAGGTTAGGTGGGGGACGACAACGCGCCCAGCCCGCCGAGGGGGACACTGGCCGTCAGTGGACGGGACGCTAGGGGAGGGTACCTACCTTAGAAATACCTAACCTTACCTGGGTGTTCAAGACAGGGAACCGCCAATCGCCGATGCGCAGAATCAACTTTTTTTTCCACTTTGTGTTCCCCTCCACGGCCTCCACAGAAAACCACAACCACAACAACCTCGCAGAATCTAGCTGGAAGCTTCAAAATTCGAGCTCGATCCTGTCTTCCACACGTTGTGCGAGTCGAAACCCCGTCTGCCTTGTTTCGTTCTGTCGAGAGCTGCTCTCTGACTAGTTCGATCACTTCAGCTTCAATTTTTGCCATCGCCGGCGCATCACTCTCTGCCGTCACGAGACTCCTCCTCGACACCTGTCCCCCGTATCGTGCCAGCGCATCAATCGGAAGCTTCTCCGACCGACCTTTCTCGAGATACCCATCTAGAGATCCAAATCTTTCGATGATCAATCCTCGAATCTAACACCACATCACGGTGATACACACGTCGTTGGCCTGCTTCTGCCGCCTTCGCCCCCCCCCCCCCCCCCATCTCTGCCGATTTCTGGCCGTCTATGAACCGGATCGACCTTCTACGCTTCCTCTCCAAGCCCGCAAAGTACGTGTCTCTTATCCCCCCTCTCTCTTTCAGTCTGCTGCAAAGCTCCCAACCGCCGGAAACAAGGTGCTGGTCGTCCATGGACCAGCCATGCTTCTGCAATCTACAACCATCTTCTCCTCACGTTACTAACAGCTTCTCCCAGGCCCAGATAACACCTGCTGATATTCCAAGCACCAACATACCTCGACTGATTGCCCATACGAGCCTCCTTGTCTCCCTCGTCCGTACCCTCAAATCCCGATCACGCAGATAACCTCGTCTGCTAGGTCCGATACTCCACCACAGGTATCGGTGTCTGCCAGAGCGAGGCCCATCTATCGAGCCAACATTCCGCTGCCAAGGGTCTTTTTCCTACCCCTCCAAGCCCGGCCTCCCTAACGTCCTTTCGAGTGACGTTAAAACCCCTCTATCAATACCATTGCTGCTGGCTCCGCCAGCCTCAACAAACGTCCACCCTCCTGTGGGCCTACTCTCTCAAACGAACGCCGCAAAGTTCGTTTGAGTGGTAGCTAGTGTCCCGCGGACTTCTAGCCCTCCTGTTCCGAGAACACCACATCTCCATCTCGTCAATAATCTATCGGGTCGCGCCCAGATAGCCCGCCCCGCTGAAGATGGTCAACCTCTCGGTCCCCAACAACTACACCTTCTCTCCGTCTGAGGCAACTCCCCATCTGACCATCAATCACGATGTCGCTGCCGATCTAGACTCGAGCAACGCCTTCGAGGGCCCCGAGAAGCTCCTCGAAGTCTGGTTCGCTCCTGGTCCCGACGCTCTCCCCGCGAGCGCCCAGCCCGATGGACTGAAGGCCGTCTCCGCCGACACTTGGGTCACCATGCTCGACATGGTCAACTGCAAGATCTTGTCCGTCCTCGAGTCCGACTCCGTCGATGCCTACCTGCTCTCCGAGTCCAGCTTGTTTGTGTTCCCCCACAAGCTCATCCTCAAGACCTGTGGCACCACGACTTTGTTGCTGGGCTTGCAGCGTCTGCTCCATATCGCTGCTGAGCACGCTGGATTCCCCTTCCACAACGCAAAGGCGGCCACCGACATCAAGGCTGCCGCGACCCCCTACCGCGTCTTCTACAGTCGCAAGAACTTCCTGTTCCCTGATCGCCAGGAGGGTCCCCATCGCAGCTGGAAGTCGGAAGTCAAGTACCTCGACGACATGTTTGAAGGCGGCAGTGCTTACATGGTTGGCAAGATGAACGGAGACCATTGGTACCTGTACATCACCTCGCCCAACCAGACCTTGACACCTCCCCGCACTCCCGAGGAGAAGGAGACTCCTCTTGGGTCTGCGTCTCGTATCCCGACTGGCAGCGTTGCCAGCTTCAGCAGCGGTGTCGAGGAGCACAACGACGAAACTTTGGAGATTCTCATGACCGACCTCGACCCTGAGAATGCGAAGCAATTCTATTTGTCGCACGCGAGTGCGGTCGCTAGCGACAAATCGCATCTGCTGCAGACTCAGGCTGCTCGAGACAAGGCCCACGAGAGCTTGGGCGACCTTTCCCAGGTTCCCGAGAAGAGTTCTGATGAGGAGGTGGACGTTTTCAGCAACATTGGCGAGTCGGACCTCACCGATGCTGACCGCGCTGTCAAGGAGGCTATGACAACGGAGGGCCATGCTCTCGGTACCGTCGTGTCTGAGGGATGCGGTCTGTCCAGCGTCTACCCCACGAGCAAGTACCCCGGTGCGCGTGTCGATGCCTATCTCTTCAGCCCCTGTGGCTTCTCCGCCAACGGCGTCGTTCCTGCCATCACCGACGATGAGGACGCGTCCAAGAGCGAGAAGGGGGCCAACGCTGCTCACTATTTTACCGTCCATGTGACCCCTGAGCCCGACTGCTCGTTTGCCTCTTTCGAGACCAACGTGCCCGGCGGCCAGAGCGGCCGTACTACCGCGGAGATCATTGAGCACGTCGTAGACATTTTCAAGCCTGGACGCTTCAGCGTTACCCTGTTCGAGGCCAAGGGGAAGAGTGCCAACCCCTATGGTATGGGTGATTTTGTCTCCAGAACTACTGCGGCCCAGCGTTTGGTTGACCCTGTCCGGGGATACCGTCGTATCGACCGCATTGTCCACGACTTCGAGGACTACGATCTCGTATTCCGTTTCTACGAGAAGGAGGACTGGGCGGGTGATCGTGAGGCCCGCCTCGGCGAGCTGATGTAGGATGAAAACGGGATTGCGGAGGATACAGTCTCTTCCGTCTTGCTGGACAACCTATTTCCTTGACTTGCCGTAGTTCATACTCCTAGGGCCCGCTCCCAACTACCTCTCCTTCTCTCGGGGCACTTTGCAAGTAGCAAACCCCCTGCCACTTGCCATCCATCGGCCCGCGCCATATTTTGAACCGAGACAACCTTGGTCCACCACAATACATGATTTTGAGTTATCTTCAATTGCGGCATGATTCGTTGAACCAACGACAACCTGGCTAGGTTGACTGCCCTGTCCACTAAACCTCGATAGACGTAGTCCATCTCGAGGCCATCTCGATTTAACGTAGAGGGCGATCGTGATTCACGATGCTAGATGAGTTTTAGGTCCTCAACATCGACCCGCCAGCCTCTCTCTGGGGCTCTTGACTGAAGGGAAATGTTCACGATGGTATGCTGTTCGCAACCGGCTGCATCTGGGGTCTCCAACCTCCAGCTGCTTTCCAGTCCAGCCAAAGTAATTGTTAGAACAGCCCGTGTGTGGAATGCACCAGGCTGATCTGCAGTTTGGGACCTTATCCCGTCGTAGACCCTGTCCTACAAAAGCCTCCGGCCCCCAATGCTTGTCTTACACTGGAATGTTCCCAGGCCCACCCGCCACAACAGCAAGCGTTGGCCGCCATCGTGATTGACCAGCAATTTTCCAGCCATCCAATGCACAGCGATATATGAACTTGCGCAAGAACCGACAGATGAATCCCCGAAAGATCAAGTCAATCCAGTTCATCCTCACACCATGGCGCCTCCTCCGAAAGACGACGCCGTGAGCGTTGTCGAGTCGCTGGATGTCAAATCGTCCGTATCTGGGAGCGATGTCTCCACAAAGTCTCCGCCGAAACCTCTTCCCATTCTGTTGAGCATCGCCATGTTTCTCCTATTCATTGCGTCCGGCGGTGGTTTGACCACCTCTGCTCTTCAGTTCAGGCCTTCAAGATCGGGAAAGCGGGACTGTCTTACTCAAAGCTTCATCCTGTTCGCTGTAAGTCCTCGCTACTCGGCACGCACGCTCACTGGAATGCTCGCTTACACTATTGCTAGTCCATGATCTCGCCCATGTATCTCGTGCTACACCTGCTCGTCTCTTTCCGCAACTGCCAGTTCATCAGAAGACAGTCTCTCCAGTCACCTCTGGTCTCTTGGGCCATCATTGTCTCCCGCCTGGCCCTGCTTCTCTGGATTCCGGCAATCATCTTGTCGTGTGGCGCCGTTGCACACTTCCCAGGTTTTCTCGCGGAGAGCCCCATCACGGAGCTCAACCTGGCGGTGTCCATCGTGGGGATGTAAGTGTTACCCAAACCTCGCAGTGTGTATCATAGTCTGATCTCCCCTCAGCGCCAGTGCCATAGTGGTTGTCCTAGTTCTGGAAATCGCGGCGCATCCCTTCGAGCTCCCCTGCTTCAAGCGGGCCACTACCGTCATCCTCGTCGAAGACGCAGACAAGGAAGCCAAGCCGGAAGAGGAGCCAAAGCCACCCAGCCGACCCCCGAGCCGACAACAAACCCCGCCGGCATACTACTACTTCCCTGCCAGCTACAGACATACCGTCCCGGCACCCGCACGAGCGAAACTCGTCCGCAAGGCCAGCTACCCCAAGCACCTCATGGCCCAGAACGTCCCGCCCGTCCCCGCCATGCCGTACCCGCACCCGGACTCGCTCGGCATCATGCTACCCATCCCGGAGCCGCTTCCCCCGCTGCCCGAGCTCGAACAGACGAACCCGAAACCTAAGATCAAAATCACACCGGCCCCTCCCGACATCCTGATTCCGGGAAAAGGCCTCCCGGCGGACAAGAATAAGCCTTGCCCACCTCCGCCGGGAACTGCTTGGGCTAGAGATTGGGAACAGCTGGCGGTGGACGCCGGTGTGAGGCGGAACGGGTCTGTTAGCGACTATGGGTCCTCCGTCGGGACGGAGACTACGGAGGGGCGGTCGGAGGTGGGTGGGAGCGCGTTGAAGCCGCCTTTGCCGTCCATCATTGTCACACACAGTCCTGAACCGGTTTGAGAATAGTAAGTATGTTGTAGTATGGATTCTGGATGATGATGAGGTTACGGGTAACGAGGGATGAAGCGTGTTTCTTGTTTTCAACATTCGATCACCCTGTATTATTTCTTTTGTTCATCCCTTTTGTTTAGTCGCTACATGATGTCTGTCTAGTCTCAGTGACCAATCAAGTAATTTGGTTTCATTGCCATCTTTCTAGGACCCATCGACACGTTTTCTCGCCCTGCCAAATTCCTCCATGTGGCTTGGTCTCGTATCTCGCATCGGCTGAGATCGTCCCCCGTTGTCTTGGGGGCATCAGCAAGCCACGTTTCTTGGCGTCGTGTTTCGTATTGCAACTTGTTTACGCGCAATTCAGGATCTGCAGCTGAAAATCGCCGGTGGCCAAGGGATCTTGTGTGAAGTTACCCAATGCCACATTCATATTTCTTGGTAATACGCTGACCAAAGAGGAGCATCAATCGGCGCCACATCGTGGGTTCTGACCTTGGCGTGAAGGATTTTGCAAAGGGCACAGTTATACGTCAGATCATGCCAGGGCGTTCTCATAGCACACTTTGGCTCCCGACTGGCTCGAGGCATATAAAATATGAAATATCACCTCTTTATGAGTATTTTATTACATGAGATGCTTTGCCTGCATGTCAATTGCTTGAAAGCTGGAACCATGCGAGTAAAACAATTCCTTCTGCTGCCACTCATTGCGGTCTCCGCGCAACCGACTGTCACGATACCTTCCGGGGCCGTCCAAGGTATCTCGACGAACATTGGGGACGGGGTGGCGACAGTAAACAAATTCCTCGGCATCCCGTACGCTACAACTTCATCCCGATTTTCCCGTCCGGAGCCGCCGAAGCCATGGACAGAGCCCCTTGATGCCACGGAATTCGGCCCTGCTTGCTATCAGAATTTCGGTCTCAATGGTTCGCCCACATTTCTCGAAGCTGGCATAGTGTATACTAATCCACAATCTAGAACTCGGTCCTCGTCCCGAACTTTTGCAGACTCTGTTCAACACCCCAAAAGCACCCGAGAGCGAGGATTGTCTGCGCATCAACGTCTTTGCGCCGGACTCTACGTCAAACGCCACCCGGGCAGTGTTGGTCTTCATCCATGGCGGGGGCTACCAGATGGGCCACGCAAGGATTGATCTCACCTCTTTCGCAGCATATGAGGACATCGTCGTGGTGAGCATCCAGTACAGAACAAACGGTCCGGGCTTTCTCTTCCCTGTCGTTATATGCGCTGATGCGGCCTCAAGTGTTTGGCTTTCCATCCTCGCCCGACATCCCCATTCCGGAACGTAACTTGGGGCTCTATGATCAGCGTTTCGCTTTCGATTGGATTCAGCAGAACATCGAGGCCTTTGGAGGTGATTCCGGCAAGCTCACCATCTGGGGCCAGTCGGCAGGGGCTCTCTCAGTTGACCAGCATCTCAAGGCGTATGCCACCGAACTGCCTCTACCGTTTCGCGCCGCAACCATGTCGAGTGGCCAAACAAGCTTCGGTCTGCTCGCATCACCTTCTCCGAGTGATGGCAAAGAGTGGTCGGCACTTGCTTCCGCCGTTGGCTGTGCGAACTCGACTGGTGGCATGGATTGCATGAAGAAAATTTCGCCTGAGGACCTTGTCGAAGCCATGTCGAAGCACAGCATTTCATGTGGACCTGAATTGGATCATGTCACCGTCTGGGGCAGTCCTGCTGAGCTGTGGAATAGCGGCCAGGTTACCAGAGTCCCAATACTGACCGGAACAGTGGCTGAAGAGGGAAGGAGCCTTGTGAATGATGAGGTTGACCTCGCGAGCTGGCTTGAAGCAAATCTACCGGATGGTCTGATTAAGGAAGAAGACAGAGAGGTGATAGTGTCAGTCTATCGCTCCACTGGCTTGACAGCCGACTTCGATATTGCCTCAGCTATCACTACAGACTTCCTTTGGTTATGTGTACGTTTCCTGGTTTCTCGGATGATCCGATACAAAACTGACACTACGATAGCCTCAGTCTATTCTATCATCCACGGCAGCCTCCCACAAGATTCCATCATGGCGCTATTACTTCAACACCTCCATTCTCAAGTTCTTCCCTGAGGAGTACGCCTGGCTTGGCAAGTTTCATGGCTCAGAGGCCATCCTTCTTTTCACTGATCCTAGCAACACGACCTATACACCCCAATCCTACGCAGTATATGAGTACCTCAGGGGCGCGATCGGGCGATTCGTCAAGGACCCTAATGCGGGCCCAGGATGGCCAGCCGTTGGCTCGCAATATGCACCTCTAGATCTTGTCGTTTTAGGGGATATCGGCAACGTCCAAACTGCTGTGACGCCGTTCAATACCACCATCTTGGACGAGAGGTGTGGCTTGTACAAGGATATCTACGCAAAGTTGGAGGCCATGTCTGGCTAAAAAGTATGTTCTCCCGGTTGATAGGAGTGAGCTGATGTAGGCGTGCTCCGAGACAACACAGTCGGTGACTGGCAACGTCAACTATTGTCACGGGAATGTGGGAGAGTTAAGATTCTTTTATACCCTGCAGTATTCTATTCAAAGGGCTATTCAAATCGCTACTCAAATCGAACCGATCATCATTCTCGTACAATTTTGCCGCATTACTCATACAAAAAATTCCACACAAGCCAACTGTTACACTTACTCATCCCATTGCACACGCATCGTCGTCGGGATAGGCCACAGCGAGCTTTGGTCAAGAGTCATGAAGGCCCTCAGTCCAAGCCAAGGCTGCTGATGCGCCGCGCTTCCATTCTGGCCCTCCACAGGCAGACCGACTTGTCCGTTCCACGGGGAGGCAGGGAAGTTCTTCATCTCGCCCCGTCCGCCGGGCGCGCGGCGCAGGTTTTTGAGGCCGACGATCTGCTTGAACAGGCTCGTCTGTCCGACGCGAGACATCTCCTTGCCCGCGCACCAATGTGGGCCCAAGCCGAAGTGGACGTAAGAGTCCAGGGGGCGGTCGAGGTGAACCTCGTTGGGGTCCTCGAAGATGGCGGGGTCGCGGCCGGCGGTGGCGAAGTTGCAGACCACGCGGTAGCCCTTGGGAATCTTGACCTCGCGCTTGGTGCCCTCGATGTCGGGGTTGGTGATGGGGTCGCGACCGGTCGGGTCGGACTCAGAGGGCAGACAGGGGGAGTAGTCAGTGATGACCTGTGTGGACGTGGCTTCTCTGTAAACCGCGACGGGTCCGCGGAGACGGCAGCCCTCAAGCATGCTATACACTGTTAGCGGTATTCTTGAAAGAATGATTTTGGGATGCAACTTACTACTTCAGCAAGGTCTCGTCCGCCTCCGGTGTGTTCTCGTGCGCCAGGCGGTACAACTCGGGCAGATGCTTCTTGCCCTCCTTGTCGAGGTAGTAGTCGACGCAGAGAGAAGTGACCTGAGACTGGTTCGCGACGTTGGCCGTAATGACGGGCATGATGGTTCCCCAGACAACCTCCTCGACGTCCTTGCCGTCGGAGAGCATGCGCTCAATGAGATGGTTGCCGTACGTGGGAAGAGACGCCTCGCCCTCGCGAATCTTGGCGACAATGTCCGTAATCAGGCCCGCTTTCTTGATTGTCTGAGCGATAAGCATCACAACCTTGCCGAGATCCTGAGCAAGCTCACGGGCGATCGTGCGAAGCTTGAAGCTGTTTCCAATGTCGGCATCCATGAACACGGCCTGGAAGAGGGCGCCAAGGACCGAGTACAGCTCCTGGTCGGTGTACACTCCCCACGGCGACTCCTCGTTCTTGATCGGCATGCAGAACAGCGCAGCGTTGAAGCGGGTGTTGGTGACGTTGATGACGTCCCGGACCAGGTCAATCTCCCTCTTGTTTCCGGGGATTGGGAAGCTGTTGAGGTTGAGGATCTTGGGTGTCATGTGAGTGTACCACTTCCAAATCTCCGTCTCCCACGGGCCGGAGATCAGAGACTTGCGGACGAGCGTGCGATTCTTGGCGTGCTCCTTCCCATCTCCAGAGAGGCAAAAGTCCTTGCCATAATGGGGCTTGTTGGGCTGAGCGACCAGGTGGTTGATAGCGTCGCCGGTGATGACCTTGAAGTCCTGCTGGTTATAAAGGACCTCGCTGACGGCCTTGTGCGACAGGATAGGGATCAGCGGGGTCTTGGTCTTGGGCTCGTCCCAGGTGTACAGGTAGGCCTTGTCAATGCCCTCGAGGATCTTCTTGTTTTCTGAGGGGATGACGAAGGGGAAGTGGGCGTAGATGCTGTTGTTCTGGAAAGAGTTGGGGAAAGCGCGGAAGACCAGCTTGTAGAGAACGTGGCTCTGGTCGACATTCAGGTCGTAGCTGGCTTGGTTGAATCTGTAATAGTTAGCACCTCTCACTTTCCCGTATAATATTGAAACTTACCCCCAGTTGGTCAGGTTCTTGGGCGTGTAGTCGATTGTGTAGAAGCGATCGCCGCGAACCAATGCGACCGCATCAGATAAGATGGCCCTAGTCATGGTGAAGTTACCGCAGAGACCACTGCCCGGCGCCATGGGCGGCTTCGCCTTCTCGGCCATCAGGCCGGGGTAAAGCTCGACTGCATCAGGGCTTCCGTACAGGAATCTGAGCTTCGCAGCAACCTCCTCATCGGGGTTGATGTCCTCGAATGTCGGGTGCCTAGTAAGGCCAAAGTGCTCACGGAACTCGTTGAGCGTGGCGCAGTTCCAGGAACGAGATGCCATGATTCCCATCAGCTCAATGGGCCTCATGACCTCGGGAATTCTGTTGGCGCCGTAGGAGCCGGCAACGTCGTCGACGGACTCCTTGAAGATCTTGGCCAGGTCCGCCTCGTTCAACGTGCCGTCGGCGTTGCGAGGCAGGTCCATGAAGCCTCTTTGCGCGGGGTCGTCTGGGATTTCCTGCTCCCAGTCTCTCATCGCATGGCCGAATTCCATCAGCGACATTTCGGTAGGGTCCTTTCCGAGAACCTTCTTCATAACATCCTTTGTCCACTGCTCATCCTTGGGGGAGATTGTGTTGTGCCACCTGTAGATGAGGTTGAACTCGACAGACACTTGGTTTCCAGTACCCTCAGGGGTCTGCTGGCTGAGAATGCTCTTGCCTTCATTGGTGCGGGGGTCCAAGGCCCAGCTTGACGCAGTGCGGTTCATCCCCAGAATAGTGCGGACATAGTCGCGGAGAATGATGCTGACATAGAGACCGCAGGTGATGAGGCGAGCAGTCTGGAACAAGTCGTTGTCATACTTTGCCGCCTTTTCCGGGTCATCGCCAGCTGGCTTCTGGAATCGGCCACCCTCGTTAATTCTGCCGACTGTTAGCATTGAACGCAAGTACACAGAACTTGAGAAACTCACGTTGCCAGGTTGGTAGCGACGTAGTTGTGGTAGCGGTTGAACATGATCAAAAGAGTACCAACGCCAGGAGGGAATCCCAGAACTCTCTTGGAGGAAAATGTATCCGGCTTGAGCAGGCCATTCTTCTTCGTCCTCATGAGGTCCTGTTCTGCCTGGTTGCGACCGTACAGAGGAGCGAGGTCCAGGTACGAGGAAGTCTGGTTAATAGGTGAAGTTCCATTCTTCTGTAGCCATTTTGTTAGCACTGCGCTGGTATTCCCAAAAAGTGGAGATCTTACAGTCTGAAAGATATCATGGGTGATGATGGTAGCGAGGTAGAACATGAAGCTGGAGATCTTGTTGGGGTGAGGCTTGAATTCACCACCGCGGGCGAAGAGCATGTCAAAGATCATCTCAGGCTCGGGCTGGTTGGGGTTCTGGTAACTCTTGGCTGGTGTTGAGCGGGCGTACGGCTGTCCCGCCGCACCCATCTTGGGGTCATGAATGGCGTTACCGGAGCCATCGGCGGCGCGGTACTTGTGGTCCTCTCCGAGCGTCGTCATGGGAGGGTGGTCGATGCCGTTCCATAGCTGGTTGATCAAGCCGTTCTCTAGCCTCTTGCCCTTGACTGAGTTCTGGGGCAGCTTGGCAAAGAGCTGGATGAGGTTTTCGAGCAACAACTCGTTGTCGTTGATCTGGCCCTCGACGGCCGAAGAAAAGAAGTGTACGAGGGTATCAAAGTCATCGAAGCCCAGCTTCTTGACATCTTGGAGCAAGTTGCTAGGCTCACCCTGGTCGGAATTCGGGCTGGGAAGAGGCTCTGGGTGAGGAGGCACTGCTGAGATGGCCTTGGTGACAAGCTGGCGGGCTGATGCCAACCTCTCAGCCAGGGGCGGCTGGTTCTTGGGGAACTGCTCAGTATGTGACTGTTGAGACATGTTGTCGATAGATCAGTTCACAGAAGAACAGGTAAGGAGCGATGTCTAGGAACAGGAAGGAGCAGAAATTCTGATCTACTGTTGGGATGGCTGCTTCCTTCATATATAGACAGACAGGAACATAGCCTTTGGACTACAAGTACAGTTGCGGGACAAACCCACCCCAGTTTAGGGCGAACATGGGGATACGGGTACCCTCCTCTCCATAGCCACGAGGACGAGGACGAGAACGAGGCGCGGATGAATGGGCCTCAAGGAAGATGTGCTACCGAACTAACTGACGTTGAGGATCAGGCTCTGCACGAGGTAGACGGTAGCTTCAGGTTGGCGCTGAGGTCAGATGTTGGAGGTCCACAAAGGTGTCATGGGTGTTGCTAGCTCGATCATTGGGACTACGCCGTACCTAGACGATGATCCATTTGCGAACTAGAGTCCTGCCAGGGAGCCCGGCCTCTAGGCTTCCCGTTATTAGTCTTGTCAAGCTGCGCAAGTGCGTAGTTTCCGGGGCATGTCAATCGCTCGCCGGTCTTGACCGGAAGAAGCAGCCCCAAAAGGCCCCAAGATTGGTGAAGAAAGATGCAGTTGGTAAAACGCAGGCAGCCATTGGACGGGGTGCGACGCGAGGGACCAACGGGCCCCCTGTCTATCGTGCGTGGCCGAGCCAATAATGGACGATATCGCAGCGCATCTCCTGCATCGTGGGGGCTGCTAAGGCGCAGCTGAACGTACCCTGCGTGCCTGTGCCATCTGCCTATTTGCGCCGCTGGGGCCGAAGGAGAAGAGCAATGAGGTCGCAATAGAAGCAGCTGGTTGTTGATTTGTTTGTATGTCCCTCATTGCCAAATTTGGAGGGACAGATAGAACGAAAGCGGGCAACGCACCGCGCAAGACACACCTGTTGGGTTAGGATGATTAGGATGCTGGGCTGGGGAGCGAGCGGCTGAAGACAATGAGTTCCTGACGTCGCTGACGAGATGCAACAAGGGCCAATAGTTGGCGCCTTCTCGTACCTCGCCGGGTTGCCTTAAACCTCGAGCTCACTGCGCATGTCCCCATCTGCGTTCCATCCATCCCTGTTGGCCGAACTATCTGCACCACCAGAGCGATTCGATGAGTCTGTCTCAGATGGGGGGCTTTCGGTGAGTGTCTCTCGCGTGTCCGAGGAACTGTGGGGAGATGAGGACGCATTTGCGCAATATGAGTCGATCTTTCTTTCCCCCGGTTGCTAAACACACATGTGATTTGCCGTGTCCGACAGAGGCAGCAAGGCTTGTGACTTCATTCTTGACCGTCGTCGTAACGGATATGGAGATACTCGGTAGCAACTGAAGTCCGCGGTCGAGAGGCTGCTTCTAGGCATACGCCATTCCCGGCAAGGCGTTGTTGGGCATCGTATTCTTCATGATGGCCCCCCCAGCGCATGCAAGCCTATGGGGTCTGGTACCGCCCAATTCCGGCATGGTTCGGATTGGCGGACTTCGGGCCGTTGTCGATTTGTGTAGATGGCGTCCGTACCTGGGGCTGGGAGCCTTACCGACTGCAGTGTAATGGAGACGGACCCCAGGTAAATGACAGCCTGATGTGATATTTGTTGTTGCTGTTGGTGGTCGTCGTCGTGGACGTGACCAAAGTCCGATGTTTCTCCCACTTGTCAGTATTGCAGGCTCTGAGTCGGCAGCTCAGCACCGTGCTATGTAGGGAGGTTTCACTGAGGCCCCTCTGATGTGAAGCGAATTGCAACTCTGCACCAACATGCATATTACAATCGCGGAAGAGTGGCTCGAGGTTGAAGCCGGCCATGTCCGTCGTCATATACCAGTCAGCTTCTTGGCCCGTCAGCACTCTGTAAATGCGTCACATACACCTTGCGGGAGAGGCTGTGTGTAGTGGCTGCAGAAGAGAGAAGCGGACTCTTCCAGTGGTCTCCTCCTCGTGGGGGCTCCGCACAGTGATGATCGGTTCGGGCCCTCTCGCCGGGCCCATCTGACCGGTCGCCTTTCCGTGCCGCTGGGCTGTGCAGCGGGCGTGGCGCCGGGGGGGCGCGCTTCTCTGCAGTGTCATTGCTGACCGTCACTGGCCGCTGTCCGGTTTCGATCGAACGAGCCGAGGGCCTCTCTGACGCGCAAGTGAGGCCCTGCAGGCTGCAGCAGCCACCATTCACCGGATAGGGCCGCTGCCTGCCGTGTCCCCGGCCGTTCGTCTCGCCCCATCTTGCCTCGTCGTCCGCGTCGTCAACTCAGGTCGCCTCAATTGTAATTTGCATCTGCGCAATTTGCCAATGAGATGAGGTGACATACCTTGGGAAGAATACCAAAACTCATGTTGTTAGTGGGCGGAGCACAGTTCCGTGGCCTTGGATTGCGGGGTCCGAGACAAAGTGGCTCACCGCGCTCAGGGTCTTGGGATGGCTTCAATCGGAATGGGGGCCTTGGGGGCTCCGGGGAAAGAAAGAGAAAGTCCTTGCTGATCTCGTAGTTGAGGCCGGATTCAGCCTCGATACAGCCTCGGCCACACCTTCGAAGTGTCAAGCAAAGCGCCAGCCAGTCAGCCAGCCTCTACGATGCGATCAGAAGCCGTGTACCCGTCCCCCGAGACACACAGCTGACAGCTCCGTGAAAAAACACAACAACTCGGTGTACCCGGTTTGCATTGCTGACGATGACTAGTAGTTTTGGCGAGGTAGATCGCTGACTAGCTTGGCCGGTCTCATGCATCTCGATTCGCACCGGTGAAGCATGTCAATGTTACGGCCGCTAGCGAGGGTTCCGGAGTGAAGGGCTGAGAGATGTTGGTTCTCCATCTCCATGTAAGTGTGTTCATACAGTGTTTTGACTGGCGTCCTCCACCCCCGCGCAGTCAGCTTACTGCGCAAGCGCTGGAGTAACAACGAAAGGTTTGTGCGCAGAATCTGTGATCATTGCCCCATTCCATCGCTTGGCCTCGTCTTAGGTGAGGGCGGTGGCACGGCCTATGGTTTGAACTTGTGTTTGTTCCTGAACTTGCTGAGATATCGAATGAGAAGTGTCGCATAGCGGCGGGTGGATATAGGAAGGTCCACTCAACCTCTTTCCTCCAGTCGTATAAATCCAAATAATTATAGAGAAGAGAGAAGAAAACATACCGTGAACGCCACAAACAGTTAGAGCATGCAGGAGGCTGATGTGGCTAACCTGCTTAACACACGTTATGCCTAACCAGTATATCGCAAAAGGTCTAGTAGTTTTACCTTGTTTCAACAGCGAAGTACATATTAGGTGAGAAATAGGGCTTTCAGTGGATATCGCGCGACAACATAGCAACTTCTGCACCTCTAAGCGTCTTCAAGCTTAGACAGTTAATACGTCTCAACCCTCTCAGGTCCCAGCGGTCGTGCGCCCCAAACGTGAAAATAACGTCGGCAGGCTGATGTGTTTGCCATTATAGGCGTCCTTAAACAAGACACGTCTAGTCTGCGTCCCACAGAAGTGCTTCTATATGTGATAACGCCACTAGAAGCGCCGAACGCCTCGTAACGCCACTAAGGCGCGTATTATATAAGGGGCGTGCTAGAAATAGGTTATTAGTACGTAAAAGGCGTATATATTTAGTAAAGTAACGTTCTATACTATATTACTATATAAAGAGTTATTACTTCTAATATATATAAGTTTAAATTAAATAATTAATAGATTTTAGACCTCTATTCTTATATATATAATAATTATAATAGACCTTTATTATTATATAGTAGTATAACTATTATTTATATATATAAATCTATTATAAAGTACTCTTTATTATTAATAAAGATATTATCTAGAAGTAATAAAAAAATATAAAAATAAAATACTTTTAGTAATACTTAAATTAAAACCTTAATTATAGTTTTTAAAAATCTTATAGTATAGTTTTTAAATTTAGAAAGAATAAATAAGAAGCTTAAGAGAACTTTTTTGAATTATATTTAGATAAATAACTTTAATAAAACTATAGTTTTATTAAAGAACCTTATTAATAAAGCTAGTTTTTTAATAATAGCTTTACTAATAATTATAAGATTAATAATTAGAGATAAGGATATATTTATAAGAGATAGTTCTCTATTTAAAGTTAAACTTATTATATATAGATCTATAAATTTAGAACGTTTATAAAACTTTAAGTTAAGGTTCTTAAAAGAATATATATTAGAGAAAGTTTCTAACTAGCTTATTTAATTAATATAAATAGAAGTAGCTTTTATAGTATAAAGAGTTATTATAGTTAAAAACTTTATATATAAAGAGAACTTTATAATAAGAAATAAGCTTAAAAATATTTTTTTAAAAAGTGTTTTAGTACTTATAGCTTATATATATAATAGTAAAAGTATTATAAAAACGCTTAACTAATTATATATAAAATTAAGATTTACTTTATAAAATAAGTTAATAGATTAGTTATATATATTTATATATAAAAATAGAGATCTTATATAATTTATTAATAAGTTTAATAAAATTTAAACCTAACTATAATAAGTAAGTAGATTACTACTAATTAATAAAATTTAATAACTATTTATTTAATTATTTGAGAACTCTAATTTAAAATAAGCTAGGTATAACTATACTTAGTAGAAGGCTATTAGTATAACTTCTTTAACTTTAAAAGAACTTTAATTTAATATTTAAGATAAAGCTAAAGTAATAAAGTATAAGGTTATAGCTATAGAAATGCTATTAATATAATAAAATAGTAACTAGAAGTATAAAATTACTTATTAGAAGTGTAGTAAAAAAGGCGTTATATATACTAAATACTAAGTCTATAAAGATAAGCTAAAGTTAGCTTCTAAGACGCTTAAAAAGTAATAATTATATTTAGCAACTTTTATAAGTATAAAGGTTAGCTTAAAAGAGGTGCTATTAGTAATAATAACTTTATCTAATAATATAAATAACTAAGACTATAAGTCTAATAAGTTATATAAATAGAAAAAACTAGTAACTTAATAGTAACTCAAACCTTCAACCTTTAGAATTAAAAGTAAGAGCATTAACAACTAAGCTATTAAGTTAGATTGTTAAGAAAGATTAGTTTGAAACTAGCCTATAAGCTAAAGGTCTAACGCTATACTAACCTAACATATAAGAGTTAAAGCTAGAACTAGCTTATAAGCTAGTATTACTAGTAAGCCCACTAGTTTTAGTTATTCTAAATAGACTAAAACACCTACTTAACCCTATAGGGACTAATATAAGTTAATAACATCTATATAATAACTAACTAGTCTCCCTAACTTCACTAGAAACTTAGATTAAGAGATATATATAATAAATATAATAATAACTTCTATAGCTCCTTACTTTACTATTACCCTTTACTATACTAAGAAACTAACTATTACTCTCACTTATACTAGTTATTATAAGGCTAACGTTTATTACTACTTCCTATCTCTTAGTAAACGTTTTAAACTTACTTTATAATACTAAAATAGATATTTATATTATTATAAATAAGTTTTTCTATAACCTTAATATATATTCTATAGTTATATAAGATATTTCTATATAAATAAGAGGAGGCGTAATATATCTAGAATATATTAGTAATATCACTTTAAGAGCACTAAATAGCTAAGTGATTATACTTATTAACGCTTATTATATTTATAAGTTCCCCTTAAACATTTTTAGTAGTAAAAAACTATATACTATAGAAAAATATCTTAAGCGTAATAATATCTTTAGCTTAAATAATAAGATTTTTTATATACTTAATATAGCTAAATAAGGTTTCTAACTTATTTTTAAAAAAGTATTTAACTATAAGAAAGTAATAAAAATATATATAATATTTATAGCGTAAGAGAAGTCTAATATAAAATTATAATATTAACGCCTTAAGTATTCTAGCTACTATAAAATATAAAAAATAATTAAGCTTATAAAAGGCTGCCTACTATAGCTAGAATTAGTTATCTTATAGCTTTATAGGACTTATAATTTCTTAAAAAGCCTATAGTATTCACTATAAACACTATATACGTAAGCTATACGCTTAAGAGACATTCTCTACGCTAACATTAAAGAAATTAAGCCTAATAAATACTTTTACTACTTTTTACTAATAACTAATAATAAATTCTATTTTTCAGCAATTATATTTATATATATAAAAAATAGGTTTATAAGAGTTTTTTAGATATATCTATAAAGTTAGAAGATTATATTTAGAGAGGCTATTAAAGTTATATATATAGATAATATAGGGAAATTTATAGGAACCTACTTATAGATAGTCTTATATAATAAAGATACGCTTATAGAAATATTATTACTTTATATATATAAGTAGAATAGCGTTATAGAGTAATCTATTAGATTAATTATTTAAGAAGTAGTAAGAATACTTATTAAGTTTAATTTCCCTAATATTAATATAGAGAACGTCTCTTAAGTGTATAGCTTATATATATAGCGTTTATAGTAAATACTATAAGCTTTTTAAAGGATTATAAGTTTTATAAAACTATAAGATAACTAATTCTAGCTATAGTAAGTAGCCTTTTATAAGCTTAATTATCTTTTATATCTTATAGTAGCTAAAGTATTTAAAGCGTTAATACTATAATTCTATATTAAACTTATCTTATACTATAAATATTATATATATTTCTATTACTTTTTTATAGTTAAATACTTTTTTAAAAATAAGTTAAAAACCTTATTTAACTATATTAAGTATATAAAAAACTTTACTATTTAGACTAAAGATATTATTATACTTAAAATACCCTCTTATAGCGTATAGCTTTTTATTATTAAAAATATTTAAAAGGAACTTATAGATATAATAAGCGTTAATAAGTATAATCACTTAGCTATTTAGTACTTTTAAAATAACGCTATTAATATGTTTTAAATATATTATACCTCCTCTTATTTATATAAAAACATCTTATATAACTATAGAATATATACTAAAGTTATAAAAAGATTTATCTATAATAATATCTGTTAACATATAACATTCTTTTATAATAATAATAATAATATAAGAATAATAATAACGCTTAACTTACTTTAATATTCTATAATAAATAAACAAATAACGTTTAAAGTATAAAACCTTATATAAAAATACTCTATTTATTATACCTTATAACTATAATGTTAATTATGTAATATATATACTTACGTTAGCACCTTATGTAATTAGCAGTTTAGCAGGTTATGTAATTAGCAGTTTAACAGGTTATATTTCAGGTTATCTTTCCTCTCACTTTTCCCTACTAGAAGATATAACCTGCTAACTACATCAACAGAAATTATCACAATACATTACTTCTCTTATTATTATCTATATAATTAAATGCTCTTTAATGCTTAAGATTATCACTTTTCATCATAATATAAGCCTATCTATAACCCTATACTATATAGGCGTATATACTACGCCCCTATATACGCTTATACCTATACTAATAGGTTATAAGCCTAGCTTAAAAATAACCTCTATTCTTACTACTTCTTTACCTCTCCCCTATCTACCTATAAAGCTCTACTTTTACTTAAAAGTTATATATACTGAAAATCAATCCTTTAAACGCTTTTCTATCTATACTACTTTTATAGAACTAGAAATACTAATTAGACTAGTTATTTAGTTCTATGAGATTTATCTTCTTTAAATCTATATATTAAACTCTATTTAAATTAACTATACCTCTATTAATCTTTCCTTAAGTAAATAAGCTCTTACTACTACTTTATTTAATTTATATCCCTCAGATTATCTCTTTAAACTACCCTCTAGGCTATTACTAATTTAGTTTAAACCTATATTTACTACTTAATAGACTTCCTCTTAACTAATTTACTATATAGGATATATATCTCCTCAGTTAGACATAGGTCTAACTAAAGAAGATATTAATTAAAAAGAAGAAATAAAAACTACTCTTTTTTATAAGTTAAACCTTTAACCTCTAGGTTTATAACTGTTATAACCTTACTATAAAAACTACTATACTATATATATAATAGCTCTTTAGTTAATAACCTCACTATTATTAATCCTTTATAAAGCTTATAATTACACACTACATTCTATTAAAGTAATAATAACTAATCCTAAGGTCCAGTTCCCTAAGCTTATTAGCTTAGAGAACTATAAAGTATAGGCTATATATATTAAAGCCCTACTATATAGTAAAGATATTACTATAAACCTTACTAAACCTATTTCTTCTAATAATAAAAATAAAAACTATAAGGCTTTAAGTTATATATAGTTATTCTATAATAACAGGCCTCTAAAGGTTATAAAAAATAATAAAAACGCCTATACTACTTAAGAACATCTAAAAGCCCTATATAAGCCTATAGGTTTTATAAATAAGTTTTTAACCTATAAAAAGTTCTTTAATACTTCCTTAGATAACTTTAATTCTATAGAAAAATATATAAATAAAATAAAAGAACTTATAGATAATTTATCCTATAATAAGCTTAAATTACCTAATTAAGTAATTATAGCTTATATACTTAATAGTCTAAATAAGACTTATAAGGCTTTTATAACCTCTATAACTCAGTCTCTTAGGACTAACCCTACTACTTATAACCTAAACTCTTTATATATTAGTCTTATAGACGAGTATAAGAGAAAAAGTAGTAGTGAAGTAGTTAATAACACTACTAAGGGTAATAATAAAAAGAATAAAAAACAAAATAAAAACTAGGAAAATACTAATAAGAAAAACAAAAATAAAATTAATATAAAACCCTAGAAAAAACAGAAAGGTTTATACTATAAAAATTATAAGAAAACAAACTATACTAAAGAAAACTGCGCTTTTCTATATCCTAAAAAAGCACCTAGCTAGTAGAAAAAACCCTCTACTAGTACTACTAGTACTAAAGATAAAGAAAAGGAAGTAGTTAATATAACTACTTTAGAAGAAATTACCCCCTATATATCTATAAACAATTCTAAAAATCCTATAGATTTAATAGATTTATCTTCTAATAAAGAAGAAGAAGATATTCTCTTTGAGAATATAAGCTATACTACTCCTAATAATAATATAAATAATACTAATAATCCTTCCTTAGGTTATTTAATTAACTAGTCTATTATTAAGGAAAAAGGAAAAGCAAGGAGTTATAACAATAAGAATGAAAATACAGTTAATATTTATATTAATACTGCAGCTACTATTCATATCATTAATAACTATAACTTATTAAAAAATCATAAAAAAATCAATAAAACTATAAATTAAGGAGAAGCAAAGACTCTTACTTCTAAAATAAAGGGTGATTTAATAATATATCTAAATAATAATACTATAATACTAAAAGACGTTTATTATATATCTAAACTAGGTATTAATCTACTTAGTCAATCTAAGTTAGATTCCTTAGGTATTGCTTCTATTATATAGAAACAACCTATTTTATATGATATTAATAAAGATTATATTATTACTATAAGGGTAAAGAGAAATAACTTATATTTCTTTTAATTTCCTACTAATAATAATAATAACTATATATATAATACTTCAAATAATAATATAAATAATGATAATAATAATAATAATAATAATAACAATAATAATGATAATAGCCTCTAACTATAGCATGAACATCTTAGACATATACATTTATAGACTCTTTTAAAAATAAAAGATAATACAACTGTAAATATAAATATAAATAATAATAATATAAATAATAAATTACAGCCCTGCAAAGCCTGTTATAAAGGGAAATTTATAACTAAGGCTAGTAAGCTACAGGTTCATAATAAAAATCTAGATTATCTAGATTATATAGCTTTAGACCTATGTGGGCCTATAACACCTATTACATATAATAAATATATATATTTTATTATCTTTATAGATAAATATTCCCATTTTATATAGGGAAAATTACTTAAAGATAAAGAGAAGTATACTATAAGTGAAGTTTTTCTTAAATTTCAACCTGAAGTAAATAATAATAATAATAATAAAAGAATAAAAGAAGTCTCTATAGATAGAAGTATAGAATTTAATAATCATCGCTTTAAAGCTATATGCACTAAAAGCAGTATAATATATAATAAAAAACCTCCTTATATACATAAACTTAACAGTTTTATAGAGCGTACTATACGCACTATAGTTAATAAAATAAGAACTATACTATATAATTTAGGTTTACTACACTATTTATAGGGTGAAGCCTTTTATGCTACTTTTTATATATATAATAGAACTCCTCATAGCTCTATTAAGTATAAAACGCCTTATGAAATAAAAAATAATATAAAACCTAATATTAATAATATAAAAGTGTGGGGTAGCATATATTATTATAAGAATAAAGATCTTAAAATAAAGAAACTAGATATATAAGCACGTTAAGGTTATATAATAAATTATAGATCTAATAGGTATAAGATCTAGGATATACAACTAAGAAGAGCCTTATAGTCTTAAGACGTTGAAATCCTAGAAAATACTTTTATTTCTTATTATAAAGAGCTTCTTTTAAGCATAAATACCTACTATAAAGATATAAATAGTAGTGTTATGCTGAACAATAATAGATATAATACTACCCAAAAAGTCCACAAAGAGATATTTCTAGTTAATCTATCTCTTATAGGAATAATCCTACTATAAGTAGTGATATTTCTATAATGAATAACGCTCTTGTAAATCTAAGTGATGAGACTAGTATTAATAATAATAATAATAATAATAATAATAATAATAATATAAATAATAATATTAATACTAGTAATAATAATACTAATACTAGTATAATTAGTTCACATAATGATAGTATGAAAACTACTAGTATTAATAATAGAGAAATAAATAAATAAAAATCTAAGTTATTAATAGAGATCCCCTCTCTATTAGAAGAAGCTAAAAAAGACTATAAATAGGTTAATAATACGGTTTATAATACTAAAAGTGCACTATTATTTACTATAGTAGATTGTTCTACTCTTAGTATTTATAAAATAAATAATAACGTTTTAACTAATAATAATAGTATTACTAGAACTAGTACTATTAATAAAGCTTCTTATATTCTATTAGTTATTATATTAAACAAGCCTTCTAATATATAGCAAGCTTTAAATTCTCCTTATAAAGATAATTAGATTTAAGCTATATAACTAGAAGTAACTTAAATAGAAGATATAAAAACTTAGGAAATTATATAAAAACCAGATAATATTTATCTATTAGGCAGTAGATAGATATATACTATAAAATTAAAAAATAAAATAAATAATATCTATAAATATAAAGCAAGATAGGTTGCTTAAGGTTATAATCAATATATTAGTATTGATTATTTAGAAACCTTTTCTACTACCTATAGACTAAAAAGCTATAGGTTTATAGTTATATTTACTATAAAAGAAAGATAAACCTTTCTATAGTATAATATTACTATAGCGTTTATATATGCTAATATAGATATAGATATATATATAATATTACTAATAGGTTTTTTATATAATAAAACCACAAATAAGTTGGAATTTAATCCTAATTATAACTATAAATCAAATAACAGCAAATATTGCTATAAGCTTTTTAAAGCTTTATATAGGTTAAAGCAAAGCCTTAGACTATAGTATAACTATTTAAAATCTATATTAATAAAATTGGGATTTATTGTTTCACTTTATAATAAAGCAGTATTTATACTTAATAAAAATAACTATAAAGCTATAATTTGTTATTATGTGGACGATATACTTTTAGTAGCTAATAATATTACTATTAGTGACTATATATATAATAAACTAAGGCAACATATAAAAATATAACTATTAGGGGAGCTTAGTACCTTTTTAAGCTATAAGTTTGAGATAGATCGACCTAATAAGTCTTTCTTTATACATTAAACTAAATATACAGAAAAAATATTAAATAAATATAATAAAACTAATATAAATCTATTTTTAACTCCTATGAGAGATAATATAAAATTATATATAAATAAATATACTACTATAAAAGAAGAAATATTATAATTTCAGTAGCAGATTGGAGCCTTTATATATCTAGCTCTAAAGACTAGGTATAATATAGCTCTAGTAGTTATAATATTATTAAGATATATAATAAATCCTTTAAAAGAGCATTTTTCAGCTCTAGATTACTTATAAGGATATATAAATAATTTTCCTAAAAGAGGAATTTATTATAATTGTAATAATAATATAATATGGGATTTAATAGGTTATTCAGACTCTAATTAGGCTAGAGACCTAGATAATAGAAGATCTACATCAACTTATGTATTTTACTAGGGATTATATAATATAATATCTTATAGTACTATAAAATAAAAAACAGTAGCACTGTCTACTTGTGAAGCTAAATATATAGCTTTAACTAAGGCAGTAAAAGAAGCTTTATATCTATATAATAGTTATAATTTTAATTTGACTAATCTAGGTTTTAAAGTTATAAATAAGCCTAAGATTTTTATAGATAATTTAGCAGCTAAAAAGCTAACTAAAAATCCTAAATTTCATAAAAAATCTAAGCATATTAATATAAAGTATCATTTTGCTAGAGAATCTTTATTAAATAAAGATATAATGTTATTTTATATAGACTCTAAGTCTAATATTGTAGATATATTAACTAAGCCTTTAGGCAAAGTTATATTTAATAATATACTTAATATAATAAATAACAATAACGATAAAGAAAATAATAATAATATACATAATAATAATAACTGCATTAAAGAAATAATATATTAGTTTTTCTCTTACTTTTTTACCTATAAGGTTATTTTATAAGAGTTTTTTAACTAGTTATAAATATATTATATATATTATAGAAATATTTTTCTTATTTTTCCCACAAGGTTTTTAAGTTTTTTATACCTATAACGTATATATATATTAAGTGAGTAAGCTATATACTATAAATCAACTGTATATACCTTAAGGGGAGATGTTAATATATAACATTCTTTTATAATAATAATAATAATATAAGAATAATAATAACGCTTAACTTACTTTAATATTCTATAATAAATAAATAAATAACGTTTAAGGTATAAAACCTTATATAAAAATACTCTATTTATTATACCTTATAACTATAATGTTAATTATGTAATATGTATACTTATATAAGCACCTTATGTAATTAGCAGTTTAGCAGGTTATATAATTAGCAGTTTAGTAAGTTACATTTCAGGTTATCTTTCCCCTCACTTTTCCCTACTAGAGGATGTAACCTACTAACTATATCAACAGAAATTATCACAATATATCACTTCTCTTATTATTATCTATATAATTAAATGCTCTTTAATGCTTAAGATTATCACTTTTCATCACAACATAAGCCTATCTATAACCCTATACTATATAGGCGCATATACTACGCCCCTGCATACGCTTATTGTTGAGGTCCACGCGTGCGCGCAAAAGCCAGGGACCCTGTTACGCATTACTGCGCGCAGAGCCTTAAGTACGCTTAACGTTACATAGGCAGGCGCGCCTCCGCGCCCATACCTTAATAGGTACGTACTACGCTTACGTAATGTTAACACCCCCCCGTTCAGGTTATGCGCGCAGGGAAAACTAGAAAACCTGCGCATCGCGCGATTTGAACGTGCGACGTGTTTATATGCGGGGTAAGCCTGTGCGGAGTCGCACAAGGTAATTGAGTGGTGACTTAAGACCTCTGTGGCACCACGGTTGTGCTACCATGTTAAGGTCCACGCGTGCGCGCAAAAGCCAGGGACCCTGTTACGCATTACTGCGCGCAGAGCCTTAAGTACGCTTAACGTTATATAGGCAGGCGCGCCTCCGCGCCTATACCTTAATAGGTACGTACTACGCTTACGTAATGTTAACAATATTAATATCCACCCTAATATTATAAAGCTAGTTTAAAACGTCTTTATTACTAAATAAAGTTATTATTACTAATAGCACCTCTTTTAAGCTAACTTTTATATTTATAAAAGTTACTAAATATAATTATTACTCTTTAAGTATCTTAGAAGCTAACTTTAGCTTATCTTTATAGATTTAGTATTTAGCGTATATAACGCCCTCTTTACTATACTTCTAGTAAGTAATTTTATACTTCTAGTTACTATTTTATTATATTAATAGTACTCTTATAGCTATAACTTTATATTTTATTACTTTAGCTTTATTTTAAGTATTAAATTAAAGTTTCTCTAAAATTAAAAAAGTTATACTAATAGCTCTCTACTAAATATAGTTATATTTAGCTTATTTTAAATTAAAGTTCTCTAGTAATTAAATAAATAGTTATTAAATTTTATTTACTAATAATAATCTACTTACTTATTATAGTTAGGTTTAAACTTTATTAAACTTACTAATAAATTATATAAAATCTCTATTTTTATATATAAATATATATAACTAATCTATTAATTTATTTTATAAAATAAGTTTTAATCTTATATATAATTAGTTAAGTGTTTTTATTATACTTTTACTATTATATATATAAACTATAAATACTAGAATACTTTTTAAAAAGATATTTTTAAACTTTATTTTTACTATAAAGTTCTTTTTAAATATAAGGTTTTTAACTATAATAACTCCTTATATTATAAAAGCTACTTCTATTTATACTAACTAAATAAGCTAATTAGAAGTTTTTTTAATATATATTCTTTTAGAAATTTTAACTTAAAGTTTTATAAATACTTTAAATTTATAGATCTATATATAATAAGTTTAACTTTAAATAAAGAAATATCTTTTATAAATATATCTTTATCTCTAATTATTAATCTTATAGTTATTAATAAAGCTATTATTAAAAGATTAGTTTTATTAATAAAGTTCTCTAATAAAACTATAGTTCTATTAAAATTACTTATTTAAATATAATTCTAAAAAGTTCTCTTAAACTTCTTATTTACTCTCTCTAAATCTAAAAGCTATACTATAAAGCTTTTAAAAACTATAACTAAAGTTTTAAACGTTACTAAAAGCGTTTTACTTTTATATTTCTTATTACTTCTAGATAATATCTTTATTAATAATAAAGAATACTTTATAATTACTATTTAAATAGATTTATATATATAAGTAATAGTTATATTACTATATAATAATAAAGGTTTATTATAATTATTATATGAATAGGAATAGAGGTTTAAAATTTATTAATTATTTAATCTAAATTTATATATACTAGGAGTAATAACTCTTTATATAGTAATATAGTGTAAAACGTTACTTTACTAAATATATATACTTTTTACGTACTAATAACCTGTTTCTAGCACGCCTCTTATGCGATACGCGCCCTAGTAGCGTTACGAGGCGTTCGGCGCTTCCAGCGGCGTCGTCACAAAAGCAAGGGAGGAAATGCGCCCGCAGTGTTTGTTATCTCTCAGGTGTGTCTTGCGCTAAGTTCTTGCTATCGGCTTTAAGGCATGGAAGAGGGTTTAAGGGGGTGGATGCCGAGCCGGAATCTGAGACGACACGCGTGGTCAGCGTCGAACAAAGTTTGGGTAGATACTTAATAATGAAAAGTTTGCAAATTCAGTTATCCACCATGGAGAAGGCCGACTTTGACTCGGAGCACTGTGAGCTGAGACTGCGGTGCATCAACATGGCAATTGAGTCCGCGATCAAAGTCCGGGCTGTCTTGATCCGTAGAACGGCAGATAAGTGTCTGCCCCAGGCTTAGTTAGTCTAAGTTCCTTGTGCATTAGTTTTCTTAGGGACTTCAGGCACACAACGGACAAGATCTCTAGGAGCGCTAAGGAGAGATTGACATTCCTCAAACCGTGCTAGTGAGATTCGCTTAGCGGATGGCGAGATTGGCTTCAGAAGGACGGTGAAGATGGCGATGAGCACGTCAATGATTAACCGGCTGCCACAACAGATTGAGTTTGGCAGCGCGTCGCAGAGAAATGATGAAATATCAGACTGGGGCCTCCTCTGTGGACAGACGGTGGTATCCGCAGCTGTGAGTGGAAGACACGCAGAGCGAAAATTCAGGCGGAATACAGTTTGCAGAGTCGCTGTGACAGGCGCCTCCCTAGCCGGACCCGAGCTTCAGGGTCGCTAGGTCGCAAGTTTTCATCTGCATAGGGAGGAAGTTGCCGTCGCTCTTGCCTTAGGTTTTGGTCTGAGGCGGGAAAGGAAGGAAGAACCCAAGGGCAGCACCTTCTACCTTACGTTTAGGTTGGATTGCAGGGCAGCAAGGGGGGGCCTGTGGGCGGCAGGAAGGAAGGAAGAAAGTAAGGAAGGAGGATGCCAATTTGCATTGATTGATTGTGATTGTTCTTGCTTGCCCCATGATGCAGTTGCAGTTGGCACTCGCACTTGCATTTGCACTCGCACTCGCACTTGCATTTGCACTTGCACCTGCTCTCCTGCTCTTTTCGTGCTCGCACTTGCCGTCGCGCATCTCTCGTCTTGTTCGTGTTACGTCTCATCTGATTCAGCAACTGCAGACAGTCCGTCGCGTATTCGTGTCCTCGACCCGACACCCTTCGTATCGCTGACCTTACCTGACTCTTCTCAACCGTTTGTCCTTCACCTGCATAACTGAGTCTTCATCTGCACACACCTGCTCACCTCGTCTCGACATTGTCCACCTACCTACCTACCTACCTTATCTCTCGTCGAATCGAGTCTCGTGCGAACTGGGAGCTGCAAGCCATCGAACGCCTCCTCCTCTTCCCTGCGTCCCCTCCCTTCCCCTCCTCGTTGGGACTTCAATACTTCCGCCACACACAAACCACGACAAACGCCAATCAACCGAACCTTCTCCCGAAGAAGCAACCTGCATCACGCCAACCGCTTCTTAGCTTGTCAACCCCTTTCCCGTTCTGAAACTAGCGCCCAAGTGACAATCCGTCAACCAGCAACCACGCGCCACTGAATTCACCCTCAAATTGCTCTCCTATCGCTGCGTGCCTCGACAATTATCCCCAACCCGAAAAAAAAAAACCTCGACATTCCCCGACCCGTCTGCGTCCACCCGCTCGTCGCTCCTCGTCCTCCTCTCGGCTGCCTTCGCCCGCCGGATCCCGACGTGCTTCGGCGTTGTTGGCGTTGCTCCCGAGTCGCTCTTCGTCCACAAGCCACGACACTTGCGACACTCGTTGAAGCGACACGAGAACTCTTCTGTCCCTCCTTGACGGCGGTATTCACAGGTGGTGACCAGCCGGAAGAGGATAACAAAAGTCGCGACGCCGCAACCGATCCCACCGCCTACAACGTCCCACGCCGCCATCCTTCGACGGGCATGCAATCGCAATGATTCCCTTGGTTATTCGTTCCATCCGCGGCGCCGTCGCCCGCTACTCGCCAAGCTCCCACTCCTACTCCCTCTTGACCACTTCCAACTCAGAGCCATCATCGCCTGGTGGCTCCAACAGTTCGCCCGCGCAGTCGCAATCTTTCTTGGCTAGGCTAACTGCCATACTCTTTTTCCTCCTGCCGTCCTTCGTCCAGCGCCGACTCCGACCGAACGATTTCAAGCACCGACGCTTATACCCCACATCATGGCTTGATGGCCTGCGCGGTGTCGCCTCCCTGATTGTCTTCTTTTGTCACTTCACAGAGAAGCATGTGGGCTGGTACTCTCAGTCTTACGGCATCAGGGAAGAGGACGACCATGCCACATCGTCACCCATGCAGCTGCCGTTCCTGCGCGTCCTCTACTGTGGCAGGCCCATGGTCCACATCTTCTTCGTCATCTCTGGCTTCGTCCTCTCCCTCAAGGCCCTGAAACAGGCAAGGAAACATGACTACGATGGACTACATCGCACACTGTCCAGCAGCGTATTCCGCCGTGGCTTTCGCCTGTTCCTCCCCACGGCTGCCTCCACATTCATCATCATGATTATGATCCGATTGGGATGGACAGGAAAGCCGCTTCCCACACTATGGGAGCAGCTGATTGACTGGAAGAATGCGGTCTGGCAGATTACCTTTAGCTGGAAGTGGGACATCACCCAATTCTTGCCCTACGACGTTCATCTCTGGACCATCCCCATCGAATTCTCCAACTCACTGCTGCTCTTTGTGGTTTTGACTGGGCTGAGCCGCATGAAGACGTACTTGCGACTGGCCTCGGTTCTGGCCATCATGGTTTACTCCCTCAAGTGCGGCCACTGGGCAGCCTTCGAGTTCGTCGGCGGCATGGGCATTGCCGAGATCGGTCTCATCCAAGAGGCACGCCGCGAGCGCGCCGCAACCGTTGTGCAAGACAAGGAGGCGTCTGACATGGAAGCATCCGTGTCGTCCGAGTCAACATCAAACACCACCGGATCCCTCGCTTTCAAGTCTTTCCTCCTTGGCAACCTTGTCTTCGCCCTCTTCGTCGCGGGGTGGCCGAATCAGCATGCCGATGTTACGCCAGGCATGTCGAGACTCTGGCACAACACCATGGAGCCCTTTTTCGGCATGGGTGGCGACCTCGTCTCCTTCCCCTGGTACGCGCTTGGCGCAATCCAAATCGTAGTCGCTCTGCAGCAGATCAAGATGCTGCAAAACCTCTTCGTGACGCCACTGGCGCAGTATCTCGCCGATATCAGCTTTGCACTCTACCTCGTTCATGGACCCGCCTTGGACGTCTTCTCCCACCGCTGGATGCCGTACATTTGGGCTATCGTCGGTGGTAGGGACACTGCGGGCATGTTTGGGCGGCTGTTTGCCTGGCTGGTCGGAATCATTGTCCTCGGAGTTCCTACAATCATTGGCAGCGATCTCTTCTGGAGGACAATCGACGTCAAGAGCGTACAGCTGGCGCGCTGGATCGAGTCCCTTTGCACGAGAGACGAGTAGACGGGCTGTATCGGCGATCGATTGGGCGTTTGGGTGGTCGTTTCATTGTAGACATTCGTTTTCCCTTTGTACAAACTTATGAGACTCGTAGAGCCAACATAGGCATACCACAATGAGACTTTTTTCTCTGTTCAGTTCCACATCTTTGGTGGACGTCGGTCGTTGAGAACGCATGGTGAATCCCCCACCCGAGACAAGATCCAGGAAGCAACACAATTTCGACGGGAAGCGGAAGCAAAACCAAGGAAAGCAAGAAAAACACGCACACACGAAGGGCGACACAGACGGGAGGACGTTGTTTTATGGACGGCAAGAACGGTTCAAGCCGTCTGGGTACGACGGCGCCGCGTGGCACGTCAATTAGTCCAAGTGCGACGAAGCCGCCGGGTCCGAGATGGAGGCTTCATTGGCCATCCCGCCTCCCGCGGTGCCCGGATCCCTGCCAAGACCCAGAATAATACTTGCAAGACGATAGGGGGCCGATGGGCCTTCCTCAGAAACTGATTCTCGACTGCGATGGCCAATAATTGCTCGTTCAAGATCACGTTTTGTACCATGCAACTTATGGGGCGAGGAGCCCCGGCGGTAGGATCCCTCAATTGCGCCCGGATTGTTGGCTGCCAATAACCTTGGCTACGGCACAGGCTGACGTCCAGAAGATATTTCCACCGTTGAAATACGTATGGTTGGGGTTTTCTGCCAGTGGTCGCTACTTGGCCGGCCACGCGTACGTCGCACTAGACTGCCACTTGCGCGACGAGCTTCGCAATCATCATCAGCCTCAGCTTCAGCTGGGGGAGGGAGGTAGTGCTCGGGACAGCGACGGGAGTGTGGGGGTTCTGAAGAGGAGAGCGTCAGTACCTGTTCCGGCAGCTTCCGGCAATGCCAAGATAAGTGCCGGCGGGCGTCCTCCACTTTACTGGGGCGCCTGTCCCGATGTGTCGACCGCCGGCGTCCGGGAGGCGGCAGGGGAAAGCAGGTTGTGACGTTGCAATTTAGCTGTTGCTGATAACGAGTGTCAAGGCTTTTTACTGTATCATGCCATGCAGAAGTCGCTTGCCTCCTCTGAGATGTTGCTTTCTAAAATCCAGGCTCCACTGGCCTACCTAGAAAATAAATGGTCGGCTGGAAGCTAAACTATCTCCAAAGTCCGGCCAGAGAACACTGCAGTCACTCAGATACTGCTGTAGGAACATGCGCGAGGGGCGGTTTCGACGCTTGAATTAATAATTCAGGCTTCAAAGTCCGACGTGGTAGCGCAGCATGCTATCGGCGATAGGCGAGCCAACTGCCTGCAAACGTCTCCAACGCCCTGAATCCTTTGAATCACACCAACGTCCAACGGCGCCTAACGCCGATAGCCTGCGTCGTTCTACTCAACGCTACCTAGTTGGCAAGTTGATCCTGCAAGGCATGCGCCATCAACAATATCAAACACAAGCGGATCGAGAGCCTTACGGATTGCACATTACCTCCGGCTAAAACCGTTAGAGCCATGATTTCAAAGTCGTTTGCGAGGTCTATGATCTGACAGCATGGCTTACACATTGGCTCGGATTGTCGATTTCTTGTAATGGCGTTGTTGTGAGCCACTTGATGACGATGAGGCGTATCATCATCATCTTTGTTCATGTGTAAGGATCCTATATTGCAGCCCAAAATTACGATATGCCACTACAAAGGATATAAAACATGAACTCACCCCAGATAGATCCATTGATTGCATCACAACAAGCTGGGCCTCACATAGCACACTCCCAAATTCCCAATACCCAACGACGTAATACTACCACACAACATGGCCCCTCAACTCAGGAAGGATACCAACGGCAGCGATCTCGTCACCGCATACGCAAACCATATCAAGGGCAAGACGATTCTCGTGACAGGTGTTTCGCCTGGAGGACTAGGCGCCACCTTTGCAGAAACAGTCGCCGCCGCCTCACCGGCAACACAGATCCTCACCGGCCGCAACACCACCAAAGTCCAGCAGACAGCAGACGCAATCACCGCAGCAAACCCATCTGTCCGCATCAAGACTCTGGAGCTCGACCTCGGTTCCTTTAAGAATGTCCGCAAAGCAGCCGAGACAGTCAATGGATGGGAAGATGTTCCGCACATCGATGTGCTGGTGAACAATGCAGGCATCATGGCCGTGCCGTTCTCGTCAACAGAGGATGGGTTTGAGAGCCAATTTGGCACGAACCACCTGGGCCCGTTCCTGTTTACGAATTTGATCATGGTAAAGGTGCTGGCTGCTGCGGAGCCGAGAGTTGTGACGGTCAGCAGTGATGGGCACCGGCTGGGTCATATCCGATGGTCGGATTACAACTTCAACGTATGTTCAACGCTGCTTGCTAGACATGTTATTCCGGGATTGGACTAACTTGACCATCAGAATGGCAAACACTACGACCAGTGGCACGCTTATGGGCAGTCTAAGACGGCCAACTGCCTCATGGCTATATCGCTTGCCGAGAAGTTGGGTAGCAAGGGCCTCTTGAGCTTTAGTCTCCACCCCGGTGTCATTTTCACCAACCTTGGGACTCATCTAGGGAATTTTGATTCATTGAGTGCGTTTAACCGACTCCCGCGGCTTTCACAAATTGGTGTAGCTGACTAGTCGCTGCAGGAGAACAAGATATCAACGTTGGAAGCAAGCTCATGTGGGCCGAGTTCAAACCCAAGACGCCGGATCAAGGAGTCGCGACGCATATCTATACGGCTTTCAGCCCCGACCTCAAAGGTGAGAAAGACACCAGGACGGACTCCTGTTTGCATGAGTACCGTAGCTGACGAAGGCATGTAGGGTTGAACGGCAAGTACTTCAATGACTGCCGACTCGCCGACCAGTACAACGAGGAGGTGCATCCTTGGGCGACGGACAAGATCGATGCAGACAGGCTGTGGACGTTAAGTGAGAAGCTGATTGGCGAAGAATTCAAGTATGAGTAGTTCACGCACATGAAAATCAGCTACCGAAATAAGCCACAAGAATCACTGAAGATGGGTACCGGCCGACGTCAGTTCTGACCATCACCTATATAAGCCACATTATAATTAAATTTATTTTTAGTTATTTATAAATACTTTGTTCTACATTCTCATGGGGTTTGAGGAATAATGTCGCTTGGCTTCGGGGGAGTAGTGTAGTCCCCTGGGAGTTCATCCACCGGAGGTGCCTTCACAACGTCAGTCTAGTTCTTGTCAATAACGAGAAATCGTTGCTTACCTGAAGCTTCTCAGACCACTCTCTAATAGCCTCGTAGTTTTTGCACTTGTGCTTCGTGTGAAAGTCGGGGAATGGGGCAGGCGGGTTGTTCGCCCAGACCTGGCCGAGGACGCCGGTGTCGAAGTTGCACATGAGAACCTGGCGGACGGCATCAAGACAATGTGCTGCCACAGATTAGTAAATCATCTATCAATGTGCATCCTGCAGGGAACTCGAAAACCACTCACAGACATGTAGCTTGACAATGTTGTCGTCGTTCGCAAATGCATGGGTTCCCATCCCCTTGTAGTAGTCATAATTGTAGTAAAGCGCTTTTCGTACCAAGTTCTGCATCAACGATTAGTCTTCGATTCTCATCAAGTTCTGATTTGGGGAGCAGCTTACCAGACAATGGAGGTGATGCATTCCTTCCACGTTGACGAAGAAACCAGCGCCGTACTTCTCGGATCTCTGAACGAACGACATGTCCATGCCGCTCTTTAGACCGTCCTCGATCGAAATCACACCGGCACGATCTACTTTTGTCAGTGTCCCGGTCCCTATGCATGAAAAGAATAAAGACTCACAGTCCACTCCCAAAGCTTCCCACGCGGCGTCAACCTCTGGTGAGCCTTCTTTCCGGTAGACATCCTCCTGCAGAAACGACCCATTAAATTCTTTCCATTCATACTTGACGTCCAAATCCTTCAGAAGAGGCGACCATTGTGTAGTATGCTCGGCACAAGCGCCATCGAGATTCGCCTTCCCTGAAGCGAAATGTGCACCGATACGCGCTGAGATGAAGTTGGTCACCATGAGGATGGCTGCTGCTGTAGCGTACATCCAAATCTTTTTCTTTCCGTCCCTGTGTTCCCAGAATCTGGGATTCGATTCGAGGGACTCGAGGTCCTCCTCGGCCTCGTCCACTCGCTCGGCGAGCGGTCTCGTGTAGGATTCGGACTCCTTTGACTGCATCATCGTCGATGAAGGGACTCGATGTTGCGATATCGAGATGTTCGAAGATCACCAGAGGTTAAATCAAGGATGAAAAAGAAAAGATTCCCGCGACATGGCCTGATGTTTTCTTCGGGCTTCACAAACGAGGGAGGGGCGGGTAAGAGAAACGCAGAGAGAAGCGCGATCGAGGAAAGGGAGAGGGCACCACAACGACCAAAATTGTCTGACCTCTGGAATGCCCACCTGCCGAGTCTCGGGGCACGAGAAGGGCTCTCTATGGAGTAGTCAGAAATGATACCACATACTACGAGGCGTTGCAAATCATCGCCCCGATTCCCACGCGCAAGTCCGCATTCAGCTGGAATGCCCAACGACCGAAATTCACCGTCGCCCACCCACAGCTGCCGCCACCATCAGAACACGAAGCTCGCGGCAGGAATGTCGCCCGGTGGTGGTGTTGTCTGCAGCTGATTGAGACAGCGCATGCGGCTGATGGGCGGGAAAGGTGTTGGGCAAATCCCATGTGTCCGCCGAGACAACACTGACAGCGCGGCACAGCCAGTGCTTGTCTGCGGCCTCTGGCTCCGCGAAGGATTACAGAAGTGGCAGATCATCCTGCTAGCGGGGGAAAGTGACAAGCTTGGCCAGGTTGACGGCTGCGGGCACCAATCGCAAAGGTTCCTGGGTGTCTTCCAACACGAAGGGAGGGCGCCTTGTAAGCTTGCGTGATATCGAGATTGACGGTCTGGGGTTGCGAGATCTCGTATCTGTGCGATGCTGATCGATTGAAACATCTCGGCCGGGAACTTTTGCTCCTCGTGTTGAAGATTGAATGTGTTGCAGTCGCTGGTGGTCGTGGCCGTTTGGACTCATGTCTCTCCTCCCTTGTTATGACGCTGATGAAGCTTATGGGAGACTGGTATCCATCGCAGGTTCATCCCGACTCGTGGCTGACACCTAGAACACAGAATCCCATCCTACTCGAGCCCGTAATACTCTGCTCATCCTATCAACCAAAGAGGAACTGCCACAGAAGCATCTGAAGGACTCAGCCTCCAAGCCACTTTGACAAGTGCTGCATGCCCAGGATCCCCCGAGTACAGCAGGCTGATGCCGGCATATCAGCATTCGCATCCTCCATGTGTAGCTTCTGTTGCGACGAACCCGCTAAGATGACGCCAGATGCCAACTTAGGTATTCGGAGTTTACTAGGATTAGGCTTAGCCAGAGGCGCCCGAAATAACCTCTGTAAAAAGACTCTACCGCCTCCGCCTCTGTCTCCTTGCTGCCGCTTCCAAGCGACCTCCAATCCGGGCAATCCGGAAATCTCATGCCCAAGATGAGCACGAGGCACCCTCGCCAAGATTTTTCGACTGGTAGACGGCTGACTGACACTGGCTTCGGATCCCTGGCGAAAGAAGACTTGAAGAAAATTGCCGATCACCAGGAGATGCTTCGATGGTAACGGTGTTGAATACAGAGACATGCCTAGCTGTTGCTGTTTCTCACGGCAGACATCTCTGCTGTCAAACATGCAGCTGTCCCAGCTTGCCAGTTCTGCCACACAGGTTCAAGCTCCAGCAATCTTTCCGCTGCAAAAAAGCAAAAGTTGCAGGGGTCTTTGGGCTGGGGATGGACGCTAACTCTAACGCCATGTTCCCGCAGCCAATTCCGCGTTAGTAGGGCTGATCCCCCATCCTGGGATTGGCCCGGAGATGCTCCCGTTCGAGTAACCTCCCCTCCTCAAGGTCATTTCTTTTACACGAGTTGAGACTACTCCATGATTAGCATCCACGCTTGATCAAGTCCCACGACAGTTGCCATGTGTACACGCACGTTAAAGGCTCAGCCCGGTAGCCACAGGGACGGTACCATCTGTCCTACCTTGGGCAACACCGGGTGTCAGTCACTGGTACCTGAGCGGCTGACTGGGCTTCACATGGCGTCACAAATTGGGCCGAATGCATCCCGGAAGGGCATGGAGAGCTTCACGGTGTCTGGGAATAATTCAGCCATGTAGACGAGGTGTCATTCAACGCCGACACGCCGCTCGAAAGAGACGTTGAAGTGACCAGGGGATCGACATCGTGTTCTTTCGACACGATGGTGTCAGAGCTGCAGATGTGAAAGGCCCGAAAGGTTACATGCAACGGGAGACGTCAGCCAGGGCGAAGCAGTCTCGGTACGAATCCTCCCTCCACGGACGTGGGATCTAGATGAAAGTGTCAAATCTTGAGACGGGATGCTATGTCGAGTGTCTTGCTGCCCGGCCACAGGCTACTTTGGAGAAGCAGATTTGGCCGCGAAATCCGGTTTGCGCGAAGCCACGAGGTCTCATGTTCATCGTCTTGCATGTCTCTATTCGTCAAACACCGCATTCAGCAAGTCTCTCTCTATACCCCTCGTCTGCCGAGATACGCCTCTCGTGGCATCCCTTGTCGCCGTTCTGCTTTAGCTTGGAGACCCTGGAACGGTGGAATATTTGCCAGGTTGGGAGTTGGCCTCTCAGCGGAATTCCTTCCCATCGTTGGATAGATTGCTGAATTCATGTGTGATCTCCATTCAAGCTTACTCGCAAAGAACTTACTGGGCCAACGACATACCCTCCGAGCCTGCTCTGTCTTTTCAGATCTTCCATAAGTAGCCCTCTGTCCGCCCTCCCATTAACCTTACTCTCATCATCAGCATCACCATCCTCCATCTTCATCAAAGAATCAGTCGTCAAGGTCACCCAGACAAGCTCAATCTACTCTATCCAACTTCCTTTCTCCAAATCATCAAAATGAAGGTCACCGCCATCCTCATGCTCACTGCCGCCTCGGCCGTCCTCGCCGCACCGGCCCCCGCGCCGGCGGATCCTACTCCCGTCCCTGCTGCCGTTGATGCCTACGCCGACTATGGAAAGTACACCTACGAGAAGTACGCAAGCTACGGCGACTACGGCAACGCGCCTCCTCCCCCTCCCCAGCCTACCAACTACGGGAGCTACGCCGGCTACGGCACCTACAAGCGCGCCTTGGACTGGATCAAGTCCAAGTTGGAATAAGCTTCGAGACTACCGAATGAAAGACTTCCGACCTCTTGAGTTTGCCAACGTCGTTGACGCGAGCTCGAGCAAGAAGTTGAATTGCGATGGAATTTTTACTTTGACAACTATCCTTAACATACCCCAGCCATACCGTTGGAACTATCAAGACTTGGGCTTTGGGAGTAGATGATATAATCATAATATGGCTTGCATCTGGCGACTTTGAATACAAATTTGGAGATAAAAGTCATGTTCCACGTGAATGCTATAAGCGTGAAGACTTTTGTAATTCCCGCGCGTCATAGTGTATACGTGTAGATTTGTTCCTATCAAGAAAGGATTTGAAATTCCATAGCCGACGTGAATCTTAGTGGAAGCTTTTTGCAGCGTGGCATTGATTCAACACGACAAGAAGTGCGTGTTCGGCCTGTCGAAGGCGAACGGTAGATAATACACGAGTAGCATATTCTTCTCTCGTGCTGATAGTCAATGTCCTGCAGCTTACGTGAAGTCAGAATCTGATTGATATCGCCTGGACTTCCTGTTGGGTGGTCTAGATATCATCGACAAATAAGGTACCCTCGAAACCCAATATTATAGATAGATGGCTTTGTGTTGCGTTACCCCCTTTCCCATCCTCTCTTTCTCTTTCTCTGTTTCTTTTGATACTGATTCTATCGCACATCTCTCCCAAGTCTTCTCGGGGTCAAAACAGCAAAGAAACACATACCTGCCAGACGGGATACGGAGAGCCAAAGCCTTTGTACTGGCTCTCGAATCGGATGAGCGGAGCCGGCCTTCTTCCATCTCTTCATCCCCAACTTGCTGATTTTTCAATGGCCTCCCGTGGGAGAGCTCCACTGCCGATGGAGTGATCATTGTCTGGACCACGACGTTACTTCTCAGGTGATGTCGTATTGCAGCAGGCCTGGACACGGTGAGTGAGATTAAGCGTGTGTCATATTTTTAGAAAGCTCTTTTCAAGTGCCACGCTCAGCGGTTGCTTTCTTCACACTGAAACGGAGGCAGTATCTAGATGAGGTTAGTTGGCACTCGATACTAGTACTCTTATCCATAAGGATACTTCGCGGGGCTGAAAGGAGAAAGAGAGCCAAAGGCAGACCGACACCGAGCAGCCATGGTGATGTAGAGCAATATATCAACATTCAGATGTAATCCTCGTATAAATTGCCTCGTTCTCAAAGAGGAAGAGACCTGGAAACAGACTTCGTCGACTTTGATGTCGTCTGCCTTTGCTTAACGGAGCGACTGTTTCAAGTTTTGCACGGGTTTTGGTCGCCACTTCCAAGTCTTCAAAGCTGATGATTTCGTTATTCTACTCCATAAGACCACTTTAGAACCCATAAGCTGTTAATTAAACGTGGGGATAGATATCATTTTTGATTCACAGAGGGATCAGCCGAGTCGAACTCGTTTGTAAAAGACGATTTCTTTCACTTCGAATCGTGCAAAAGAAAGCCCCCTTACAAAGTATTAGTCTTTAGTACATTAATGACGAAACAAAAACAATGTGATTTCAAGCTTATTCTTCTCGGGGTACAGTCGGTTTGTCAATGAGTCTTGGAACCTGAACATCTATGAGGCGCTCGCACATGGAATAGAACGAATACTCATGGATTCATTACTTGGGTTACGACATCCCGGAGTGAGTAAATTATGTTATTGGTATATCTCAATCTCTCTTGCATCTCTTCTACATCGGTCCCGGTTCAGTGCGTCCAGACATACAAACAACATACCGAGCAAACGCACATGGCCGGTCTGCATGGAACGACGTGAAGAAACAACAAGCCAAGTCATGCAGCCAAAATGAGAGTCAGGGCCATCAACTTCACGGTTTCAAAAGAGATGAGAGAACCTCGTCATCTCAAGGGTCAAGCTGACACCATCAATGGCTTGCAAGCCGTGCTTTATGATCATATGATCACAGCCCGCCCGCCTCTGCTCGTCTTAATCTCAATTCGTTTTGACGTTTAAACTGGGGTCAAGCAAGCAGCCTCAAGCCCTCCAATGCACAGGTCCATCCGCACGGCATTGAATCCAATGCAGCGGCAAAACCCAAAGACAAGCTAGCCACGTGTCACTCTCAATGGGCGCACTCACAGACGTGACATTCATCGCTCCCTCAAACAATGCATTCAATCGCAATGTCCCTAGCCGAAAGGCACCAAACCGGTTTGCCGTAGCTTCGTCAGCTGCCGGTCGGTCTGCAAGGGAGCATCGAAGCCCGCGTGGAAACCTGCATCCGACGAAATTTATTTGGCCCCGCTTGAGCTGCAAGCACTTCCGCTCATGTCTCACACGTTGCATGAGAAAATTCGCGAGGCTGGTAGGAATCCCTGCTGGTTTCGCCTGAAAGAGGGAAAAATTGAGTCTTTTCCCAACCTCCTCAATTTTTGCCTATTGATAATATTTCTCGGCCGAGATGTCGTCTGAAACGCCCGGCGTCCATGCACGCTGCGGCGTGCCCGCTAGTACCGGGTGGCCCCACACCCTTCTCCGATGGCTCGGCGGGGGACGATGATCATCGGGTTCAGCGGGCAGTAGTGAAGACGATGGAAGGAAGTGAAAAAGAAAGGGATTGTCTATTATTAGGTATGTATTACATGAGCCAACCTCCTGGATTGTTTGCCAGCGGTACAAGGAGCCGGCTAGCATGAACCAGATGTCTCAACCTGGATCAGGAGAGTGCGCCAACCTTTGCTTCCTATGCCGATGACGACGGGATCGAAGATTGATTTCTTACACCAGGATAAAGAATTGCATGTGTGGAGGAGGTGAATGCTCGAGGGCCATTGTTATGCAGCCCTTAGTTACAAGAGTGAAGGCTTCAGTGAGACCGAGCCTCTATCCGCGCGGATATCCAACGGATGATGTATGGTTGGTTTCCTCTTACCGTTGGCCGGCGCGGGCGCCCGAAGATCTCAGCAAATGATGAACACAGTTTGCTTTTGGTGGGCCGTGACTCGGTCCTTGCAGATGGAACGCTGACTTGCAGCAGTCGAAACACGCAACTCAGCCGTTCGAAGACCGTGGTCCGTCTCGCCAGGTGAAGCGTCGAAGACCAGCCTCCAGGCTAGACTGGGCTGTGTAAGTCGTACTGAGCTACTGCATCACGTAGATGATTTGCATCATGATGAAGGAGAAGCGTCAGAGCCTCACATGAGAATCCTGTCTTGTGGTCTGCGTCAGGGCGGGCTGCCCTTATGCAGAAGAGATTGTGTGTGTGTGTGATATGTGTGAGATGATGGGTTTGGCGACGTGGCGCGAGTCGCCGTCCATGACTATGCATGCATGAACTGTGTTAGCGAGGGTAACAGTCGACTGGCTGCATGCCCAATGGGACGATCAGGGCAATTCGGGTGTGTTGGAGTCTGAAATGAGATTGGTAGTTCATTCTGCATCCAAGCCGTTGGCTTTACTGGAATGACCTGCACTGGTGGTATCTGTTTCGCATCAGGATATGTGCGGCACGACTGGCAGCGCTGGCTGGACCCAAGTTGATGGGCCTTGCATACCAGGTAGATAAAGATTTGGTCTGGGCTGAGTGATATCATAAGCCAGGCAAGACAGTCTGGCGGCACAAAACATCTGCAGTATCACAAAAAGACCAAAGTGCCCAGGCATTGTGGCATTGATGCTCAATAGTCATATCCCACCACATTCATGGTTGGCGTGTGGCGATTGTGGCCGCGGCAAACGGCCAACAATGAGCGGAGCGGATGGGGGCAAGGGGCGAATGGCAACGCTCGTAGACGGCCGTGACCTATAAGATGGTCCGGCGAAAGCGAGAGATGGACCAAGGTTGGCGTCATCTCGAGGAGACAGAGAGCCAATGATGGGGTTACGCATGACGGGAGGTGAGCAGTAATGGTTGAGATTCTCAACTTTGTAGACGGCGCGGAGGCCCGCGATCTAACAGACCCGGACCGCGGGAGGCGAGAGGCCATGGACCGGCTGGCCATCCGTGGTGGGAGGCCGTGATGAGAGACCTGGCGTGCCGTGGTTGTGGTATCACTGAGAGGTAATCAAGTAGGACGAAGTATTATTTTCAAGCGATGGACCGGGGCATCCAATGGGGAAGGCAAAAGCAGGGCATGTCAAGTAAAGTCAAGTCACTTGGCCTTGAATGCCTCGAGCGGGGAAGTGGAGGGCGAAGTACAGATACGAGGAGGGATTCAAGGGCAGCTCATCTCCCCTGCATCTTGACGGGCCGGGCTGTCTTGGACGGACAAGTGAGGGCGGCTAAGCCAACAGGCGGAGTCCAGCTGGCGTGGTGCTGAGGTGTGGGCCATTGGATGAATGGAATGAGGGGCGAGTTAGACGTCCTGATGAGGTTAGAAAGACCAGAGCGAGCGGTGACGGTCATGATTATCAATGGTTGTAGTTTGGAGGGAATTCCCTGGATGTTCGGTATGGGAATCTCTCTTGATGCGTAAGTAGGAAGTGGAAAGACGCCTCCATGGACGATTGCTGCCAGTCAGAGGTATGGGTAGCTTGGAGCTTGGACCGTTGCATAATGTTGAGGCGTGGTAGGTATATTCGCAGCTTGGCATCTGTACGAAGGCAGACGGGAGTACAAATACAGATAGATACAGATACGTACAGATACAGATCCAGGATGGGCGGCAGTGGTTGCAGATGTGGGCGAATGTCATTTCGCGTCAGGTCGCGATTGCCGATGGAGACGTGGACGGACGGATGCGAGGGGGGAAGGTGGACTTTATCAACGCGTATCCCGACGTCTTTCCGTCTTTCCGTCTTCCCGTCTTTTGTCCTCCTCCCTTGGCTGAAGATTAAAGAGACCGGGAGGGGAGCTGAGGGGAAGAGCGCTGAATGATCTGCGCTTGCCCGAAAAGGGAACACGACGTGATTTTTGGCGACACGATTCGACGGCCGTGTCGCAGGTGCCCACTTAAACCACGACGCGTTTGATTGGGCGTCTGACGGCTGCACCACGACGCTGCAGTAGCACCGCCCTCGCGCCTGCCTGCCAATGAGAAGCGGCAAGTGCCCGTCGCATGAAGTTCGTTTTGCAGCGGTTCCACTTGACTTGGAAGGAAGGAACGAACACTGGACCGACAGTGACACTCGAGTTGGAAGGAAACCTGCCTCTGTCTCTCTCCTCCTCTCTTTCCCTCTGGATGTCTCTCACCTGCGTCCTCTCTAGGACCTGATTGGCACTCATCACGAAAGTCACACGTTTTCACCACGTCCTCCAGTCCTGCCTTGGTCCTGCCTTGGTCTTTACCCAATTTCGTAGCTGCAGCCAGCCTGCATCCCAATGAAGCCAGTCCATCTTTCTAGGTTAGGTCGCCGTCCGAGGCCTGAGCAAGCCCTGCCAGTGATTGTCCCCTCCCTTGCTTCCCTACCTAGGTAGGTACGAATGCCTACCGCGCCTACCCACCTTAGCTGGGCCCCCCTGGTAGTGTCTGGTCCACGTCTCCACCGAATGCCGCCGATGGTGTTTTGGCGTGTCCGTCTTTTTTAGAGCAAGGTACCCGTCATCCCGTCTCTTAAACGGCCACCGCGTTTGTACTCTTCTCCTCCCGCTGACAAGGCGACTACTCAGACACGCTTGCTTCCCACACCTCACACCTCACACCACACACACCACAAACGCACACCGTCGTCTTTCTTTCGTCGTTGCCCTCGGCGGTACAGAGAGTAGACAGTACCTTGGCTTCCTTCTCCAAGCACGTACACCCAAGGCCTCGCCAAAGAGAGAGAGAGACAGAGAAAGGCTGATCCCTGCTCCCTACCGACTCTCGCGGCCTCTCACACTCTTTTCTCCCTCTATCCCCCCTTCCCACCCCACGCCAGCTCCTCCTCAAACCCCGTTTCTGTCACTCTTCCGCTCTCTCATCCACTTCCTGCAAGAAGCTCCAAAACACACCTCGATTCCTCTGCGTGGACGAGAACAACAAATAAACAAATACGCTCCTTACCCCATCACGCCCACCGCCGCCTTCCAATCCCATAGCATCAACCAACGTCTGTCTGGCACCGACTTGCTTCACTGCCGTGGGGAGAGACTGGTGTATCGACGGGACACCGCTTCAACCTCCCAGTCCCCGCCTTACACCCCCGTGGTCCCCGTTCCCCACGAATCGAGTCTCGTCCGTCCATCAGAAGAGGAGTCTGTACTGTACCGTAGTCGGGCATCGACCAAATCTTGCCGACGCACAACAACACCACCGCACAACACCCTGCCGCTGCGCTCGTCGCGCCCAAAGGACAACACCGCTGACGATCCACACGATGGCTACCATCTCCCGCCAACCCTTCGCGCCCCTCGATGGAGCAAGACTGCAGAACCTGACGAGCATCAAAAATAGACAGAATGGTATGTTTGATCACATCACGACCAAACACATCATTCCTCTTCCTCTCCATCCACCAGTCTCATGTCATCCCATGTCCTGCAAATGCAAACCCAATCTTGTCGCCCCGTCTGGCCTTGTGAGATGATCCGTCATACCACCTGAAAGGATGCGCCCAATTTGCCAGCTTAAGCAACAACCCCCAAAAAACACACCAAATCAAAAAAAAAAAACAAAAAAAAACCCCTTCGCTCAGGAAAGGAACCCCAACTAACGCTGCGTTTTTAGCCATTTCTCCTGCCTCCGGCGCCAAGCGCAAGGCCTCCGACGTAGAAACCGACGACTTCGAAAATGTCGACCCATCCGTGTTTTCTAAGCGATCCAAGGGCCTCGACAGCTTCTTCCCCTCCAAGGACTCCCTCAAGCCGTCTTCCTTTATCCTGAAAAAGGCCGCGCCTCTGGCCGAAAGCCCCGCGTTGACCAGCTCGAAGCCGACTCTCCCCCGCCCTCGCAGTCTGCTGCAGCCCAAGTCGCCCGCTGCCAGAATCAACGCCGGCATTGTCAAGTCGTCCCCGCTCTCCGCGCCCGCCGGACGCTCGCCGACCCGTGGCAAGCGCTCTGGCCTCCTCTCCAGCCGCCGCCGGACTGCCGGCCCCTACACCCGTGTAGACCCGCCCATGTTCAACCTGTCGTCTACGTCTTCTGGTGCTGCTCCTTTCAGTCTTGATGCCGCCCTCAAGGGCACCATCCCTAGCTATGCCGCCCGTTCGTCTGTCGCCTCGTCTTCGCGCAGCGCGCCCAAAGAGCTGCTTGAGCCCGAGATGAAGTCTTCATGGTTCTTTGACATTCACGAGGATACTCCCGAGCAGGAGATGACCAACATGCTTCAGCACGGTACCTGCGTCCTCGACATTAGCTCCGATGAGGAGAGCGAGCGCAAGCTCAGCCGGGATCGCGCCGAAGGCCGTGATAAGGAGAATGTGCCGCCATCAGATGATGTCAGCCAAACCTCGGCCAGACGCTCCGCCCGCCGCGCAAGCGAGGACGAAATGATCTTTGAAAAGGAGAGGACAGCACTGGGCGAGATGGACGCCAGCGAGTTCTACGCTCTCGGCTGCGACGAGTCATCGGTCATTATCATCCCAGCTGATGAGGACGAAGAGGAGGAGCCTGTTGCTTCCGCCCCAGTTCCCGAGGTGCACGACTGCCCGCCTGAAGTCCAGGCCGAGTCGGACGAGCCCGTCGTTGAGTCCAGAGATGTCGATGACCTAATGGGCAAGTCTACCGAGCCAGCAGCCAATGCAGCTGTTCTTGAGCCTATAGAAGGCACCGGGGAGAGCTTTGAGCTCTGGGAGAGCGGGAGCGCAAAAGATGACGCGGAAGTAGTTGCTGCTACTTTGGAGTGCTGATGTCTCCTCACGGTTCGAATTGGCTCGATTGGCTTTTCTCTGCTTCGCTTCCAACTATTCACCATCCTTTTAATTACGGGACCATGATTCATGCGGCGTTGGCTAGGTTATTGTTTTTCAAGGGTACTCGGATGGGACTGTGTGGACGGCCGACAAGCGATAGGGACCCGGGACACTTTTGGTGTAGGATTTACGGGTGTACAAAGGTGGAATCGGAGTACTGTCGTCTTTTCGCTGTTTGAATTATTGATATCCCCATCAATAGAGTGCGTTAGCGTTTGAACTGTCTTGCAGCTATTTCGGTGATGTCTAGGAGTAATTGCAACGCAACGTGACGAGGCGCAGGCGTCATGCGATTCAGTACATAAGACACATCTGGGTATGCGATCAGAATCCAAAGCTTGCGATGCTCCGGCGCATCGCAAGGTCCTTCCAAACCGCACGCCCAAAGACGTCGGCCGTCGCGCTCCACGTGACGCGACTTGCGCGGCCCGATGGCTTCAACGCGCCGAGGCAGCAGGTAACCCGGGCGGGGCCTCCACTGCTCTTGCCGCCGATCCAACACCACTAGCATTGACAGCTACAGTGGGTTGGCGCTGTGGCACCGTCTGAAGGTACCGCACCACTCAACGACAGCTGCGAACTTCACAACGTCAAAATCCACAGCATTAAGGTGGTCCGTTTGCAACGTCCAATATCCCTCACAGTTCAGGACTAGAAAACAGAAAACCCAATCACCTGTCGACCGTCTTGTCTTCACCCGCCGGACCAATGGCTTCCATCAACGACCTGGCCACGGCGGCCATAGCCTCGTCCACCGCAACGGGAGCTCCTGCGGAGGACGGCGGAGCCCCTCCCGCCGGCGTCACCCGTGGCGCCTTCATTGTGTTCGAGGGTCTCGATCGCAGTGGTAAGACGACACAAGTAAAGCTTCTCGAGCAGAGATTGGTCGAGCTGGGAAGGAAGACGAAGGCCGTGCGCTTCCCTGGTGAGTCTTGGCTGTCTGGGCCCTTAGGGTTGGGGTTGGGCTGATGGGATTGAGGCAACAGACAGGACATCCCCTACCGGGAACATGATTGATCAGTATCTCAGGAGCAATTTGGAGATGGCGGACCACGTTATTCACTTGCTATTCAGCGCTAACAGGTGGGAGGCTGTGTAAGTCTCGTACCCGTCATCAACCTTGTACAGGAGGATTTCTTGCTGATATCAACCAGAGAAAACATCAAATCTCTCCTCGCATCAGGAACGACAGTCCTTTGCGATAGATACTACCTCTCGGGCATCGTCTACAGCGCCGCCAAGCAGAATCCCTCGCTCAACCTGCATTGGGCCCGCGCGCCGGAGCTGGGCCTGCCGAGGCCCGACCTTACCCTCTTCCTGGACCTTGATGAGTCGGTCGCCAAGGAGCGTGGGGGCTGGGGAGGCGAGGTGTATGAGAAGGCTGAGTTCCAACGCCGGGTGCGCGGGCTGTTCTGGGGTCTTCATCGTGGTCGGATTGGGCCTGATGGCACGTTAGGAGAGGAGGACCGCGAGGATGCCGATTTCCGCCAGGAGAAGGAGGACCTGGTTGTCGTTGATGCCGGTGCTAGTGTCGAGGAGGTCGCGGAGGAAATCTGGACAAAGGTCGGCCCTAGGCTCGAAGCGGTTGAGAAGGGTGAGTTTGGCGATACCCCGAGGACGGTGTCGTAATGAGGTGAGGGTGCGAGGAAGTCGCTGGTGATGGTGCAAGAGTGCGATCAAGCATTCAATATCACGGAGAGGATGAATATCATAAAGCAGAACAGGGCAATGCGCCTCTAATACAGGGCCGCAAACAAGACCACTTTGCCATGCACCATACAGGTATGAATACTACCTACCTGGGAAGCGTGGTGGTCTTGGCTGAGAACGCCGCAGAGGTATCTCCACGAGGTAGAATTACTTGAAAGCAAGATGAGAGATAACACATCACTGGTCCTCAACAACGGAGGATGCGTGGCTGGGGCACTTGGTGAGAGCACCAAAACGAAGATGCCCCGCAGCAAGCCCTACTTAGTATGGCTCGCTCAGTATTTCCCTAACAAATCACCAAGCGGGGCTCAGCCCCGTCGCTCCCCTTGGTGTAGTTGGTTTATCACGTTCGACTGTAATGGTTCCATTGTCATCGAAAGGTCTCTAGTTCGATTCTGGAAGGGGAGAACCAACCTTTTTGACTTTTGTCGAGCTTTCCTTGCCGATGCCGGCTATCTCCTTTTTATTGCTTCAGCAGACTGATGAGAGAAGCAAGAAGCTGGACTGCCTTATTACTCGTCCATCTACACTACTCATGAAGAAGCCCCTCACTTAGAAAAGTCACCAAGCGCATTTGCAATGGATGTCCCAGCTGCCGCTAACGCCCTGGGCACACTGGGCGCAGTAAGAATCTCACAACCACCAAAACATGAAGCCAAACTTACACATCGCAGGTCTGCTGGTCAATCCAGGTCCGTTGCATCTCTTATCTCCACCCACCATCGCCCGTCTAACTAGTAACCAGCTCATCCCGCAAATCATCATCAACTACCGTCGCCACAATGCGACCGGCCTGCAACCCTCCATGATGATGCTCTGGGCCTGGGCCGGTGTGCCGTTGGGTGTCTACAACATTGTCGAGGACTTCAACATCGCCCTTCGCATCCAGCCCCAGATTCTGACGTTCCTAAGTCTGGCAACCTGGATCCAGTGCTACTACTACGAACGGGTAGGCATTCCGAATCTCGCGCTCTTCGTCTCGGACAGCTGACATGACCAGAACTGGTCCGTCCTCCGTTCCCTCGCGGTCGTGACTCCCATCGCGGCAGTCATGGCCGGGATCCAGGCAGCTCTCGTCTTCGCTCTGCGCATCCCCAAGTCCCGCGGCACCGAGTGGCCGATGGTCGTCATGGCCGTGCTCTCCGCGGCCCTCCTCGCCGCCGGCGTGCTGCGGCATTATTGGGACATCTACGTCCACCGCACCGTCCGCGGCATCTCGTTCATCTTCGTCGCGATCGACGCCGCTGGAGACGTCTTCTCGCTCGCGTCAATCTTCTTCCAGCCTTCCGTTGACATCCTCGGTGTCATTATTTACGCCACCGAGTTCGTAATCTGGTGCGGCGTGTTCGCCTGCGGTGGATACTACAATTTCTTGCCGTGGTTCCGGAAGAAGATGCTTGCGAAGGAGGTTGCCGGACGTGCCAGTCCCGCGGAAGTGAACTCAAACCATGCAGACGACGTTTCGGCAGGCAATGGAATTGCACTGCACGATATGCCCTCTTCAACGTCCGCTTTTCGCACCGCTTCTGGCGAGGAGCCTGGCCTTCGCTCTAGGGCTATCGCGTCTCGCCGCAGTCAAGCTGACATCACAGACTAAGAATCGGCTCTTTTTGAGGAGTCAAGATGAATTCAGTCCAACGAAGCAAGCTCCGCGTTGTCTACCTGAACTCGTATCATACAGCGCATCGCCATTCTTCCAGCATGCCGACACACATAAGAAGGTCCGCCATAGACAAATTTGAAAGTTTTCTTCTCCAAGTACCGCCTTGTGCCTCGTTCCTGGAAAGAAAAAAAAAGATAATGAAATGAAACTCCTCCCAAAAGCTTTCCTCCGTTCTGCTTGTTGTCACGATCTAAACCTCTGCGTACGCGCTTACAGCAACAGGGTAGCAAATGCCGCCGCAGCGATGGCACCGATGCTGATGGAAACAGCGCTGGCGCCGGCCTTGGCAGGAGAGGATGTCTTGGGACCGTTCATTGTGCCGTTGCTGGGCATGCCACCGCCCATGCCGTTGGCGTTGTTGCACTTGCCAGGGGAGAAGTTGTCCTTGGATTCGCTCAGAGACTTGGCGAAAGAACCAGCAAGCTGGCTGGCGACGGACTGAACGCTCTGCGGCACCTTCTTGACGACGGCATCGATGAGCTTCTGCGCGTTGGTGCCGGTCTGGTCAATCTGTGTGACGATGACATTGCACAGGTTGGCCTTCTCGAGCTCGGGCTTCTTGTCATTGAGGCCCTTGATGAGGGCGTTGCCGTCGGACTGCAGGCCCGAGACGAACTGCTGGAGGTTGAGGGCCTCGTTGAGGGTGATCTCGCTCGTGGCTTCGACCTGCGTTGTGCCCTGCTGGAGGGTGCTGACGAGACTGCCGGCCGCCGTGGCCAGGCCGTTAATGTCGCCGTTGAAGCCCTGGACGGCCGTGTTAAGGGACTTGAGCTGGTTGTCGACCTGCTGGATGACACCGGAGATGGTGGCCAGGTCGCGCTCGACTACGGAGGGAACGTCGCGCTGCGCCCTTGTGGGCATCTCGGCGAAGGCGCCGGCAGCCAGGGTAAGGAGGGTGATCTCAGTGGTGAACTTCATCGTGACTTTTTTTCCTTTTTTTTGACGGTTGATGTTCCTTCGAAGAGGTGTAGCGTAGAATTAGGTGGGTAGGTTTAGAGAGGGGGTATGAGTCCGAAGGTATCTCTTTGTTCCGTATTTGACCAGCAATCGTGGGGGATCAAAGAGAAACTGACGGAAAGGAAAGAGGGCTCTCAAAGGCTTATACGTATGGCACAGACTGGATCCGGGACCCAAGATTCGAAGACAATAGAGACACCCACGCCCAGAACAGACAGAGGAGGGGCAAAACAACCTTCATCGCACAGACGGTAGGTAACATTATCTGGAATCTCAGCTCATCACTTTCCCAAAAGCGTAATCCGTCTCACATGTAGCCCACGGTTCACCCTCGTAGCCCAACACCACCACATATGGTTTTGGAGAAGCAGAGGAGGGGGAAAACTGCTTCGACGGCACTTCTTCGAACCGGGGCAGGCCTCCCGTCCGCAATCGCATTGACTTGCTGTCTTCGCTACCTGACGTCAATGCATGGATCAGTTAGGGAGCCCAGCCCCGGCTGGCCTTCCACGCGGGAACGCGAGAAGGAGAGTGAGTGCCTGCTGAGCCACTCGCATCGCACGAATCGTGAGACTTCTACGGCAGTATCGATGGATCAGTCTTCCTGGGGCGATCGTTGACCTGGGTGCCTCAACCCTGCTCAAGGCAAGGTGCTTATTCCACACAAGCTCGACGGGTAGTCCACTGACGGTGCTTCCTCCCTCCCCCGCTCTCATCCACACTACGATCCGCCGAAAAAGAAGTCAAGATGATTAAGCGTTCGCTTCACTTTTGATGATCCTGAAGGTGGCAACTCTGCTCATCCTGAAGAATGACTCCTGGCTGCTGCGGCTCAAGTTCTTCCCATCTTGCCGGCCAAGCCTCTGTGTATCGCCTGAACAACCACCACTCACACACACACACGGCGACCAGCACAACCACCGACGGAGTTATTTTAAAACACCAAACGGAACTGTCCCCGAAGCAAGTTGGGGGTTAACTGTTCTAAGGCAGCGGCAAGGTACGCTCCAACCCCATCGCCCCGCCCTCCAGCATGATACGAAGTGCCTCGCCGAAGTGAAACGTGAAACGTGCGGACAGATCCCTGCTCAACTCTCCCCGAGCCCAGGAGATCTGGCGATCCCCCACAGCCCCACGGCTGTATTCCACGGCTCTGCTGTGGATTTTCTCGCTCCAGAGTTCTGCTATTGGCGATTCGAGAGCTCCTTTCAGGTTGATTGCTGGCTCGTCTTGTCAAGCCGACCCAAGTCGGCTCGACAAATCCATCGAAAATCACGGCAGGTTGAGCCCGAGAATCAGACCACGACCTGGCGCGAGCTCCTCTCGACCCTTTCGTCTTGGCCGTGTCTCTTCAATGTACGAAGGGTCTTGGCCCAGGGGTCCTACTAAACGGGCTAGAGGGATTCGACGATCCCCGGGCATAGCAGACGTGGGATATCGCATGTTCTTAAACTCATGAGCTTTCAGTTGATTGAAAATCGATGCAGAGTCCGGGCCTTGCGACATTTCCATGTCTTGCAGTCTCTGTGCGGCCACCGACGATGGCTTCGTTGGCCGGTGCTGAAGGCCTTCGAGCATGCATGGCCACCTGTCAACGAGATGCCGGTGAAGGAGCTTGCCTGACACGAATTGCAGGCGGACTTCCCGCAACTCAAAGGGCGGCGATCTGAGTCAACCCCAAGAAACATGGCGCGTGAAGCCGAGGAACCGCTCCCACGAACTCTTGCCGAATCCAACCAGTGTTTGGTGTGCCGTTTGGTATGGACCGGTCTTTTAGCACGCCAACCCCGTGGCTGCCAGTGGGTGTGATGGGAGACCTGAACCATCGACCGTGGGGGTGGCTGAGAGAGTGAGAGTTTGACGAGGATTGAATCATAGCCGACTATACCAACGTTTCAGAGTCGGCTGAGTTGCTGCTGTTGCTTCTGAAGCTCTGGAGCAAGATTCTTGCTGCGAGTATCAGAGTCCAGGTGAAACGAAAAAAGGTATAGCTTAGACCGCGGCGGAGACGCGGGCAGCCAATGTATCGCCAGAGAGTCTCGAGGGGAGGGCAAGCTTCCGACCTTCCGACTCTGCCGCGCAGAAACGCCAGACGAAACTGATTGGCCCGGTACGACCGCACCGTCGCACGGCGCGTCAAAGTGTATGTGCCACATCGCTTGTCAATATCCAAACATGCTACTGCACGGAATGCAGAGACTCGGCCTCGGCTCCGCGTGCCCTTCGCATCGGGAAGGCCAAAAAGGGAACCCCATAGTATCTTTCTCACCAATGGCGACAGGACCTGCGGCTTCTGTCCGTTACTGGTTTCTTACATGCCCGTCAACTTCCCAGTCTCAGTCTCGCCATTTGTGTTTTTGGATGAAGAATCATGGGACGGCAAATTGCTATGTCTCCATGCTGCAACAGCCATTGGCAGCTGATTTCGAGTTGCATGAGACAATCAACTCCAGACGAACCCTTCAGCTGATTCTCCTGCCTGGACGTGCCCTGGACACACATCTTGAAAGCGAGAGGCGACAAAGATGTAGTGTCCTCACTTATTCCCGCAGTCGCTATTATTCCTCTGCCGCCCGGGCCGCGGCAGAGCGGCGGTTTGCGCGGACTGCGCTGGGACGTTGATACCGCGGAAGAGACTCTCAGATATACGGTGAGGCTTCTATCCGTAAGAACTGAGAACGCGGGGTGCTGAGCAGTGTTCTGATAGGCACGTCAAAAGTTGACGTGCGTGTCATCCATAATAATGCTAAGTCATAGGTTAGATGGGTATCATGCAAAATCCTCCAAGCCCTTCTTCCCCTTAGTCATCCCCTGTACTGTCCCCTTTTTTTGACCAACGCAAACCAGACCCTCGCTGATCACTTGAAAATTCGTCTGCCGCCAGTGCGCACCGGGAATCTTTCAACACCACTGGACTGCTGTTCGTGCCATAGACCCTGGATACCAACCCAGCCGCCGTCGCCTGACATTTTGTACCGCCGCCATGCCTCACGGAGATGATCCGGCCGCAAAGGACCTCGCCTGTCTTCCTTGGCGGCCTGACTGGCCTCGCCATTCTCGTCTTTTGAGACGGGCGGTGGTGTCGGCAACTCCGACTGCTTCTCGCCAGTTGCCTTGATCCACTCTCCTTGCACGTCTCGAGCTCTTTCGATGAGCTCGCCGATGAAAAGTTTTGAGACTGACTTGACGGCGAGTGCGACGTTGGGCGGAACGGATTGCGATACGGTTGCGTTGACGACCTGGGCAGTGTAAGTTATGGTATAGCGTGGACGGCGGATGACAGGCCGTCAAAAGCAGCGGCAACATGGGAGCAAACTTACTCTCTTGACCACGGACTCCGTAAGCTTCGCGGCGCGCCAGAGTTCGTAGCGGTCGTATTGTGCTGGGTCGAATGACTCGACCAACATGGCACGAAGTCTGATCTCTTCCTGCTTTTGCTCTTGCGTTCTGGCCGTAGTGTCCACCAAGGCCATGCGCATATCGTTGTCGTCGTCATCGTCGTTACCGCCATCCTCTTGTCCCTCAGCTCCTGCGCCTGTGCCACTGACCGTCGTCGGTGCGCGACCACCGACTAGCGAGGGTGTCTGCTCTCTGGTTTCCACATTCGTCTGGTTCTTGGGCTTCCGGCCGCGCTTCTTCTTAGGAGGCGCGCTAACCTGGCTGCCACTGACCACACTCATGGTATCAGCTGACGGTGATCGCGGGAAGGGAGATCCAGCTCCATCGGGAGGGAAGGAAGTTTGACGGAGAGGATGGGCGGAGGCTGCGGAGGTGACCGAGAGGGTCGAGGCCTTGCGGCGCTTGAGAGAGGGCTGCGATCCGCCTTCGGAGGCGCGCTTCTTGTTCGTTGTCGGGAGCGGTGCCGATGTGGGATATGGGGGAGACAGAGCGGTCGGCGAGTTTGCGTACGGAGGAGAAGCCATCGTGGCGGCTATCGAAGTCGGTCGAGATTGGTCTGGGCCGTCCTGTAGAAGCTACGCCTGCGCAGTCGAGAGTGAAAGTCGGACGTTGCTAGGGAGTTTTTGTCGAGGATCTATCTCGAGAAGAAGCTTCCAGTTGTTCCTGAGAAGCTCGGGGGTGTTGTTGGAAGGCGGAAGTCGGCAACGTTGGCGTGGAGTCGAAATTCACGATTGGCAGGCCGAACTGGAAGTGAGGCGCGACTTGAGGAAGGAAGCTACCCAAATGCCAGGCGGAGGGAAGGTACAAGCTGACTAAGGTGACGGCAGATCACATGACCATCTTGCCTGAGCAGGTACGAAGGTACGGATACTGCGTAGGTACTTCTGGCTCAAGGTGCACTGATCCAATGAGCCAGTCAACCTTGGCGGGTATCCGTAAGCCACATGGCTGGCGAGTGCAGTGTGACTAAGCCGAAAGTTCCACTCCACTGGACCCTGACGCCAGAAAAGCTGGGGTGCAAAGGTGCTGCACCTCAAGAAGGAACTTTTGGTGCTACGTCGCGATAAGATAACGCTGCACGCCGCCCATAACCGAATTTTCTTCTCCGATTTAGCTCCAGGCGAATGACTCTCAGCGGGTCGCTTCCCGAGTGTCTTGGTCCTGGTTTCTTGCGCCGGAGCTCCATCATCCTCCTCCCACTTACACCTCTCAATTCTCTCCACATCGCCAATCCGCGCTCCTAATACCTCAAAGATGACACAATCCGAGGGCGCCGAGCTCAAGAAGGGCAAGAAGACCAAGCACAACCACCACAACGGCCTCAGCGGATCCAGCGACGGAAGCGATGCCGAGACCGCGAGCCAGGCCAGCAGCAGCAAGCGGGGCAAGAAAGACAAGTCGAAGCGCAAGCGCGAGGGCGACGACGCCGACCTCAACGGCAACTCCAAGAAACATCGTCGTCCCAGCTTGAGCCGTCCGGCTCGCGATCCCCGGGATACCACATCCTCCTCCTCCAGGAAGGTTAAGAAGCCCAAGAACGAGGGCGCCGTGACGAGGTCACCCAGCCCCGTTATTGACTTTGATGGCCTGAGTCGCCCGAGTAAGATCACACCATTGCCCCGCCCCGCGCCAGCCATTGACTAACTCTTTTGCCCTCCCAAGGCATTGGAACTCGTGAGCGACTTGAGGAGAGCCCGGAGCAGGCCGCCGCGAGACTTGAGAAGCTCAAGGGCGCCGTCCGCACCATCCTCGAATGCGTCGGCGAAGACCCCGACCGGCCCGGTATCCTCGACACCCCGAGACGCTACGCCGAGGCCATGCTCTTCTTCACCAAGGGCTACCAGCAAAACGTTCGCGACATTGTCAACAACGCCATTTTCCAGGAGGGCCACAATGAGATGGTCATTGTCAAGGACATTGAGATCTTCAGCCAATGCGAGCACCATCTCGTTCCCTTCACTGGCAAGGTGTGTAGAACCGCGTCGCATGGCTGACTGAACGTAAAAGCTGACTGGGAACACCACAGATGCACATTGCCTACATCCCCAAGAACCAAGTCATTGGCCTGTCCAAGATCCCGCGCATTGCCGAGATGTTTGCCAGGCGTCTCCAGATTCAGGAGCGCTTGACCAAGGAGGTGGCCAACGCTATCATGGAGATCCTGAAGCCTCAAGGCGTTGCTGTTGTCATGGAGTCCAGCCACCTGTGCATGGTCATGCGCGGAGTGCAGAAGACGACCACCAGCACGATTACCAGCTGCGTGCTCGGCGCATTCGAAAAGAAGGAGAAGACCAGGAACGAGTTCCTCAGCCTGGTGGGTCTGAAGACATAGAGGCCCATTCAGAAAATCACCCTGCCTGAGACAACCCCTCCTCCCTCCGAAGTGAGGGGCATGAGTGTGGCGGCTTTGGGTGCATGCTACTATTACTACGGCGTTTTGGTTTACAGGGTCATGCATTACGAATGGGAGAGACCATCTTTTCAACATTGGGTCAAGCATTGGCGATATTTCTGAGGGTAGATTTCATGAGAAGGGAGCTCAACGCTCGTTCTGGGTTTAAAATTTTTGTTTCAACAGCGCACGCACGCATTTTGTTTTTTCAACACGGAGCGCAGATACAATTGAACAAGGAGTTGCCGGCCGTTGGCTTGCTTGCTTACTTTCAGCCACCACAACTACTAGCCTGCATCTACCGGCATACTATTCTGTCTTTGTGCTCGAACGTCGAGTAGCCCTCCGCGGCGCCCCCCTGTCCCCTCCGCGGCACCCTCTTAAGCCTAATCGGGCATGTAGCTGTAGCTTACCCACTAAAGCGTAGTTATGCGAGTAGTAGAGGTTAGAGCGTAGTTATGTATCTTAGCGTTATTCTTAGAGATAAAGTAGTGTAGTATTTTATAGTAAAACGTATAAAATACTAAGCTATATAGAAATATATTATCTTAACTTAAAAAAACCATTTTTATATTTATTAATATTACTTATAATAGCTTTCTAAAACTTTAGCTTTAATAGCTTTATTAAGAAGGTCTATAAGTATTAATATAACTTTAGCTATAATATAATTAAAAATAAGTTAAAAAAAAATATTTATAGTATTATAATATAGTAGGATCTTATTTATAATTATAGTAGTAAGCTAAAAGCTTTATAAACTACTAATTATAACTATAAAACTTTAAAAATAAGCTATAAATAGTTAAATTAAATTACTATAACTAGTAATAGATATATATATTTTAAGATTAATAGTAGGTATAACTACTTACTACTTAAGGTTAAATATTATACTATTAGCTATAATTTTTAGGTTTTAAGTTAGTAAGATATTAGTAAAGAAGTTATAAAAGAGAAAGTAAAATTTCTCTTAAGAAGTAGTAAGTTAATAGTAAAAGATATTACTAGCTAAATTAAAGAGGAGATAAATATATTAATTTAAGAGTAAGATATATAGAACTTCTAGAGGACCTTATAATAAAAGAAGTATAACTTCTTTTTATTAATATAGATCTTTTTATATAAGCTTAAGAGTAGTCTTAATATTAAGTATACTAAAGTTTATAGAAACCTTAAAATAAATAAAATTAATAGTATATTTTAGATATATTTATAGTACTTTGAGATATAGTAGTAAAACCTAGAACTTCTAATAATAAATAATATATATAAAGTTAGTAAGAGTTTAGTATTAAATATAGTAAAAAAAAGCTTATTAGAGGTAATAAGTTAATTAATTTAATATACTACTGTTTTAGATTATAGGAATAACTGCTATTTATATAACTTTTAATATTATATTTTACTTTATTTCTAGAGAAAATATAGTAATATTTAAGTAGGTATTAATATATTTTAAATTAATAGTAGAAGTAGTAGTAATTATTTTATTTAAAGTGCTATTAATAGACTTTAATAAAGTGTTTAAAAAGGTAGTAAGAGTAGTTTTTAATATAGTGCTATAGTAAATTTATTTATAGTATATATTGAAAAATATAGTGTTAAATATTAAGTAGAAATAGGATAATATATTTGAAGAAGGATTACTTGTAGAGTTAAATCTAAGATAGACTGCTTTATAGTTTTGCTAGGTTAACTTTAGTTCTAGTGAATTTAAGTACTCTGATTTATCTAATTTAATTATAAATAGGGTAGAAAATTTTAATAGCTTTAATTTTAAGGTTAATATTACTTTTAATCTTACTAATAAGGCTAATAAGCGCTTTATAGTTAAATTAATCTCTTTAAAAGTACTATTTAATAATAACTTTATATTAATAACCTATACTAATATTATGCTACTATTGCGTTTTTTATTTTCTATAACTAATAATAACTTTAAATATTCTGTTAATAGCTTTTTATATACTTAGAAAGCATACTGCTATATACTAATTGAGGCTGAGTTTAATAAAAAATAGATAAAACTCTATAAGACCTTTAAAGATTAGCTATGCCTTTTTAATTACTTTGAAAAGACTTATATTTCCTTTTGCTAGCAATTTTGTAAGTATATAGTGAAAAATCTTTGAAATTATAGTATTAAAGTTACTTTTTATATAAAGTTTACTTATGTTGAACTTAAGAGTTACTTATATAATTACCTCTCTAACTTCTATAGTTTTTATACTGCTATTATTAATATAGTGAAGAGGAAAGAAAAATATTACTGCTATTATGTTAGTAATAAAAAGCTTTAATTTAATACTGCTTATTTTAAGGAGAATATAACTAAATTACTTGTTTTTATAGTTAGTTTGAAGGTGTTTAAGATGATCTAAGTTTAATTTAGAGCTATAGAAGCTGTTTTTTTAGATGAATTATATACTAAGAAGTTAATGAGGTGTACTAGCGACTTCTAATATTAGTAGGGCTTATTCTGCTATTACTACTTTTTTAATCGCTTTAAGTTAAGGGATCTATTATATTACTTATTATATAATAATTATAATAGCTACTAATAGCTTAATTAGACCTTAGTTTATTTATATTTACTACTTTTATTAAAATAATAACTAATATATTATTTATAGCTAGAGATTATTACCTTCTATAAAGTAATATATAAGCTTAACTTTAATATAATATTAACTTAATATAACTACTAATAAGCTATATTAGTTATTAACAATAATAATACCTTCTATATAGCGTCTATATAGAGTTTTTATAGCTTAAATATAGTAGTTATTAACTTTTGCAATATATTAATATAGTATAAGCCTTCTATATAAGAGTATAATATAGTATCTACTTCTACTCTGTTAACTATATTAATAGTGTTAACTATATAGCTTTATAAAAAGTAGAAGATAGTAGTTAATATACATCACATTAGTAACATAGTTATAGCAATATATGCATTATGAAGGTTAACCACATTTAAGGCCTTAGGCGCGTTGAACACCCTAAAAGCCTTAAAGGCCTTTACTGCGTTCAACACGCTAACCGCATTAATCACATTGAGCGTAGTTAGAACGCCTATCGCACTAAAAGTAGTAAACGCCTTCACTACGTTATATATTAATTGCTGTAAACAAAAAAAAAAAGCGTCGTCCACAATAATAAGCATAATTTCTATTCATACCTTATTGCAGCTAACATAACTACATACAACTTAAACCCAACTTTCTCTACATTCTAATCCATAATCCTACTCTTACTAATTTAGCCTATAGTAATCCCTATATACATCTAAACATAAGTATAACATAAAAAGCATTCATAACATTAAACAGCATTCAGGTAGTACTATATTCATTAAAGCTAAAAACATTAAAAACCTCCTCCTCCTCAATATTATCATTAATAGTAATAATATTATAAGAGAGGTTAGTAATAGCAACGTTATAAGCTTTAGCTAATTTATAATTAGTAGTAAATAGTTCAATATACTTAGCTTTAGACTTATTATTAACCTTAGAGAAGTAGTTAACTACAAAGTCTTTAATTACTATAATAGACGTAGCAAAGTTAATAATCTTCTCACAGAAAGTAATAAAGTCTATACTAGATTAGTACTAAACAAATAACATAGCTTTAGCTTTCTCACTAATAACATCAATAATAAAGTACATAGCCTTTAAGTCACCTTCTAGCGCATTAACTATATCTTTAGTCAGATAGTAATAAATATAAACGCCTATAAACTTAACCTTAAATATCACCTTTAAGATAAACTAAAGTGAGATAATAGTAAACTTAGTAATAGTTCAAATGTAGTTTTTAATAAAAGCCTTAAGCGCCTTAATATAAACGTAAAAGCTATACATAATATAGATATTATATAGCAAAATATATATCTTATTAGCAATATTAGAGATAAAGTTGTTAATAGCAATAATTATAATATTAGCTTGCTAATTAACAAACAACTTCTAGCTATAAATAGTAGTATTAAAGGCTTTAGCTAACTAGTAGTAAGTAGTAGCTTTACAGTTAGTATCTTTATCTATAATAACTATATTAATAAACACACTAGATATCTTACCTATTCTAAGCATAGTAAGCAAAAAGATATTACTAATATTAATAGCAGTTATAGTTTTCTTAAAAGAAGTAGAAACAAAAAGATCGTTAAGTTATATAATAGATATAATACGCTTACGCTTAAAGAAGTCCTTAGAACTAAGACAACTAGGCGTCTTATTAACTACAAGCTTTAGAATAGACACCTTTATAGCTTTATTCTCATCCTCAATAGCATTAATAAACTTAGTAACATTACTACTAACTATATTAAATATATTAGTATTATTAGAATCCATCAAAGCATAAAGCTCTTAGTAAGTACTATAAAAACCCTCTAATAAAGCAGTAATAATGTTAATATACTCCTCATAAGCAACTATAGCAGGCTTAGCCTTAATAGTATTAAGCGTAACATTAATATTATTAGCTTTAACAGCTCTCTTCATAGTAAGAGTAGCCTTTAAAGTTAAGGTACTACTAGCCTTTAGAGTCTTATTATCCTTAGCTATATTATTATTAATTAAGACGTTCTCCTACTTAATATCACTATTACTATTAGAATTATTATCTTTAACATTACTAGATATATTAGAGGCGTTATTATTAATTAGAGCGTTATTATTAGATAAGATATTAGTAGTAGTAATAAGCGCTTTAGTATTAGAAAAGTAACACTAGAAGTCTTAGAAGTTAAAGTTAACGCTATATTAATTATAAAAACTAATAACTAAAGAAAACTTAATACAAAAGCAGCAAACTTATATAAGTATAAAATAGTTAATAGCATTAATATTACTACTAGAGTAAATAATAAAAGGCTTTAGTAAGATGTTACCTACCTATATTTAACAATCTTACTTATATTTAATAGCATATTTAAAGATAGAAAGGTTAGTAATTATATAGGTAGACTTAATATATTCATCCTCAGAGATATTAGAGAAATAATAGTAGATATAATCTAAAATACATAGTAAATAAAAATTATCGTTATATGCACATTAACTACTAAGGTTATACTATACACTAAGTATAAACGTATTACATAGTAATCACACTCTACTATTTTTTAAAAGTAGTAATTATATTAAATAACTTAATAGAGATAATTAATATTAATAACAATAATTATAAAGTAAAATAATAAAAACAATAAAGGTTATTTAGCGCAACATAAGCGCAAATTATAAAGGTGTAGTATATATAAGAGAAAAAGATAGCAACACTACGCTAAGCAGGATAATAGTAATAAAAGCAGTTATTACCTAGCAACACTCTCTTTTTTTTATATAAGCAACCAGTCGCTCAGATTTTTGCTATTAGCTGATAGTTCAATATAAGAAATAACCTTTAAGTGAGAATAGTAGTTAAAGTTATAAAAGTTCTCACTCACACTTATCATAGTGAAAGTGAATATATTAGGTTATATACAGCTTCAAAATAAGCATAAATAACTTATTATTAACTAATAATAAACATCTTATACTACATTTTGTAGCTATAAAGACTGAACAACATACTTTGAATAATAAGCGCCTTATCTTAAATTAATACCTTATTAACTAAATCTTTAATTTAGATTCTTTTTTAGTCTTTCTCTCTTGCGCGCTAGTTATTTAGGTCTTTCTCTAGGTTTAAAAGATTATTCTTTTAGACTAGTAGTTAGTCTTTAAGCCTAAGCTTATTAGTATAGTTATTCTATTTCATACTTATATTCTTTAAAAGTAGAAATAAGTTCATCTATATTTATTATATCTTTATCTATCTATATAGTATAAATAGATAGATATCTCTTCTATTTAATTAAATATTAAACCTTTCCTCAAGCAGTTATTTACCTTTTAAAGATACTCTTAACCTTAAAGTATTTATATAATTCAAGCTAATATATATCTTCATCTTCTTATATATTAATAAAGCTATAGTAATTATCTTACTAATTAAAAAGGTTAGTACTAAACGCTAGTACTACTATAAGTTAAGTTACTAATATCACTAGATATATATTTGTTAGCATAGGTATAAGCGTATGTAGGGGCGTAGTATATACGCCTATATAGTATAGGGTTATAGATAGGCTTATGTTGTGATGAAAAGTGATAATCTTAAGCATTAAAGAGCATTTAATTATATAGATAATAATAAGAGAAGTGATGTATTATGATGATTTCTGTTGATGTAGTTAGTAGGTTATATCCCCTAGTAGGGAAAAGTGAGGGAAAAGATAACCTAAAACGTAACCTGCTAAACTGCTAATTATATAAGGTGCTTATGTAACTATACGTATTATATAATCAATATTATAGTTATAGGTTATAATAAATAGAGTATTTTTAGTTAAGGTTTTATACCTTTAACTTTATTAGTTTATTTGATATAGGTTATTAAAGTAAGTTAAGCGTTATTATTATTCTTATATTATTATTATTATTATAAAAGAATGTTATATATTAATATCCCCCCTTAAGGTATATACAGTTGATTTATAGTATATAGCTTACTCACTTAATATATATATACGTTATAAGTATAAAAAACTTAAAAACCTTGTGGGAAAAATAAGAAAAATATTCCTATAATATATAATATATTTATAACTAGTTAAAAAACTCTTATAAAATAACCTTATAAGTAAAAAAGTAAGAGAAAAACTAGTAAGTTATTTCTTTAATGTAGTTATTATTATTATGTATATTATTATTATTTTCTTTATTGTTATTATTATTTATTATATTAAGTATATTATTAAATATAATTTTACTAACTAGCTTAGTTAATATATCTGCAATATTAAACTTAGAGTCTATATGAAATAACAAATAATCTTTATTTAATAAAGATTCTCTAGCAAAATGATACTTTATATCAATATGCTTAGATTTTTTATGAAATTTGGGATTTTCAGTTAGCTTCTTAGCTGCTAAATTATCTATAAAAATCTTAGGCTTATTTATAGCTTTAAAACCTAGATTAGTTAAATTAAAATTATAACTATTATATAGATATAGGGCTTCTTTTACTGCCTCAGTTAAAGCTATATATTCAACTTTATAAATAGATAGTGCTACTGTTTTTTGTTTTATAGTAGTATAAGATATTATATTATATAATCCCTAGTAAAATATATAAGCTGATGTAGATTTTCTATTATCTAGGTCTCTAGCTTAATTAGAGTCTGAATAACCTATTAAATCTTATATTATATTATTATTACAGTTATAATATATTCTTTTATTAGGATATTTATTTAAATAACCCTATAAATAATCTAAAGCTATAAAATGCTCTTGTGAAGGGTTTATTATATATCTTGATAATATTATAACAGCTAGAGCTATATCAAATCTAGTTTTTAAAGCTAGATATAAAAGTGCTCTAATTTGCTATTAAAACTATAGAATTTCTTCTTTAGAAGTATAATATTTATTTATATATAGTTTTATATTATCTCTTATAGGAGTTATAGATAGATTTATATTTATTTTATTATATTTATTTAATATCTTTTGTATATATTTAGTTTGATATATAAAGAAAGACTTATTAGGTCTATCTATCTCAAACACTAAGAGATAGGAAGTGAAAATAAACGTTGGTCTTATAATAACCAGTATAAGTAAGAGTAACAGTTAGTTTCTCAGTGTGGCAAAGGGTAATAGTAAAGTAAGGAGCCATAGAAGTTATTGTTGTATTTGTTGCGTATATCAACTATTCTAAGTTCCTAGTAAAGTTGGGGGGACTGGTTGGTTATTATATAGACGTTGTTAACCTATACTAGTCCCTATAGGGTTAAGTAGGTGTTTTAGTCTATTTGGAATAACTGAAACTAGTGGGCTTACTAGTAATACTAGCTTATAAGCTAGTTTTAGCTTTAGCCCTTATGCGTTAGGTTAGCGTAGCGCTAGACCTTTAGCTTATAGGCTAGTTTCAGACTAATCTCCCTTAACAATCCAGCTTAATAGCTTGGTTGTTAATGCTCTTACTCTCAATCCTAAAGGTTGAGGGTTCGAGTCACTATTAGGTTACTAGTTTTTTCTATTTATATGACTTATTAGACTTATAGTCTTAGTCACCCCCTTAAGTTATATATAGTATATGTATAACTTACTAAAAAACCTTATATAAGGAAAAAGTAAGTGAAAAACTCTTATTATAAGAGAAAAAAAAGGTATAAGTATTATATAGTTATAGTTATAAAAACCTCTCTTAAAGAGGAAAATAAGGGAAACCTAATATAGTATATCTTTAACTTTACTAAGCTTAAGATTTAAGGTATTATTATTATGTTTAGGTAAAAACCCTTTGTTATATAGGTTTGTTATCTCAATAAAGTATTTATATACTTCTTTATTTACTGGTTTTGTGAAAATATCAGCTAAATTAGCTTTTGTATGTATATAGTATAATTGTAGCTTTTCTTCTGCTAATTGCTGCCTTATAAAGTGAAATTTTATATCTATATGCTTTACTCTTTTATGTAATTCTGGATTTTTAGCTACACGCTGAGCAGCCTCATTATCTATCAATAATTTAGGCTTTTCTAAGGATTTAAATCCTAAGTTTTCCATTATATAGTTTATAGAGTTATATAAGTATAGAGCTTCTTTAGTAGCCTTACATAAGGCCATATATTCTGCTTCACAAGTACTTAAAGTAACTATTTTTTGTTTTATACTATTCCAGCTTATTATATTATATAAACCAAAACAAAAGATATAGCCTAAAGTAGAGGTTCTATCAAATAGGTCTCCAGCCCAATTAGAGTCTAAAAATCCTACTAACTGTAGATCTATATTACAGTTATATATAAGGCCTTTATAAGGGAATCTTTTTAAGTATCCCCATATCCTATTTAAGCATAAAATATGCTCTTTTGCTGGATTACTCATATAGCGAGCACATATATTAACAGCATAGGTTATATCTAGCCTTGTTTTTAGGCTTAGGAAATTTAAAGATCTTATTTCTTGCTAGTATGTATTTATTTCTATAGCAGTAGCTTGTCCTTTATTAGGGTATAGTTTTATATTAGGGTCTATAGGAGTATCAAACTCAGGTACCCATTCTTTATTATATTTATTTAATAGTTTATTTATATATTGAGACTGATGAATATTTATTGTCTTATTTATATTATCAATATATATTTCGTTCCCTAAAAACGTTGTAGGATTTCCCATATCCTTTATATATAAATCCTTTAATAAGGTAGTATAAAAGAGAGTTATATACTCTTCTTTAGGCGTAGTGACTATAAAGTCATCTACATGACAGATTACTGCTGCCTTTATAATTTTATTATTAGCTATAAAGATCCCTTCATCATAAGGACTAGCTTTAAAGCCTAATTTGTTTAAGACATTTTTTAAATATTTATACCAGAGTCTAGGGCTCTGTTTTAAACTATATAAAGCCTTAAGCAGTTTACAGTATAAGTTATTATTATTACCAGTATTATTATAGTTATATTCTAACTGCTTAGTATTTAGGTTATAAAAGAAGCCTGTAGGTAGTTTAACCTATATATCTTTATCTATAGGAGCGTGGCAAAAGGTGTTTTTTATATCATATTGCCTTATAAACTAGTTATTTGCTACTGCAATTATAAGTATAGCTCTATAGTTCTCTGGTTTATAGGTAGTACTAAAGGTTTCTAAGTAATCTATACTAATATGTTGGTTAAAACCTTGTACAACCTAACGGGCTTTATATCTTATAACTTCTTTTTTATCGTTATATTTAGTTGTATAAACCCATCTTCCTCCAAGAGGCTTTTTATCTATAGGTATATTATATACTATTATCTAAGTTTTTATATTTTGTAATTCAGTTATTTCTTCTATTATTGCTTGAATCTAATTCTTGCTTTTAGCGTGAATTATAGCTTGTTTATATGTAGAAGGATCTGAAAGATTACTAATAGATAGAATATAGGAAGCTTTAGTTTTATTTTTATTTATAGCGGATATTGTAGTTAGAACAGGGTAGTCTTTTATAGTTATAAGAGCTCTTTCTTTATCTGCTACCTATTTATATTGTTCTTACTTCTCTTTTGATATAGTGGGAATTTCTACTATTATATTACTTGTAGTATTTTCTGGAGGTTTATTTATATTATTATTATTTATATTTATATTATTATTATTACTTCTTAGATTTAAGTCTGTTGATCTGCTTTTGTCATGTGGATTTATATATAGGTTATTATATAATTTAGAGTCCTTTATTATCTGAGGCTCTTTTTGTTTAGAAGTAATAAAAGTATTCTCTATTATTTTTATATCTCTAGTCCAAGTAGACTTTCTTTTATTTATATTAAATACTTTATATATATTATTATTATAGTTTATTATAACTCCTTTATTAGCTCTATTATCTAGCTTTTTTATTGAAGGATTTTTGTTTTTATAATAACAAATACTCCCCCATATAGCTATATTAGATATATTAGGTTTTATATTAAAAGCTACCTCAAAGGGCGTTTTGTAGCCTATAGAGGCATGTGGAGTTCTATTATATATATATATAGCTGCTAAGGCTGCTTCTCCCTATAAGTAGTGAGGTAAATTAGACGTTATTAAAAACGCTCTTATTTTATTAACTATAGTACGTATAATACGTTCTATAATACTATTTGGTTTATGAGTATAAGGGACTTTAATATTATGATTTATCCCTTTTATAATATAGGTATGATTTATTTTGTTATTATTAAACTCATGACTACCGTCTGTATTAAACTCTTTTATAGAGTTATTATTTATATTAACTTTATTACAGTATTCTATAACTGCAGTATTAACTTCTTCAGCTTCTTTTGTTTTTAATAGCTTAATATAAGCTAGTCTGGACTTCCTTTTAATAAAGATTATAAACTATTGATAATTATTGTAGGTTCTAGGGGTTATAGGTCCACATAAGTCTGAAGCAACTTTATAATATAGAGGATATTTCTTATTATAGTTAGTTGACTGTTTATTAACTTTAGTTGTAAACTTAGCCTTATTATAGGCTTCACAACTGTCTAAGCTTACTTCTTTATAGTTTGCTTTATTTATATTATTTATAGTATTGTTAGTTAGTTTAGCTAAAGCCTTACTACTGATATGACCTAGTCTATTATGCTAGGTTATATAAGAGTTATCTTTCTTAGTTATATTTTCTTTATATATTTTATTATGTTTATATTTAGAGACTTTAGTTGAGTTTTTTATAGACAAAGTAGTAACTTCTGTACTTGCTATAGTCTTAAGTTATTGAGGGTATAAAGTCTGTAATGGTATGTTATATAGATTAGACTTAATTGTCCTTTTATATAAAGACTTATTTTTAGTTATACTATATAATACAGTATAATTTTGGTATAGTATTGAAGCTATATTATGATGTTTAAGTTTTTTCTGACTTATTAAGTTAATTTCTAACTTAGGTATATAGTAACAATTTTTTAATATAAAGATAGTATTGCTAAGTGGGAATTTAACTGCAATTTCTCCTTTTTTATATAGATATCTATAAGAGGCTTCACTTCATTTTACTCTATATTTAACTGCAGTAGTTTTAATAAAGAGAGAAATATTAGATATTATATGTATAGTTGCACTAGTATTAAGATAAAATTCAGATTTATTCTTTAGATTATCTATATATTTTGTATCCTTAATAGTATCTATAATTAGATTACTTAGGAGGTTATTAGTACTTATATTATTGTTTTTATAATAGGTTAAACTTACGTTCTCCCATTCTATACCTTCTTCAAGTTAATCAATACTCATAGAGTCAACTATAGTTGTATTAACCTCTTGAGTTATATCTTCTTCGTCAGAAGACTCTGTATTAACCCTTTTAGCTATTAAAGCTTTTTAGGCTTTATAAAGCTTTTGTTTCTGGGAATTAGGTTCAGTCTTAGAGACTTTACTCTTATTTTTCCAGTTACTTAGAGCTTTATTAGGATTTAAGAAGAAATAATCTTTAACCTTATGGTTTTTCAACTTGTAGTTAGTACAGTATAGTCCCTTAGTCTTTTTCTAGGGTTTTTTAGATGTATTCGTCTTAACCTTAGTATATAAGACAGTTGTAGAGATTTTTCTCTTTGCTTTATCTATAAGATTGGCAAATAAAGACTTAATAGTATAAGAAGTTGAGTTTTTTCTAAGAGCTTGAGTAATGTTGGTTATAAAACCTTTGTAACTGTCGTCTAAGCTATTTAAAACCTAAGCTATAATAACTTGTTTAGGTAAAGCTATAGTTTTAAGAGCAAGATTGTCAGTTAGCTCTTTTACTTTATTAAGGTAATTTTCTATAGAGTTAAAGTCTTCTAAGGAAGTATTAAAAAACTCTTTATAAGTTAGATATTCTGAGGTAAACTCTGTAGGCTCATATAGATCCTTTAGTTTTAACTAAGCAGAAAAACCTGTTATTGAGTCTTTTATAACTCTTAAAGGTGAATCTTCACATAGAAGCTTCATATATGCTAAGACTTTTAAGTCTGCTGCTTTCTGAGTTGGAGTTATTAGCTTGTCTAGTAAACTAGACTTTATATCTTTATTAATAAGTAAAGCCTCAAAATGGGTTGCTCATATTTGATAGTTAAGGCTTTCTGTAAGACGAGGAATATGTTTCTCTATAATATGAGAATAGAGTTGTATTAATAACTAAATAACTAGTTAAGTTTAAGACTATACTGTATAGAGTAGATAACTCTATTATTCTAGGTCTTTAAAGAGAGGATTCTGTTTATAAGCAACTGGTGTAGTTGTAGAAGAGTTTATAGAGTCTCTAATCTTATAGAAAACTTCTCTTGATATATAAGATAGAGACTTCTTAACAGTAAAGTAAACTCTACTAAGAAGGAAGTAATCTGGGATATAAAAAGGTATATTAGACTTTTGGGAGTCTATAAGTTGGTTGAAAAGATGATATTCTACTATAGGAGCAGGTTTATTAAGAATAGTTATGTAGTTGAAAGTATGGGGTTAGTTATGTTAAATAGAGTCTCTTAAAAGTTGATTCTTAAAGAGAAAGATATAAAAAGAAGTAAGAATCTCATCCTCAGCAAAGGTTGTTCTTAGAGTTTCTCTAAAGAAGAGCTCTGATTGGTTGATTTAAAGAGATAGAGATAAAAAGGACTCTTTAAGTTGAACAATAGGTTGTTTCTTTGTTTGAGAGGCTGAAGGTTGTGGTTGAGAAAGAGGTATAAGTGCTTTTATGGACTCTTCTGAGTGGCTGGGCTTATAACCACTAAGAGATAGGAAGTGAAAATAAACGTTGGTCTTATAATAACTAGTATAAGTGAGAGTAATAGTTGGTTTCTCAGTGTGGCAAAGGGTAATAGTAAAGTAAGGAGCTATAGAAGTTATTGTTGTATTTGTTGCGTATATCAACTATTTTAAGTTCTTAGTAAAGTTGGGGGGACTGGTTGGTTATTATATAGATGTTGTTAACCTATACTAGTCCCTATAGGGTTAAGTAGGTGTTTTAGTCTATTTGGAATAACTGAAACTAGTGGGCTTACTAGTAATACTAGCTTATAAGCTAGTTTTAGCTTTAGCCCTTATGCGTTAGGTTAGCGTAGCGCTAGACCCTTAGCTTATAGGCTAGTTTCAGACTAATCTCCCTTAACAATCCAGCTTAATGGCTTGGTTGTTAATGCTCTTACTCTCAATCCTAAAGGTTGAGGGTTCGAGTCACTATTAGGTTACTAGTTTTTTCTATTTATATGACTTATTAGACTTATAGTCTTAGTCAAACTTATAGCTTAAAAAGGTACTAGGCTCCCCTAATATTTATATTTTTATCTGTTACTTTAATATATTATATATATAGTCACTAGTAGTAATATTATTAGCTACTAAAAGCATATCGTCCACATAGTAACATAATATAGCTTTATAGTTATTTTTATTAAGTATAAATACTGCTTTATCATAAGGTGAAATAATAAATCCTAATTTTATTAATATAGCTTTTAAATAGTTATACTATAGTTTAGGGCTTTGTTTTAACCTATATAAAGCTTTAAAAAGCTTATAGCAATATTTGCTATTATTTGATTTATAGTTATAATTAGGATTAAATTCCAACTTATTAGTAGTTTTATTATATAAAAAACCTATTAGTAAAATTATATATATATCTATATCTATATTAGCGTGTATAAACGCTATAGTAACGTTATACTACAAAAGGGTCTAACCTTCTTTTATAGCAAATATAACTATAAACCTATAGCTTTTAGGTCTACAGGTAGTAGAAAAGGTTTCTAAATAATTAATACTAATATATTGATTAAAACTTTAAGCAACCTATCTTACTTTATATTTATATATATTATTTATTTTATCTTTTAATTTCATAGAATATACCTATCTACCACCTAATAGATGAATATTATTTAGTTTTTCTATAATTTCCTAAGTTTTTATATCTTCTATTTAAGTTACTTCTAGTTGCATAGCCTGAATCTAATTATCTTTATAAGGAGAATTTAAAGCTTGCTATATATTAGAAGGCTTATTTAATATAATAACTAATAGAATATAAGAAGCTTTATTAATAGTATTAGTTCTAGCAATACTATTATTATCAGTTAAAACGTTATTATTTATTTTATAAATACTAAGAGCAGGACAGTCTGCTATAGTATATAATAGTGCACTTTTAGTATTATAAACTGTATTATTAACCTATTTATAGTCTTTTTTAGCTTCTTCTAATAGAGAGGGGATCTCTATTAATAACTTAGATTTTTCTTTATTTATTTCTCTATTATTAATACTAGTAGTTTTCATACTATTATTATGAAAACTAATCATACTAGTATTAGTATTATTATTGCTAGTATTAATATTATTATTTATATTATTATTATTATTATTATTATTATTAATACTAGTCTCATTACTTAGATTCATAAGAGCGTTATTAGTTATAGAAATATCACTACTTATAGTAGGATTATTCCTATAAGAGATAGATTAACTAGAAATATCTCTTTATAGACTATTATGGGCAATATTATATCTATTATTATTCAGCATAATACTACTATTTATATCTTTATAGTGGGTATTTATGCTTAAAGGAAGCTCTTTATAATGAGAAATAAAGGTATTCTCTAAGATTTTAACATCTCAAGACTATAAAGCTCTTCTTAGTTACATATCTCAGATCTTATACCTATTAGATCTATAATTAATTATATAACCTTAATATACTTATACGTCTAGTTTTTTCATTTTAGGATCTTTATTCTTATAGTAGTATATACTACCCCACACTTTTATATTATTTATATTAGGTTTTATATTATTCTTTATTTCATAAGGCGTTTTATACTTAATAGAGCTATGAGGAGTCCTATTATATATATAAAGAGTAGTATAAAAGGCTTTACCCTATAAGTAGTATAGTAAACCTAAATTATATAGTATAGTTCTTATTTTATTAACTATAGTGCGTATAGTACGCTCTATAAGACTATTAAGCTTATATATATAAGGAGGTCTTTTATTATATATTATACTGCTTTTAGTGTATATAGCTTTAAAACAATTATTATTAAATTCTCTACTTCTATCAGTAGAAATTTCTTTTATTCTTTTATTATTATTATTATTATTAACTTCAGCTTGAAATTCAAGAAAAGCTTTACTAATAGTATGCTTCTCTTTATCTCTAAATAATTTTCCCCATATAAAATGGGTATATTTATCTATAAAGATAATAAAAAGGCTATATTTATCATAAATAGTAGGTGTAATAAGCCTATATAAATCTAAAGCTATATAATCTAGATAATCTAGATTTTTATTATAAACTTATGGCTTACTAGCCTTAGTTACAAATTTGCCTTTATAACAGGCTTCACAAAGCTGTAAAGTTATATTATTATTATTATTATTTATATTTATTATAGTATTATCTTTTAATTTTAAAAGACTTTATAAATATATATAACTAAGACGTTAGTGCTATAATTATAGGCTATTATTGTTATTATTATTTATATTATTATTTATATTATTGTTTATATTATTCTTATTATTATTATTAGTTATAGTATTAGTATTATATATATATTGATTGTTATTATTAATAAGAAACTAGAAGAAATATAAATTATTCTTCTTTGCCCCCATAGCAATAATACAATCTTTATTAATATCGTATAAAATAGGTTATTTCCATATAATAGAAGCAATACCTAAAGAATCTAACTTAGATTGACTAAGTAGATTAATACCTAGTTCAAATATATAATAAACGTCCTATAAAGTTATTTTATTATTATTAGGATATATTATTAAATCACCCTTTATAGTAGAAATAAAAGTCTTTGCTTCTCCCTATTTTATAGTTTTATTGATTTTTTTATGATTTTTTAATAAGTTATAGTTATTAACGACATAAATAGTAGCTGCAGTATTAATATAAATATTAACCGTATTTTCATTTTTATTATTATAACTCCTTACTTTTCTTTTTTCCTTAATAATAAACTAGTTAATTAAATAACCTAAGGAAGAATTATTAGTATTATTATTTATATTATTAGGAGCAGTATAGCTTACATTCTTAAAGAGAATATCTTCTTCTTCTTTATCAGAAGATAAATCTATTAAATCTATAGGATTATTAGGATTATTAATAGATATATAGGGGGTAATATTATCTATAGTAGTTATATTAACTACTTCTTTTTCTTTATCCTTAGTATTAGTAGTACTAGTAGAGGGTTTTTTCCACTAGCTAGGTACTTTTTCAGGATATAGAAAAGCGCAGTTTTCTTCAGTATAGTTTGTTTTCTTGCAATTTTTGCAGTATAAACCTTTCTGTTTTTTCTAGGGTTTTTTATTTATTTTATTTTTATTTTTCTAATTTTCCTAGTTTTTATTCTATTTTTTATTCTTTTTATTATTACCCTTTGTAGTAGTATTATTAACTACTTTATTACTACTTTTTCTCTTATACTTATTTATAAGACTAGTATATAAAGAGTTAAAGTTATAAGCAGTAGGGTTAGTCCTAAAAGACTAAGTTATAGAGGTTATAAAAGCCTCATAAGTCTTATTTAGACTATTAAGTATATAAGCTATAACCACTTAATCTAGTAATTTAAGCTTATTATAAGATAAGTTATCTATAAGTTCTTTTATTTTATTTATATATTCTTCTATAGAATTAAAGTCATCTAAAGAAGTATTAAAGAACTCTTTATAGGTTAAAAACTCGTTTATAAAACCTATAGGCTCATATAGGGCTTTTAAATGTTCCTAAGTAGTATAGGTATCTTTGTTATCTTTTATAACCCTTAGAGGCCTATTATTACAGAATAACTATATATAACTTAAAGCTTTATAGTTTTTATCTTTATTATTAGAAGAAATAGGCTTAGTAAGGTCTATAGTAATATTTTTACTATATAGTAGGGCTTTAATATATATAGCCTATACCTTATAGTTCTCTAAGCTAATAAGCTTAGGGAACTAAACCTTAAGATCAGTTATTATTGCTTTAATAGAATGTAGTGCATAATTGTAAGCCTTATAAAAGATTAATAATAGTGAGGTTATTAACTAAAGAGCTATTATACGTATAGTACAGTGGTTCTTATAGTAAGGTTATAACAGTTATAAACCTAGAGGTTAAAGGTTCAACTTATAAAAAAGAGTAGTTTTTATTCCTTCTTTTTAATTAATATCTTCTTTAGTTAGACCTATATCTAACTGAGGAGATATATATTTTATATAGTAAATTAGTTAAGAGGAAGTCTATTAAGTAGTAAGTATAAGTCTAAACTAAATTAATAATAACTTAGAAGGTAGTTTAAAGAGATAATCTGAGGAATATAGATTAAATAAAGTAGTAGTAAAAGCTTATCTACTTAAGGAAGGATTAATAGAGGTATAGTTAATTTAAATAAGGTTCAGTATATAGATTTAAAGAAGGTAAATCTCATAGAACTAAATAACTAGTCTAGCTAGTATTTCTAGTTCTACAAAAGTAGTATAGATAGAAAAGCGTTTAAAGAATCGATTTTTAGTATATATAATCTTTAAGTAAAAGTAGAGCTTTATAAGTAGGTAAGAGAGAGGTAAAAAAGTAGTAGGAATAAAGGTTATTTCTAAGCTAAGCTTATAACCTATTAGTATAGATATAAGCGTATATAGAGGCGTAGTATATACGCCTATATAGTATAAGGTTATAGATAGGCTTATGTTATAATGAAAAGTAATAATCTTAAGCATTAAAGAGCATTTAATTATATAGATAATAATAAGAGAAGTGATATATTGTGATGATTTCTGTTGATGTAGTTAGCAGGTTACATCCCCTAGTAGGGAAAAGTGAGGGAAAAGATAACCTAAAACGTAACCTACTAAACTGCTAATTACATAAGATACTTATGTAACTATACGTATTACATAATTAATATTATAGTTATAAGTTATAATAAATAGAGTATTTTTAGTTAAGGTTTTATACCTTTAACTTTATTAGTTTATTTGATATAGGTTATTAAAGTAAGTTAAGCGTTATTATTATTCTTATATTATTATTATTATTATAAAAGAATGTTATATGTTAACAATATTCATATTTAGTAGAACATCTAGACGATAAGCTAATTTGCTAACTTAGTTAATAACCTTAAAAAGGATATATTAATAGCTATACTTTAACGTTAGGCGTCCTAATAGAAAATATCCTAATCCTATTTTGAGGTATACTTAATCTTTTAGTTTAAATATAATAGAACAGCGTTTTTTATTATAGCATTCCTTTATATAAAGCTAAACTATAGTAATTAAGATTTTTGCTTCCTCTTAGAACATTTTGCAGTTAAGTTATAAGTTTAAGTTTCCTAAAATATTTAAAGCGTTATTTATATTTATACTATAAAAAATCTAATTTAGTAAGCAGCTAATTACTTAAGAGTAAGCATTATTCAGATTATACTAGAGATTAAAAAGTAGTTTGCTCTAATTGCTATCTATAATATTTAAAAAATACCTAATAGCTAATTTAACAGTTTAGTTTTTTCTTTTTAATATTCTATTAATTTATAGATAATATATAGTTAAAAACTTCAGCTTAGTATTAAGTTTAGTCTAAAGTGATATTTAAAATTTTAATAAGAATTTATAATTATAATTTAAAATAATTACTTTAGGGATTCTCTAGTTTCTATATTAAAGTTCTTAAAGAAGTAAATATCTTTAGATTTCAGTAATATATATTAAGTGTTCTAAGATAAGTAATATTACTTTTAAGAATTTATTATTAACTATAAAAATAGTGTTAAGTAATAAGAAGTTTTCCTATTTATAACTAAAATATTTTAATAGTATTTTAAGAAAATTAATAATAAAGTCTATTATAATAGTGTGAAATAGAATAAGTAGTATTAAAATTAGTTATATAATTTCTAATAGTAATTAACAATTAGTGCTAAATGTTTTATAATAGAGATAGTTTTAAATATATGCTTTTACTTAGCAATACAACCTTTAAATATAAAAGTTATCATTTAATGCTTTCTACATTTGTTACTCTCTGAAATAATAATAATTATTATAAGCCTCTTTAATTAACAATATTACTATTTCCTTTAGTACATAAAGTTATCGCTTAAAATTATAGCAATTAATATAATAAAAGAAGCTATTATATATAATAAAGTTAAGCTTAATATCATCTTATTAGTTACTCAATATATTATATATTTTCTTCTATAATTTTGATTTTTTATAAGCTTAAATAAATTTAGTTTTAAAATTATTATCTAATGAAGCTTCAGTTATAAAATTAACTCTTATTAGCATATCATTTTATACTTTATTAAATTTACTAATATCTTCTACTAATATTTTAGTAGTTAGCAAATATAATAAGGCGTCTGCTACAATATTAGACGTTCCTAAGATATAATAGTATACTAGTGAGAATTAGCTGAAATACTTAAATAATAGAGTAAAACATAAGTTTAACCTTATTTTATCTTTAGTCTATAATAATATTTACTTAACTATATTATAAGTTACTAAATAGTTAGTAAGAATAATTATAAGTTTATTATAAGATGATTATATTAACAGTCTAGTCTTCTTAACTACCTATACTAAATAGGCTACTTTAAGTTTAATAGGCTAATACTTTTATTTAGCTATATTAAGCGCTTTACTTATATAAGTAATAAGCAGTATATCTATTCGTTTAATAGTATTATAAGGTTTCTAAATAACACTATCTTTAAGTTAGAAAATTAAAGCTGAATATCTATATTCTTTTGAGAAATTAAGCTAAATAAACAACTGTTTATTAGGATTATAGTGAAACACTGCGTTATTATCTATTAAGGTGTTCTTAATATTATTAAAGCTTGCGATTTCTTCTTCAGTTAGAACAAAATAAGTGTTTTAGCAGAACATTTTTCTAACTACACTTTTATCTTTACTTTATATATAAGTTTATGCTAGTAATAAGGTTTTTTATTCTTATAGCAGTTATATATAATTACTATATTATAATATAATATATTAAAGAAATCCTATAGCTCTAATTTAATATTCAAGTTAATAAAGGTTATATAGGCATTTTATCTTTATAATAGCATTAACGCAGTCCTATATATTAGATAAACTAAAGGCGTTAACAGTAAATCTTAATAATTTAATAGATAGATATCTAATAAATAACTTTTAAGCTAATAGTGATAGACTAATATCTAAAAACAGTTTAAAAATAGCATCAAAATGCTTTAAATAGCTTTTAAGGTTAGTTAATACTATTACAATATTATTAATAAAAGTATATATAAACTCTTTATAAAGCTACAAAAGCTTATCTGCAATACATTAAATATATACTAAAGAGTTATAAAAACCTATAAGTATAACTTTTAACTGCTTTTAGCCTTAATAACTAATAATTATAAAGCGTTCTCTATATTTCTTCTTAATAAAAAACTAATAAAAGAATAATTAAGTATTAACAACTATAATTTAAGCCTTTTCCCTTAGATATTTAATAACATCTTACTAGAGGGGCATTAGATATATATCTAAAACTACAGCCTTATTTAAAATATGCAAATTAATAACTATTCAGCCTTTACATTTGCTATCAACAATACGCCACATTACAAATATAAAAGCTTTAAACAGAGTAGATTTAAATTTCCCCTATTCCATTTAGTCTTAAGTATACAGCTTATTAAGAATAATATTTATTAGTTTCTTATCTTCTTTACCTACTAAGTATAGATATTATCCTATATTTATCTTTTACTAACTATTAATAAATTTAATATATAAGTATTAGTCTTCTAGAAGATTAATTAGACCTTAGTTGATTTAAACCTTAAAATAATATAAGATCACTTCTTTAAGGTATTATACAGCTTCTTTGCTGTAATTATAGATATAAACGCCTTTATTAGTAATAATAGTAAGCAGGCTTTTTAGCTTAGTAATGCCTATCTTACTATTTATATTAATAGTTCCTTTATAAATATCTCTCTATTTTAGCGTAAAATTATCTTTAGTATCACCTTAAGCTGCAAAAGATTTACTTAAGTTAAAGGCTAGAAGTTAGCCTTATTTAGTAGCTAACTGCTTAAGCAATTAGACTAAAGTGGCTAGTTTTTAATCTATAAGGTGAAAAACAGAATAATATATTAAATATTTATTTAGCAATATTAATATAGCAGCTTATAAATAGTTATAAGTTTATAGTTTAATAAAACTATTAGATTTAAATAGTAATAATATTCTAAGTTTTATTTTATATTTAATCTTCAAAAGGTAAAAAATATTATTAATAATAGGAATAAATAGTGAAACGCCTATATATATAAATATACACCCTTCTTGCTTTAGGCTGAACAGAAAGAATTCTATTTTAATCCTACTAGTATAGTGATTTAAAAAGTTACCTAATTATATAGTAGTATTACTACATTAGTAGTAGCGTATACAATAAAGGTCTTTATTAATACCTTAGAATAAATCTGTAAAGGTATATAAAAATTACTATAAGATAGAATGCAAATATAAGATTTAAAGTTTAAAATATTAATACTATTTAGAATATTAAAGTCTTACCTTATAAGTAAACCAGTATTAAAGTATAATACTAGCTAAGCACCTATTTACAGTTCAGTAGTTACTATATATCTGCTTAGTAACTAACTATAAATAAGTATTAAAAAAGTAACCTATATAATAATCTTTATACTTTCTACTCTTTGTAGCTTAAACACCTTAGGTTGCCTAGTAATAATGCAAAATTAATAGAGATAGACCTCACTAATTATAGATCTATTTACACTAATGTCTATATAAATCATAATTAGTAGTCTGTCTCAGAAACCTTAAATAATAATTTTAGTATAAATATACTTATAAAATTAAGTATTATTATAATATTAGAGCTTAATAGGACTAATAATAGTAGCGTTTAGCTATAGCGATAAGAGAGTTTAATATAAAAAGATGCTATTAAAATCTAAGTATAGCTTTGCGTTATATAAATAAGTATTATATACATAGATTTTAAAGTTAGTTAACATAGAATTTAAAAATAAAGTAGTATTAAAGAGAGAGTATTCATCATTATAATAAAGAAGATATCTTAATATCTTTAGAGTGTAATCTTCATTTAGTTAAAATGAAATGTTAACTTAATTTATACCTTCAGCATCATAATTATTTTTATCTTTATTATCTATACTAATAACTAAGTTTTTATTATAAGCTTCTAAAGTATTAGTAGCCTCATAGTACTAGATGTAGTTATAATTATTATTATAGGATAGGTTATTACTATTAGTATTATCAATCTACTATTTAAGTTTAGAGGTAGTATATATAGAGAGATATCTTAGCGCTTTTAGATATTAACTGCATTAATTGCAATAATTAAGTTAACATTTATATTCAAATTATACTTAAGGCTTCTTAAGTTATAATAACTTATTATAAGTTGATAGTAGTTTAATTAAGATATTTATAGTAGTTTTTATATTTCTAGCTGACATCAAACTAGAAACTTTAGACTCTTTTAGTTTTAAACAGTAAAGATAACAGCTTAAAGAGGATTTAAGCGTTATTCCTAATATTAAACGTAAAGATATTATCTCTATACGTCTGCTTTTAGTAGTTAATAGTAAAAAGTTATACTATAATTCTTTAGTAACTATTCTATACTAGCCTAGTACTATACTTTATAGACTAACTATAAATTTATTACAGTTAGTTAATCTATTAAGCTTTAGAATACTTATAATAAGCTTAACGTCTATCTTATTATATATTATAGATAATATCTTTACTTTAGACTCTTCTATATTACAGTAAAGTTAAGCTACTTTAGTTATTTAGTAGCAGATATCACAACAGTTATAAATATCTCTTAAGGTATATTATTCCTTAAATAACTATACTTTAGTAAGTTTATATAGAAGGTGAAATCTTCTAAATAATAATTCCTTCTATTATTTAATTTTAACTTAAAGGTCTCTTAAGGCTAACTTTTCTTTAATTATTAAATTAGCATAATACTAATCTGATATATAATAAAGTAATATCTAGTAGAGGTTTAAGGTTGCTATAGCTAAATTACTATTATTAGATTCAATATAGCTATTAATAGCGTTAATAAAGCAATATATATTTTAGTAAACTATTTTAAAACTTCTATTAATATAGATATTATTAACTTTATTATTATATAGAGGTAGATTAAATAAACTAATTATATCTATCTTAAAATATAAAAGTAAACATCTTATATTATCTATAAGAAAGCTAGATAGTATATAAATAATATAGTCTCTATTTAAGGTAATAAGTATAAATAGAAAGTTATAATTAATAGATATTCTATTATTAAACTATTCTAGCTTAATAAGCCTCTATTAAGCTTTAGAAGAGTAGTAGTTTAATTAGTTTCTATTACTTCCTCTTTTATTATAATCTTTATTTTTATAATTCTTCTTATTATTAAGATTACTTCTATTATTATTATTACTTAGATCTCTTTATAGAACTAAAACCTATTTTATATCCTCAGTTTGCTCTTAGATATTATTATTAAATATAAGCTCTTTTCTTTTCAGTATAGTTAATAAAATAAGCTGAAGTTTAGAATAAATAGGCTAAAACTATCTTTAACTATAATAACTCTATATATCACTAGATTTTAATATACTACTTTAGCTTTAGCTAAAAGGAAGTTTAGTTATATAATAGATAATATCTACTATTATAATAGTTAATTATTCTAATAATATAATTAAAATCTTAATAGTTAAGTTAGGCGTTAATAGTTAATTACTTAGTGTTTCTAACTTTAGAAATAGAGATCCTAAAGTACTTAAGAATCTTTATCTAAAGTTAATATATTCCTCTAAAGTTAATAGAACTACTATTAATTCTTAATCTTAAGATAAAACGTTAACTAAATATTGAAGTTCTAAGCTTTCTAGTTTCTCTATATAGCTAGTATTTAAAGTTTTATAACCCTCTATCTTTCTATTATTACTAAAAAGTAAAATGAAGTTAAGTTCTCATTTTAAAGCATTTTTAATCTTAATATATCTCACATAATATAGTATATTAAGATAATACTATTATTTAACTAAGTTAGCAAATATATTAGAATTATTTCTCTAAATCTTTAATACTTAGCTTTTAAGTCTTATAGTATTAATATAAGCTTCTCTTTTTAGGTCTATAGTTTAAATTTATTTATAGTAGTTTGTTATATAGTATTTAAATCCCTTATAAGCTATAACTAAAATTATAGCTTATATACTAAAGTTAAGTAGTAAATATTTAATTAGAGTAAGTATTCTATAAAACTTCTCTAAGTAGTTTTTATATACAGCTTAGAAGTTAGCAATTATTATATAGCTAATAAGCTTAAGTAACTCAGCTTTAAAGTCTTCTGCTACCTTAAGATTAGTTAATATTATCTAAAGTATAATAGTAAGGTTTTATATCTCTTTAGGATGTTCTTAGTTAAAAGAAAAGTTTAATATAATATTATTATTATTTAAGCCTTATAGGATTAACTACACGCTAGAACTTAATTTTTAAACTTAATAAGGTTAACTGTTAACACAAAGTTAGCTGTCTTCCTCAATTTAAAGGAAGTAAGCAACTATTAAGATTATGCTATCAATTAATATACATTATGTTAGTAATATAGTTATAGCAATATATGTATTATAAAGGTTAACTACATTTAAGGCCTTAGGCGCATTAAACACCTTAAAGGCCTTAAAGGCCTTTACCGCGTTCAACGCGCTAACCGCATTAATCACATTAAGCGTAGTCAGGGCGCCTATCGCGCTGAAAGCAGTGAACGCCTTCACTACGTTACATATCAGTAGTAGAGAGAGCTAATAAAGCTCTTACTACCTAGTTATAAGCGTTAATTAAAGCTACTATTAATATATTAATAAAATAATAGTTTACTTTATAGTAACTACTTCTTCTACTTATTTTTTACTACTTACTACTATTTCTATTACTTTAGCTTTTATTTTAGTAAAACTATAGCTAAGTGCTACTCTAGCTTTAGTTTAAGTTTATATAGCTAAGCTAGTAGTATATATTACTTCTATAGCTATTAAATTAATAGCAGTATTAAGAGGAGGCGTTATACTTACTTCTAAAGCTACTACTACTATAAAAGCTATAGAGAGGGTTTTTTTAGCTACTTTAGATATTTTAGTAGTTAAATAACTAATATACTACTTATTATATATCTCACTTTATATAATAATACTTTTAGTGTAGCTTATAGCTTAACCTTCACTTATAGCTATAGCTACTACAAATTGCCTAATTAGGCTTAAGAGGGTGCTGTGGAGGGGACAGGGGGGCGCTGCAGAGGGCTACTCTTGAACGTTGAAGCGGTCACGTCTCCCTGCGTATGCAGGAGGCCGATGCATCTGCAGGCCAAATGGTCTGCAGTAGGGTCAAGCTGTCTACAGGAGGCTAAACGAAACAAAACAAAACTAATCGAAGTGCAGCGGAAACTTCTGACACAGTTGGCAAAAGACGTTACAACACAATGTCCACGCCACGGAGCAGAAAGCGCAAAAAGAATTGGTTCTCCCCTTCCAGAATCGAACTAGAGACCTTTCGATGACAATGTAACCATTACAGTCGAACGTGATGAACCAACTACACCAAGGGGAGATATTAGAGGCTAAGCCTCTCTTGGTGAGATGCTCGGAAGGCCGGACTGTGGTCCCAAGAGGGGCGGGCTACATTCGAGTCATTTTTCTGCCTGCATGATGCCCGTTTAAAGCCGTATTGGTGTGGGCTGCGAGGTCCACGTGGAGACTGACTGTCCTCTGCAGGTGCATTCAGTTCCGTGGGCAATTGTATTCGAAATTGTGAAATTACAGAATTGAAAGGTGAGAAAGGCCGATAGCCCAGCCGCTAACCTCTCGTCTCCAGCTTACACCGGACTCGCACAACCGAAACTCGTGGCCTGCGACTTGCCGTTGAACGCCTCAATCAGCCCCTCAATGGACGAGTACATCCCCAGCGCCGTCGTGACCATGCCGCCAAGCATGTAGAAAATATTCCAGGAGTTGAAGAGCGGCTTTCTCATGAAGCCCCTCCAGTACCGCCAGAACCCGCCATCGACGTAGTGATAAATACCCGTCGCGGGGTCAAATCGTTCCTCCCCAGGCAACATCGCGTCCTTCCGGATCCAGTACCCGAGCCCGAGCAGCGCCGGCAGCGTGTAAGTGAAGGACAGGATGAACAGCGCGCCGATAAAGCCGGAGACGAGCGAGAACTGCGGCACCGCGGCGCCGACGATGAAGGCGATGACCCAGTACACCGGGATCACGGCCGCCCAGAGCATCTTCCCCGCCGAGGCCGTCAGCGGCGGCGCCCCGAAGACGCTCTGCAGGAACTCGACGTAGAGCACCTTCATCCCGATGTTGCCGTACAGCCCTGCCGCGATGAGCCCCGTGATGAGGCTGAGGACGTTCGTGGCCGTCTGCCACGCGTAGGGCGACAGGCCCTGGATGACGGGGTTGAAACTGTACTGGCCCTGGAAGGAGTACACGTAGATGCCGAACATGAGGTAGATGGAGTAGATGAAGACCTCGCCGAGGAGGAGGGCCTTCCAGAAGTCCATCGGGTGCCGCATCTCGGACATGAAGGCAGCGAAGATAAGGCAACCGCCGTAGGAGTAGACTGCCTGGTTCAGGCCGTTGAGAGAGGCCGAGAAGCCGGAGCCGCCCGATGCCATGCCGTTGGGCGGGGTGCCGGCGTACGTGTGGATTGGCCCGGGACCGAAGGCGTCGCCGAAGGAGGCTTTGGTCGCTGCGAAGTTCGGAGGGGAGTGCGCTACGACGCCCATGCTATTGTCATGGTCAGTACACTCGAAGAACAATGCGCCGGGGTGTAAGAGTATGGCTTGACTGCGCGGCTGCACTCACCAGATGAAGATGATCAACAGATTCACCCACACAGCCAGGTTTGCGATCCACGAGAACCGCTGCAGCGTCCTAATCTGTCCCAGAATGAACCCTGCCGCCATGAAGATGATAAGGCACGCAACGAAACAAATGCTTGCACCGCCATTGGGTCCCTTGGAAATCTGCGAGATCGACTGTCCGTTGCCGAGGATGAGGACCGCGACAAAGAGCATGAGCTGCAGGCCCTGCGCAAAGTTGATGGCATGCCGCGCCCAGGTCCCGAAGACGCGGAAGTATAGGTCGCCGTAGCCTTTCAAAGGGTACCGGTCGGAGTCGAGGCCGAGGAAGGACTTGTAGAGGATCCATCCCGAACTGGTTCTGTGAGCAGTCTGCGTGGGTACTCAACCGAGTGGTGAGGAGAACTTACTACAAGGACATGATGCCGAAGACTGTATAGAGAGCCACGCCTGGGCCATATCCCATTTGCGCAAAGGCCCATCTAGAACCCGTCAGTCTGATGGTACCATGAAAGCTGACGATGTGAGTACTTACGGCGTCGAAAAGGGCCCCAGGATATCCGTCGTGATGAGATAGAAAATGGCTCCCCAGCCTGCCGTCCTCATCGCCCTGCTAGCCCTCTTCCACTCTTCCTGCGTTACGCTTCCTACAACCCCTTCGCCGGGAGGAACCAAGGTCTTGTCGCTCCCGATGCTCTTCTCCCTCGTGTCCGGAGCGCCGCCGCCGCTCTCATACTGCCCGTGCTCGTCGCCCTTCCTGAACCTGTCTTTGATCACGCTCTTGATGGTAACAGGCCCTCTGGCTTGGACGTATCTGGCATTCGCCTCTTGCTCCTCCGCACGAGTGATGCTCGCCCAGTACAGATACTCCTCGAACGTCACACTCGGGTCGTGGATATTAGGCGTCTCCTCCATGATGTCGACTACATGTCCGTTACCGCACCCGCTGGACCGCGAGTTGGATTTCTCGTGCTTAAGCTGTGAAATAGACAGGTCTCCAGCTTCTTGGCTGCCGTCCGTGACCGCGGGCGCGACCGGGTGGCCGGACATGGTTGCTCCAGGTGTCTCAGAGACGGGACGACTTCAGGCGCACGATGTCATAGGGGCGAACAAATATAGTTCTACCGGCAGAACGTCACACGAATTACCCCAAAGAGAAGGGATGGACTACGGAGTCTTTATATTTTCTGCAATCCTACGTGGTCTGATGGCGGTTCATCCGAGTGCTTTCAATCAGAGTGCCCACCGGGTGCGATCGTCCCGGATAGCAGAGGCTACCACTTGCCATCTACGCCGTGTTTCGAAACCCCCCCGCGATATCGACTGTCGTGTTGGAAGAGATATGCCGGGGCGTCCTCGACGCCGTCCCGAGCTAAGCTTTGTGGCACCCCTGAAGGCGATGGAACCTAGATAAGGTGCCACGGCGCGCTGCAACCCTCCCGCCGCGTGACGATGACAGCGGTTGGGGTTTTGATTCGAGGAATATGTGCTAAGCGACTGTATCATCGATGATATCTCGAGCGATGTGCGTGGGGTGATGGGGCTAGCGATCGCTGTTGGTGCTTGTTTGGCAGGTCAAAACTCTGTCTTATCGTCATACATCGGATCAGGGGGTGAGAAGCTTCGATTGTGGTTCCATTCCGAGATGGCTGTGATAAGGCATGCCCCATCTGCAACGGATTCTCGGCAGTTTGGCATTTCGATATCTCGGGAGTCGGCTAGGACAGGCGAGACCAGATACGTGATGTGGGCAGTTATGCCCATCATCATCACATTGGAAACTCAATCTCTCCGCTTCTCATCCCACTTAGTCGGGTCTTCGTCATGGGGCGGATGGACTGCCCACGAACAAATCCAACGTTACTCTACTATTTAGCTGGGGTTTAAATTCTTCATCACCTCCTCTTCTGTGGTTCAGATACCTACAAGTGCAAATTTCATGTCTCGAAAAACAACGACGCAAAACCCGATGTCATTGTTGCAGCTCTGTTGATGTTTCTATCAGTGTTGTGGTTGCAAAGGTTGTGGTAAGCTATACGCATGCTGCATAACACTGCTCCATTCTAATGGAACTATTCACTCGGCTCCCAGTTGCGTCCAACATCAAGAAAAAGACCCCATCAGATCAAGAGTGCCAGTCAAGACCGGTGACCTCATACGTGTACGTCAGTCCCTGGGCCCGAAAAGTTGGGCCACTCGCCGCCACCCAATCGCCGACCTGGCGATCTCAGTCCACAGGTGTACCACAGGATCATCACCAGGCCCACAACGATGACTGAGTGAGGTCTGTACAATTTTTATCTTTTGACCTACTCCATGGATTGAACACCAGCCAAAGGTCTTTTCCTCGTAAATGACATGTTGATAGTGTGCAATGCCTATGATACAGTTTACAGGTAACAGAGTTGATAACATCTCATGACTCGTCCTTGACAACCGTCGACTTCCGCTTGACCTCCCTCTTTTTAGGCTTCAGCCACTCTTCCATGCCCTCAGGCCAATACACCCGCCGTGTCGGGCCGCCCATGGCAAATTCCTCAGGAGGTATTGACTTTGCTTCGGCCTCGGTTGGGCCAGCCTCGCCGACCCCCTCATCCATCTCTTCATCGCCATCATCGTCCTTCTTCTTCTTCTTCGGCTTTTTCGGCTTCTTCTTAGCAGCACCGTTCTTATTTGCTCGATACTCATCCTCTCGTTCGTACGGCACGACGTCGTTGAACAGGTCGTAACCAGGTAATTTGAATGTGCGCATGAGCTCGAAGACGGCTTGCTCCTTGTCCTTGGCCTCGATCATGAGATCCATATCGGGCAGACAGGGAGGTAGTGTTTTCACGCGTGGTGAGTGCTTCCTCCGGTCTCGTGGCGTAACAGCCCCCGGGCACGATTCGCTGTAGTGCATCTTCTGTTTGATTCCCTTGCGAGTCCATGTCGCGCAGATACGATCAAAGATTTTCCTGATATCCTCTGTGCCTTCACGCAATTCATTCGCGTCGAATATGATGTTATGATGATGGAAGTCGAGTACCATAGGAATGTTCAGTTCCTCGCAGATGGGCAACAGATCATGTACCGACCAGGAAACGTCGTCATTTTCCAACACGAGACGATTCTTGATAGACTGACTGAGCTTCGCATAGTTGGTTCGGAAGCGATCCACAGTGGCGGGCTTGTCGCCGTAGGTACCTCCCATGTGAAGAATCATGATCGCATCCTTGTTCTGCTGTTCGGGAAGACGTAGAAGCGAGAGCAACTCATCGTGGTACTCCAAATCGCGAACAGCGTTGGCTATGACCTCCTTACGTGGTGACCCGAGTTGTGTAAACTGGCCAGGATGTGTTGTTAGCCGATGACCAAGTTGAGCAGCAACCTTACCAGCCTCGGCAAGAGCATCTGCAGCAAACGGTGCTAGTCGATAACCGTATTCCTCGTGGCTGGCGAAAGGAAACATCTCTGAGCTGAGGCGCATGAACTTTATGCCATACTTGTCGTTCCACTGAAGCATCTTGACAATGTCTCGAGCGTTTGCTAATCCCAACTCTTGGACATATTTTTGGCCCAGCTTGATATCAGCAGGCTGTGTGTCATCGGGTCGGTTCTTTGTGGCATGCTCAGGCTGACTTGGATCAGCGAGAGGATGCCGATGCTGTATGATGGATGCAATGCGACATGTCCTTGAGCTAAAGACGGGCGGGTTGGCAGCTCGTAGATATGTGTTGAGACAGGCCTTTTTAACGACATCAGCACGATTTATACAAGAACGAAGCCATGGAGCACCTACATAACCTAGACGTCCTGTCCAAGGCAGTGGAAGATAGTCGCTATTCACTGGTGGTGCTCTCGCTGCGCCCCGCTCGGGGGCGTCTTCCTCGCGAAGCTTGTCGTCTTCGACGTCTGCAATGGCCCCCTCAGCTTCAGGGCCTTCGATAGGGGCGACATCCAGGTCCGGGGTCCCGGATCGTTGCTCTTCCACCTCACGGGCGCGGTCTTCAGGATTGGACAGCTCCGTTTTGACAACGGGACGCCAAGACTGATCCTCGGGACGTTTCTTGTTGCCGCCAACGACGTGGCTGGTTTCAATGACAAGACGTTGATTCCTGGTGGAGTTTTGGAGACGGTGTTCCATCTCACTGAGCTCTCTCATGGCATGTCGAACGCCATCGTGGGATTTGAGCATCTTGCGACTGAGCTGGCGGCGCTTGGCAGGTGGCTCCTTGTCTAAATCGGAAGGGGTGGGGCGCATGCCGGCGCCGGGCTCGGTGACCTTCTTGACGTCGTGAATACGGCGACTGGACCTCCGGGGGGCAGGGGGGGGCTTTTCTGGATTGGTGGTCTCCTCGGGTTTGATGGCGGCGTCGGTAACAGCAGCAGCAGCAGCAGCAGCAGCAGTGGCAGACTTTCTTCGCTTGGGAGCAGCCATGACGAGGTTGTTAAGTAGCGGAGAGTTGTAAGTGTAGTCCACAGGCAATAGGGAAAGGCTGAATGAACGGGCGAGTGATGAGCTCAGGGGCGGGACAGGTGACGGCACGGGTGTGGTGTTACGGAGAAGACGCTTTGCGCAAAGCCGTTGATTGGCTGTGGCGGACGAAAAGCTCCTCATGCAGTCAAAGACCGGGGAGGTACGGATGGAAGTAGAAGACGATGGATTGGGATGAGTGATGTATGAGTGTGTCTGGGCCGTTGGGGGGATGGATTATGCTCGGGAGTGGGTGTTTGTGTCGGGTCTGTGTTTGTGCTGGTGGGCACTGTCTGAGGCATGTATCCCCTGGGTGTCAGAATGTACCTTGCCTTACACGGACTTGGTGCGACGGATAGCAGGCACGGGCGAGAAGCTATTGAGGACGAAAAGGGTCAGAAGAAGAGAGGTAGTCGGGAAGAGAGGATTGTGGACACAGGAGGAAGAGAGAGAGAGAGAGTGAGAGAGAGCCGGGAAGACAAGACGAGGGCATGTTAGCGCGGAAGGAGAGGTAGAGGAGACTGGATGTCGTCAGGAGGCCTGAAGACGGGCACGGATGGCAACGAGGTAGGTAAGGTACCGTAGGTGCGTAGGTAGGTAGGAGGTGAGATGGAAGATGTAATGCCTGCCGGCAACGCTATGCAATTCTTTCCTTTGTGATGGGTCTAGCGGGTGCAATGGCGAATGGGCATTTCGATGTCGGTAAGGGAAGGCCGCATCGATGAGCCGCGCGCTCGTCCCCCCATGCCTGCCTGCCCTGAGAAACACACAGAGTAATGCAAATTCTTAGGTGAGCACCGTGAGGTAGGTGGAAACACGGAAGGCAAGGAAAGGCAGGTAGGTCTTTCCTTTTGCTTTTCTTTTTCTCGCTAGGTACCTGCCTGCCTTCGCTTCGGTTGAGAAGGAACACACGAATAATGGAAGGTACGATGAAGTCACCCGTGGACCTGTCCTATAGGTGGGAAGGGAGGAGGAACGGGAAAGAGAGACAGAAGGCAGGTGCACCCACCCGTGGCAGGTGGAAGGCAAGTGGAAGGCGCGAGGTGGATTGTGGGGAGGAGCTTGGTCCATTTCACCTGCGTCATTGGTCCCCAAACGAATCGTCGGCAGGAGCTTCGACGTCACTGGGAAAGTCCAATGCCCAATGCATGGTGGTCCGTTGGGCCTGGACGCGGATTTTACAGCGTTACGCCACGATGACAGCAGCGACCCGACGAGAACTCACCGAGCACCCGTTGACAAGCTCACCGAACCCAGCCCAGCATATCTACGAATGCTCCGGCGATACCACGACACCTGACCCAAGTCAATGCAGGACCTCACCTCAGACTGCAGATCGCCATCGATACCGTGCTCTGGCTCTAAGCTACATAGTACGGTGCAACGCCCTGCGCCTCCTCCCCCCAAGTCTAAAGCGCCCGCCTAGCTGAGCAAAACCTCCGCCCATGACGATGCGATCTCGATCCCACCGTCGCTGGTATCGTGTCACGGCACTCGTCGATCTCGGTCCCTCTGCATCGTCGCAGAAAATTCAATTGCGCCATCTCAGTCGCTGATCAAGAATGACAGTCACGTTTCTTCTGCGCTCCTCCGCCGGGTATCATCTGCAAAAGAAAAACAACGAAATCACCACTTGACAAGCCAATGAATGACAAACCAATCATCACCCAGTCCTCACATCAAAGAATTGGCACGCCAAGTCGCTCAACCGTGAGCCCGCGAACCCTTGCAGGCGCCGGACTCGCAATTCCGCCATTATGACCGCCACCGGCCCCCGATGGTGCGGATGCCGCCCGGGCCCTCATTTCCCGCGTCTGCCAGTACGGGCTCCGGCAGACGGGACAGTCGTACCGCTCAATCAAGAACCACGATGAAAGACACTTGGCGTGAAAAGCGTGGTGACAGCTCTTGAGCGTCAGGATATCGTCGTCGCCCGAGTCCCCCTCCGAGTTGCCCGTCTTCGGGCTTGAGCCAGTCGTATGGATGCTGCTTGGGACGAACAGTGGCCCGATGCATATGGGACTGTCAGCAACAACAGTCAGCGACAGCGACGGCATGCGAAGTGCTGAACAGCTCCCTGCCTGCCATCTCGCAAAGACAGGCCCATCCTAGTATCCTAGTGTCCTACGCCTGCCTGGAGAACATACGGCGAGTACTCACCACTCGGGCGCCGAGTCGTGTTGATTCAGACTCGACTCCATGTCCAGCTTTTCCGGGCCGGTTGTGGTGCATTCGGATACAGTGCTCAGCTTTCGACGAGCATCTCCAACCCTGGACGGTTTAGGATTGAATCTTCGGTGGTCCTTGACTCGCGAATACGTGACGCAGATTCTACTCGAGAGGGGCATGTCAGCTCTCGTCGCCCTGTGTTTGCGGGGAACTCAAGGCTTCAGCACGGTCTGTACAGTGGACCCAGGACGAGGAGGAAGAGGAACAGCGTGAGCAAGATTATGCCGACTTCGTCCATCCCGTCACCTGTAGCGCTGCGGGGAGCATCGCAGCTTCCCACGACTGTTTTATAATGATTTCGAGCTCTTTGATGGAGCTTGTAACAATGTCGCGATGCGACGACGTGCAATGGTTCACACAGTTTTGCAGTTTCAACAGAATAGCAGTTGATCAATTGCTGCAGAAGCGACCTGAGCAAGCATTTAATGGAGGCAGGACAGCTGAAGAGGAGCTTGTTGGTCAGATGACCGCCAATGTTACCTATCGTCGACAGCAGATAACGTACGCGGCACGTACGGCACTTCAATCACTCGTCGAGCCAAGCAGTCAATCAAGAGCTCCCCCGCACACTATCTTACATACCGCTACGCTCACAAACCCAAAACACATTGCGAGCATGGCCGTGTCTTCTGTGACTCTGCCGTCGTCGTCTCTGCTCCCGGTCTCCTTTCGTTCCGTCTTCTTCTTCGTCGTCGTCGTCGTCGTCGTCGCTGGTTCCACTGTCGACTCTGTTGAAGCTCCAATCCTAGCAACAACTCCTCTGCTTCGAGCCAAGAGCCTTGGCTGCAAATTGCAACGACTCAGGTGTGCTTTGAATCGCAGATCCATTGAGTGCACAAAAGAAGACTATTTCTCTTGTGACGTAAAGTTTGTTGGTGACACAGGTCTTGGTATCCTTGGTAAGCGGGGGGTTTTCCTACGCATCCTACGATAGGTCAACGAAGCCGGTCTTCTCTGCGAAAGATACAGGCCAGGTGAGTCTGGATTTCTGGGCAAAGGGCACAGACAATCGGTAACGACACAGAGGAAGGAACAAAACATCGAAGGAGCTGGAGGTGTGTGCTAACTTATCAGTGGATGGGCGGGGGAAATGCTGGGGTGACAAGGGTTGTTCTTCATGACCACACCAGGGAGCGCCCCTCTATCGCCCCCCCCCCCCCCGACAACAGCCCGCGAGCTCCCAGATGGTCGTATCCATGGATGATTGGAGTTGAGAATCAAAAAATTGTAAATCCTGGTCCCGGAGTTTGAGTTATCGCCCTCAAGACGAAGAGATGGAATGACCAGAACCGCCGACCGACGGCGCCGCTGGAGGAGAGGAAAGTGGACTCCCGACGAGCGGCGGCGGCGCCCAGCTCAGGAATTTTCAGTTGACGTGCCAAATGCCAAGCAACCGCCAACTTGCCCAAAAACCCTTGGCTGGCCATCCAAGATGCAGCTGGCCCCCATCCGATGTCCCACCGCCGGGGCGGCCAAGACGTCCGCTGCCCAATACCATTGCCAGCCTACCCTCGAAACGCCGAAAGAAGGATGGCTGGCAGGCTGGGAGACATTGGCGGAGAGGACCCGAAGTAATCTCCTCCGAGCATACCGCAAGCATTGCAGCATCATGATACGCAGTTTTAGCATGGCTGCAGCTGGTTAGTGACGGTCTTGGTCTTGGTCCTCTTGGGACCATCCCGCCATGACACCGAGCATCATCCTATCTGAGGATCCCACGATAACTTGGACACATTTCCATGAGTCCCCAAAACCGGGTCCCTTCTCTGCTCCTCCAGTCTCTTCCGCCGCCGAGCATCTGGGCGTCTCACTCGGGGTGGCTGTGTTTCTCGGCGGACCCGTCCTCCCCCGCCCGTATCGCGCCCGGGACGTCGTGTATCGCTTACACCGGGACAGTATCCCGGTTCCTCCTCTCTACTTCTCCACGGGGTCAAGCGACAATCTGGGCGCCTCTCTGGGCAGGCTTTCTCGTGTGCAGGGGGTCAAAAGCAAGCCTGGCCGGCATTGGATTCGAGAAACGGTACTATCATCAGAGACCACGATTGATGCTCTGCAGTGCAGAGATGGTGTGACGGGAGCGCTGATGTTCGGGTAGAGGGAGAGACGGAGGCTCCCGATCTCATTCGATTTCGGACTTTCACGGTTGCCATGTTGGGTGCCCGGCTGAGCTTCTCGGAGGTCTCGGTTGTCTCTGGCTGTGGTGTTGTCTTCGAAGTTGACGGCCTTTCTCAAAGCCCCCAGTTGCCACCCCAAGGGCCGGACCAAACACGGCGCTTTATACTTGCGCAGCACTGCCAGAGGCCTCCTAAGCACCTGAGCACATGGTGCGCGCGTCGTATGGTGCGTACGTCACTTGCTCACAGCGACACTTACTTGGGACATTAGCACCGGCCTGTGGTTCCTGTTGTAAGAGGTCGCGTAAGGTTGTGTAGAACGCAACAAGTCGGACGTCGGCAACAAAACGCAGGGGTTGCGCCGGGTGGAGGGATGGCGCCGAGACGTGGTTCATTCCCAACTGCATGTCCGGGGTCCTCTTCTCCTCTCGGCTCTACAAGACCTTGGCGCAGGAACGTAAGTCTCGTCGAGCGGACTCCAACCCGCGCCGCCAGGAAAGAGCCTCTGGGCAATATCTTGGCCATTCAGAGCCCTTGCACCCACCGCAATCACCGCCGCCGGCGTCTCCACATCCATCCTCCTACACTAGACGTGGACTTCTGTTGTTTGTAGTCCGCGACGTCCAGGACTCCCCGGGAATCAGTTCGGCCAAATTGACCAGTTCACTGAAGTAGAAATGGGGAACTAGATCCATCTCCACGCGTGTCCGCCAGGCGCAGTGCATGCAGACAGAGACGGACTGGACTGACTGACCTTGGACAGACTTCAACCCTGCCGCGCTACGGAAGCTACGCCGCCATATGTATCCAATAAGGCTTGCATGCAGACAGATATCGATACACATAATATCTTGAGGCACACTACTGCAGACCTGGCAGCACCCTGGTAGCCTTCTAGAAGGAGTGGTCCCCCGCACCGGGCGTTCCTTGGAAGGCATACTCGTGTGCTAACTGGCCGAGGGCGTAGTGGACAAAACCCAAAGTATCGTTCCTATCTTTCTGGGCGCGGCCATTTTGATCACCGAAAACATCACCACAGCATCCACCCCCTCCTTTCCCATGTCTCGGGGCAGCCTAGCATATGGCGGAGTAGGTACTGATACACAATTAAGAGCGAATTACGATGCCCAGGCTCGCCCACGACCTCTCCGAATACAAAATGCCCAGAATGAGGCCCGCTGCCCAGACTCTCGGCGGCCAAACATGGCAGGCAGGAGCGTAGAGTTTCCACCGAAATCTGGATGGCGTGCTCGTGAACAGCTCGCGTGTCCTCGAGCAACTTTTGGACTTTGCAGCTCCAACGCCATGGAAAGCGAGCCCGGGGTCCTTACCTCAGGCAGACCCAGGCAGAGCCCCGCGAAGAGCCGCCAAGGCTGAAGGAGCTTGTACCCAACGGACACTCACTCTTCGAAGAACGTTGCGGCTTCGAGGGGTAAGATACGCAGAAAGATGGGGGCGATTTCTTCCGTATCCTTTGCTTGCCTATCGTTATGAAGTCATAACGCCGAGAGTCGTGTGGGCGCTTCTCCCGGCGGACCAAGACTACATCTTCTCCAAGCCCCCCGAATTTTTTGGGCTTGGGTTTCCTCCAACTCTCGATATCAACAGACATCGTCTCTTCTCCTCGGCCACCTCTCTATCTTCCTCTTTCTTCCTATGCACGCCTGTTCTCTTAATCTGAAGGGGGTAAAAGTGCTTGAACCTGGATAAGAGCACTCACACTTTTGCCCGTTCCATGCCGCATTCGTCAAGAGCCGAATAAACTCCCATCCCTCCGATTGGATCCGACGTCGAGTCTTGGCACCGCCCGGAGATCTCGTTGAGGATCGCACGACACCGCCCCATTCCCGCCCTCCGCCCCTTAAGCATCTTGGTCTGGACTACTCATACTTGAATTGAAAAACATTCAACATGGGCAAGAAGGATCCCGAGGCCGAGGCAATGGCCAACCACATCTCTGGCCAGTCTAACAAGCCACTATCTCGCCCGGCACATGCCCTGTCTACTGGAGAAGTCATCCGGGAGCTCAGAGCCAACCCTGATGATGGTCTGACCCCAGAAGAGGCCAAGACTCGTCTTGACGAGTATGGCCGCAACGAATTTGGCGCTGACAAAGGCGTCCAACCCATCAAAATCCTCATCGGACAAATTGCCAATGCCATGACTTTGGTAAGAACCACGCTTGGTAGTCTCGTTTGAAGCTGGCTAACTGGCTCGACTAGGTCCTCATCTTGGCCATGGGTGCTTCTTTTGGAATCAAATCCTGGATCGAAGGTGCCGTCGTAGCAGGCGTCATCACACTCAACATCGTCGTCGGCTTTCACCAAGAGTTCAAGGCCGCAAAGACCATGGATTCCCTTCGTTCTCTCAGCTCACCAACGGCCCAGGCGGTCCGCCAGGGTAGAAATGTCACAGTCCCTACCGTCGAGATTGTTCCTGGCGATATGGTTGAGCTCAAGACTGGTGACACAATCCCTGCTGATGTGCGCATTGTCGAAGCCGTCAACTTCGAGACCAATGAGGCTCTCCTGACGGGAGAGTCTCTTCCCATCCGCAAGGAGGCCGCACAGACATTCCAGGACGATACCGGCCCCGGTGACCGTCTCAACGTCGCTTACAGCTCTTCAACAGTCACAAAGGGGCGCGCTCGCGGCATCGTTTTCGCTACTGGAATGTACACCGAAATCGGCCAGATCGCCGCCGCCCTCAGAGGCAAGAACTCTCGCCGCCGCGACGTTAAGCGCAAGGAAGACGGCTCCGCTTCCTTGGCCCGCTACGTCCAGGCATGGGGGCTCACCCTCTCCGACGCTGTTGGACGCTTCCTTGGAGTGAATGTGGGAACGCCCCTCCAGAGAAAGTTGTCTAAGCTCGCGATCCTGCTTTTCGGCACCGCTGTCGTCTGCGCCCTGATCGTTTTGGGTGCCAACGACTTCAACACGACACAAGAGGTTGTAATCTACGCCGTCGCTACTGGTCTCGCAATGATCCCTGCATCCTTAGTCGTCGTTTTGACTATCACAATGGCTGCTGGTACGAAGAGAATGGTCCAGCGACATGTTATCGTCCGCCAGCTGAAGAGTTTGGAGGCTCTTGGCGGTGTTACGAGTGAGTCAATCATGTCGATGCCCTTGTTTCGCTACTAATACTTTGAAGACATTTGCTCCGACAAGACCGGAACTCTGACCCAAGGAAAGATGGTGGTTCGCAAAGCCTGGATCCCGGGAAAAGGAACCTTCTCTGTGAGCAATACTAAGGAGCCCTTCAACCCTACCGTTGGCGACCTCGGTCTTCAGCCGGCACAGCCCAAGGACATCGAATTTCAAGGCCAGAACGGTGAGGGCGAGCAGATCTCTGGCCCTGAAGAGATGGTCCTCCAAAGCAGAGTCCTCATTGACTACTTCAACATCGCCTCGCTTGCCAACCTGGCCAACGTCCACAAGACCGCCGAGGGCGAGTGGCATGCCCGTGGCGACCCGACCGAAATTGCCATTCAAGTCTTCGTCTCCCGCTTCAACTGGAACCGCCTCCGTTTCTCCGGCGAGAACAGCCGATGGCGCCAAATCGCCGAGTTCCCGTTTGACTCCGACGTCAAGAAGATGTCCGTAATCTTCGAGGACACCGAGGCTGGCAGTGATGGCAAGGAAAGCAAGACCTGGCTTTTCACCAAGGGTGCCGTTGAGCGCGTTATCTCTTCGTGCCCCAAGATCCAGATGGGGGACGATGTTGTCAATCTCACCAAGGACATTGAGAACGATATCTTGAGGAACATGGAGGCGCTTGCTCGCCTCGGTCTTCGTGTCCTTGCCTTTGCTAGCAAGTCTGACATTGGTACTGTTGACAACCACGAAAACTTGGACCGCGCAAACTTTGAGAAGGACCTTACCTTCCGTGGCCTCATCGGTCTCTACGACCCTCCTCGCCCTGAGTCTGCGCCTTCCGTCAAGCAGTTCCACCAGGCTGGTGTCAGCGTCCACATGTTGACTGGCGACCACCCCGAAACCGCCCGCGCAATCGCTCTGGAAGTCGGAATCCTTCCCACCCGCATGAACGAGATCTCTTCCGATGTCGCAAGGACTATGGTGATGGCTGCTAGCGACTTTGACAAGCTCTCAGATGATGAGATTGACAAGCTGCCCCGTCTTCCTCTTGTCGTCGCACGCTGTGCGCCCCAGACCAAGGTGCGCATGATTGAGGCCCTTCACCGACGTAGACGCTTCGTGGCCATGACCGGTGATGGCGTCAATGATTCGCCTAGTTTGAAGCGCGCGGATGTCGGCATTGCGATGGGCGAGAGCGGCTCTGATGTTGCCAAGGAGGCATCTGATATCATTCTCACGGACGATAACTTTGCCTCCATTCTTAACGCTGTCGAGGAAGGTCGTCGCATGTTCGACAACATCCAGAAATTCGTTTTGCACGTGTTGGCCTGTAACGTCGCCCAGGCTTGCACTCTGCTCATTGGTCTAGCATTCAAGGACGAGAGTGGCCTGTCCGTGTTCCCACTGGCTCCTGTGGAGGTCATGTGGATTATCATGATCACTTCCGGTCTTCCTGATATGGCGCTCGGTTTTGAAGTCGCTGCACCTGATATTATGGATCGACCGCCGCAAGACGTAAGTGGTGCTCACGACCCGATATTTGTCTAATCAATGCTAATAACTCGAACAGATGAAGATTGGCGTCTTCACGTGGGAGCTCATGCTCGATATGCTCGTCTACGGTCTCTGGACCGCCGCCCTTTGCCTTGCGTCCTTTTTGCTCGTCATGTTCGGCTGGGGCAACGGTGACTTTGGCGTGAACTGCAACAACGATTATTCCGAACGCTGCGACACCGTGTACCGCGCCCGCGCTACCTGTTTCGCCGCACTCACCTGGTTCGCGCTCTTTCTCGCCTGGGAAATGGTCAACATGCGACGCTCCTTCTTCCGCATGCAGCCCAAGAGCAAGAAGTACTTTACTCAGTGGTTCTGGGATACCTGGCGCAACAAGCTCCTGTTCTTCGCCATCATCATCGGCTTCGTGACCATCTTCCCGCTCACCTACATTCCCGTCCTCAACACTAAGGTGTTCAAGCATGCTCCCATCACCTGGGAGTGGGGCATCGTTTTCGTGTGCGCCATTCTGTTCTTCGCCGGTATCGAGGCCTGGAAGTGGGCCAAGCGCATCTACTTCCGTCGCCAGTCACACAAGCAGCACGGCGCCAACCCGGATCTCGAGAGTCGTGTCTTCGGCCACTACTACACCATTGGCGGTGTCGAGCTTGAGTCTTCGCCGACTCTGGGCAGCAGGACCATGACCAATGAGAAGGAGATGCGGGAGAAGGGTGGCAATGGGTACTCGAGCGCGGGTAGCCGGTGATGTTACCGTCCAATTGAACAAAAGTGATTTCACCTGTGGGCGAGTCTAGAGAAATAGCAGGTTTGAGAGGAGGCAAACAGAGGCATTTGTCAGATGACGATGCCTAATGAGCATGATTCACGCGTTGCAGTTTGCTTTAATAGAGGCGGGTTACATTAACCAAGAATGAAAAGTTCCTGCTTTGTCGAGAGCCTCAGTAGGACAGGCTGCCAGCATCAAATCGTTAAATCAAGTTGTAATCTAATTCGTTTGACCAGTCTTTTGCCTGAAAACGAAAGATGACATGTGATCGTTCGCCTTGCAACCGCTCGAGCTGGCTTTTGGGAACATCCAGGTCACGGAAGCCGCCAAGTCGGTCCCACCCTTGCTGCACCTATCCTCAACTCCACAACGTCCCCGCGATAATTATCACATTGGGAGCAGAATTTTCAACCACATCCGATATGGTGTAGTGGCCAACATGATGCCCTCTCATCTCTGTGAGAGGTTAGGCATAGCCCCGAGTTCGATTCTCGGTTTCGGAACATTTCATTTTGCATTTTTGCACTATTCTTCAAGAACACCACGAAATCATGCCGCTGCCTCACTGTGGCCCGGCCCATGGCGACTCCGATCATCGTGGGGAAGAGCGAAATGTGTCCATAATCTAACATGCTATCTAAACAAAATATTTGTCGCCTCTACCAGTCAATCTAATAACCGTACGCCGTGTACACCACCCACATAGCCCGACTCACTTAGAGCTTCGCGCGACCCCTCCAAGGCTGACCCATCTCATCCTTGTACGTTGCAAGCTCGTTACGCTTGCTGTCTCCGCCGTGGCTGACCTGCACCGGCTCGTCAAATACGGACTTATTCTCCCTCTCCTTCCTCTGCGCGGCGTCGACGTAGTTCCGCTCTCCCTCGCCAATGTACAGCTGCCTCGGGCGCCAGATCTTGACGCCGCCCTTCTGCAGCATCTGCTGCCTCCAGTGCGCCAGCCAGCCCACGCACCGCGGCACGGCGAACAGCACCGGGTAGAAGTCGAGCGGGAAGCCCATGGCCTGGTAGATGAGGCCGGAGTAGAAGTCGACGTTGGGGTACAGGTTGCGCTTCTTCATGAACTCGCTCTCGCGCGCGTACTTTGCGAGCTCGAGCGCCGTGTCGAGCAGCTGGTTGCGGCCCGTGACGGCGAAGACCTCCTCGGCCAGCTGGCGGATTGCCGTCGAGCGCGGGTCGACGTTCTTGTACACGCGGTGGCCGAAGCCGACCAGCACGCGCTCGCGCTTCTCGACCTTGGCCATGAAGGCGGGCACGTTCTCGGGGCTGCCGATCTCCATCAGCATGCGGATGGCGCTCTCGCTGGCGCCGCCGTGGCTGGGGCCGTAGAGCGCGGCGCAGCCCGCGGAGACGACGCTGTACGGGTCGACGAGACTGGAGCCGACCTGGAGGACGGTCGCCGTGGAGCAGTTCACCTCGTGGTCGGCGTGGATGATGAAGAGCGCGTCCAGGGCCTTCTCGAGGACCGGGTGGGGCTGGTACTCATGTCCGCTGAGGTGGTCGAGGAGGTAGAGGAAGTTGCCGGTGTAGCTGAGGCCCTGGGCGGGGCGGTTGAACGGTCTACCCTGGCGCATGCGGTAGGAAGCGGCCGCGAGGGTGGGAGCCTTGCCGATGATGCGGAGGATCTGCTTGTCGAGCATCTTGAGGGCCTCCGGGTCACCGGACGCGGCATTGGTGTAGAGCTTCTGGCCCTGCAAGCTGGGGTTGGATTCGGGCGCGAAGGCACCCAGGGCGGAGAACGAGGACTGCAGCATGGCCATGGGATGCGTGTCGTAACGGAAGGACTTGAACATGCCCTCGATGTCGCTGTGGATGTAGGTGTGGTGCATGATCTCATCCTGCCACTTGCTGTACTGCGTCGACGTCGGCAGCTCGCCGTAAATGAGGAGGAACGCGCTCTCGAGGAAGTGCGACTTGTTCACCAGCTGCTGAATGGGGTACCCGCGGTACCGGAGGATTCCATCCTGGCCGTTGATGTATGTGATGTTGCTCTGCACGACGGCGGTGTTCATGTAGGCCGGGTCGTACACGCGGAGACCCTGGTCCGTCTCATCCTCGGCGCGGTCATTGCCTCTCGCGGCCTTGATCTTCTTGATGTCCGTAGCCTGGACGGAGTTGTGAGTGATGGGCAGCTCGTAAGACTTTCCGGTGCGGTTGTCGACGACAGTGAGAGACTGGCGCGGAGCGGGTGTCGCGCCACGTGGCGCATTCTTCACAGTAGTGACCATTTTCCTTTTTTGGGTTGTTCTGCCCAAATTCGAATTGAGTTAAGAGAGGACAGATCAGGCAAAAAAATGAGATGGCAGTTTCACACAATGGTCTTTGATGAGAGAGACTTCTTGTATCCGTACATGGGGAGACAATGCGCGTCACCCGGACAGCTGAAAGGAGGTCCGGCTGGCGTCGGGGGTCGGCAGTGCTGGCCCGAGTGCCGAGGTTGTTTTCCATGCTCCTAATGCGGTAAGATCTGATGCCTGTAGCGTGGGAAGCTCAAGCACATGCCAGGGGTCCCAAAGTCTTGTTGGGTGTTTCGTCGATTGAGCTGCAAGAGACACATGCCATTGTTTGTTAACTTGATCACACAGGTCCGACCCGTTGGTTCTGGATTGCTGGAAAACGGACGAGCGGATGAGCTTAATGGAGGGCGCTAGCAGAGTTGCATTTCCATTGCAGATACAGGGGAGGATCCTTGTATGATCAGCTAAAATGACGGGAGACGAACGGCCAACAGCGCTGGCGTCCTTCTAGAGAGCTTCATCAATCTGGGGTATGTATGGTCTAGACACACTAGGTCCTGGCCCCAGGATTGCACCAAGGACTCGCCTTTGATCGAGTGGGCTTGGCCTCTTTCATATGTAGGACCTCGGCAGTGACTGTTTGGGGGCGCAACGTATCGCGATTGACAATTATGACAAGTGATAGAGTTGGTTGGCTCTTGTGGTGCATAGTCATGCTCGCTGTGGACTGAGAATTTGTTCTCCTTCCTGTCCTGTGAAGACGAGCAGCCCAATTTCGAAATCAACTCAGCACCAAATTTGAGAGTGGTGTTCGTCTGTTCAGAACCGCAGGTTCAATGATATTTAGCTCCTTTTATCTCTTCTCGTCACCTTTCCCATCGGGATAAACCCATGAACCCATCTTCAAGCCCCAGAACATCATGGCTCAGGCCCGACAAAACCCACCTCCGGTCCCCGCGGCCGCGACACGGCCGGAAATTCATCTCTTGGCGGAGACCCTCACCAGCCTGAATCCCGTCGGAGTCGGCATCGTCTCTGTCGCTGGAATTTGGTCCGACCGGAGTGGATTCACTCAAAGGATGATCTTTTGTAACATTCGTGAATAGTTCATTGGCTGTCGACCCTTGAATGCATCCTGCAAGCGCATAAGCAGCTCCTCTCCGCGCATGACGTAAATCCGTTTGAGAACCTCCACAGCGGCGGCCCTGAACTATGTTTTGCGGAACCGAGGCCACTACCGAACGCCATCCCCGCAGGACTCCAAACTCCGGACCTGACCCCTCATCTCAACATATATTCTGCTGAGGCTGAAGTCAGGAAAAGAATTATTTCGCAAGAGGACTATTAGGAACTCATCTTAACACTATCGAACTTACACCCGCCTGATTGAGCCATCTCAGACGAAGACATTGAGAGCTTCTTGTCTCACTTATAGGCGTTCTCACGAATAGAACACGACTGAGACACTCACGCAGCACCCGCCAAACCGTCAGCAACTCAAAATGGCGGCGTTGGTGCCAGTTCTTGTGGCTGGTCTGGCCGTCTTTGGTGGCTACACCTACGGGCCAGCCATCAAGCAAACGGCGACGGTTCTCGGAGTATCACGGACCGTCAATAACACACCCGTCGAGCACGGCGGCGACCTCGTCTACGTCGGCGACACGATCCATTGCGAGGACATTCACCACCATGAGCCGAGTGGGCTCCTTTTCACCGCGTGCGAAGATGACACAGAGACGCGCAAGGCATGGTTTCCGCCGCTTGGAACTTTCGAGGACCCGGTCAAGGCAAGCAAGTCTACGGGCTCTATTCACATTATTGACCCCAAGGTAAGTTCAATGTGTCTGGGGTGCAATGTGCAAGTCAACTGACAGGCCCGCCAGGACATGACCACCAAACGCCTCAGGTTCGAGAACTTTGACAGCACTTTCATCACTCACGGCATCGATGTCATTTCCGACCCGGAAAAGGCTGACGCCGTCTATGTGTTTGCAGTCAACCACGTTCCCCACGCCGACTATCTCGCAACCAAGGCTGGAGGCCAAGGCGACCAGAAGGTCTTGGACAAGGCCCAATCTCGGATTGAAATCTTCCATCACATCCTGGGCTCATCCACCATCAGGCATGTGCGCTCCGTTCAGCACCCGCTTGTCAAGACGCCCAACGACATTTTCATCAAGGACCCGCACTCCTTTTATGTCACCAATGACCACTTCTACCGCGAGGGAACGATGCGCCTCATCGAGGACCTGTGGCCTGGAGCATCTTGGACAGACACTATCCACGTCACCATTGACAAGCTTTCTGCGCTGAAGCCCACAGACGGCGTTACGGCGCAGGTTGCCTACGAGGGAATGAGGAACAACAACGGCCTGGGCCACTACAAGCCTGGGTACATCCTGATTGACGATTGTTCCGGCGCCGCGATGCACATTGGCAAGCTGTCTTCGGATCCGAAGAACGTCACCATCGATATCGAAGATTCCGTCCATTTTGACTCCTACATCGATAACCCCAGCTATTTCAACGACCCGTACAAGTCCGAGACCCAGGATGCCAGCGGCTTCATCCTGCCAGGTCTCATCCGGCCCATTGATATTGTGAAGCAGATTGGCGATCCTACCTCTAACATCGGATCTATTGTCTGGTATGCGAAGCCAATTGCGAACTGCGACAAGGCCAAGGCCGAATGCTGGGAGAAGCGCGCTCTGTTTGAGGATGATGGAACCAGAATCCGCTCGGCGGCCGGCGCAGTCTTGGTGGCCATTGACCCGGCCAAGGAGAACAACAAGAAGAAGGCGTGGCTTTTTGTTACCGGCTTCTACTCGAGCGCCGTCGTGGCGGTCAAGGTTGATCTTTAAAGGCTGTCTTTTGATGGCCAGACTGTGGAAAAGTTGTTCAAATGAAGCCGCCGAAGGTTTGGTGGTATGTTTTGAAGTCGGGCACGGGGGATTTGGCATGCGTCCGTGGTACTTGGTCTCACAAGGCTCAAAACTGGAAATAATGAGACGTTGGGTGTGAAGAGAGTTGAAAGAGCAGTATATGGGAGCCATGTGAAAGTGAGAGATAATTACATTATCACCAACCCGAAGGCTGAGCACTTCGATTGAAACTTGATGACCACATGTGAGCGCTTATCAATCTTGTTGGAGAGGTTCTCTTTCAATCCACGATAGGATCCTAGCAACCAGACTATGTACCAAATGTTGCCAAAATATCTCAGGTATCTCATCCTTCAGGTATTAATACAGAATACGACAAAATAGAATCTTGCCTCCCACTTCCAAATATGGGGGGAGTACGCATGAGTGAACAAAAGGTATATATACACAAGCTTAGATTCCAACCTTGACAGTAAAGTGGCGCTCTATTGGTTCTCCAAAACATCAAAGATACCCTCCATGACAGGTGGCGTCGTGTCGGCTCTGATGGGCTTACCAAACGAGAAGGAGTCCATCGACAGGATGGGAGTCGTGGCGACGGAGTTTCCCAGCGAGATTGATCTCGTCCCTACCGTCGACGACGCCCGCGGCCGGGGTTCAAGCATGCCCAGGCCGATCTCTTCGGCGCCGGAGGCATTGCGCTCAGCGTCAAGCATCATGTCCAGTCTGGAAGAGTGGCGCCGAAGAGGCCGAGACCCGGGCCAACTGGGCGTTTGGGTCATGGCTCGCCTGGCCGAGTTGGGGCGAGGCAAAGGGAGGGAGACGGGGGAAAGATGGTTCGAAGACGGGATGGAAGAGAAGCTGGGAGTTCGTAGAAGAGGCTGCTGGGTAGTCGACGACTGGTACTCAAGCTCGAGAAGCATGAGAAGGTCTGTGACTGTGACACCATCGGGGAGACTGAAGTCCGGCCGAGGAATGCGCTTGTATGCGACAGACTTCGTCCTGCTCCTGTTCTTGGGCGGCTGAAGAGAGCCGGTGTCAACAGCCAAGCCCTCCGGCCTTCCCCGGGGCACGGGGACCGGGACGTCCGGTTCGCTTGGTCGACGAACTTCGCTTGCACAACTAGGCCGGCGCGCATCACTTGCGTAACTCGGCCGGCGGGCGTCACCGCCGGCGAAGGTGGTGAAGCTCGCGTAGCTGGGACGGCGATCGCCCGGCTCATCCGGCAGACTCGGGACGTCACCGGCGAACCCAAAGTCGAAGGCAGGGTCATTGGGCTGGTTGCCAAAGGTGTCTCGCTTCTGTGGGGGCTGGAAGTCGATGGTGTCCGTCCGTCTTACGGGCTTGACCTCCGGTGCGACCTCGGGCTCAGTCTTCGGCTGAGCCACCGAATCGCGGGATCCATTGCCGGAGAACCCGAAGTCGAATAATGAGAAGTCGGAAGCCCGCTTGTCATTCTGTTGAGCCGGCCTTGACTCGGGGGACGGCGACGGCTTCTGCTCCGGTCGGGGGCTGAGCGGTTGGGTGAGAGACTGGGGTTCCGGGGTCTTGAGGGGCGAGCTATATAAGGGTTGATGCGTGGCAGGGCTCTCCGGGCGTGACCGTTGGCGCAACGACGGCGACCTCTGGAATGCCGACTGTAGACGAAGTTGCCCTCGTTGAGACTTGGAGAGCTGTCGTTGTACGCCGAGCCCAGGCACCGCTGGTGAAGATGCATCCGATGCAGACACAGGTTGTGCAGCGGGCATCATGCTCATTCTCCTCAGGGAGCTGAGGGAGTCCGGGGTCTTGGTCTCGAATGCCGACACTGCCTTGGAAACGGGGACATTTTGATGGCCAGTATGGTTCATCTCCTGGATGAGATACTGCAGTTGGTTGTCGTCGAGGTCGGCCAGGACCTCGTACAGGGAGCCGAAAGACGATGAGGGCTTGTGTCCCTTGCGATGAGACGGCGCCGGAGACTCCATGGCGGCTGATGATTGCTGCTGGTGGTTACTGTAGTAGTGGTGGTGGTGGTGGTAGTAGTAATAATACTGCGTCGACCTGGTCGAGAGCAACGTCTGTCGGCAGCGCTGGCCGTGAAACCGAATCTACACCGTCGCCTGTTACACTGGCGGCGGATGATGGACATGAACTCAGTCGAGGGGGACGACGAAGAAGGCGGAGGTCATTCAAGGTTGCTGTGACCTTGCTGGGCAGCGTGTTCGTGTCGCACCGCACCGATGTGCTCCCGTCAAAGCCCTGCTCGACAGGTTTGTGTGGAGTCGACGTGCAGCAAGGAGACAAGCTTGAATGCAAGGCGAAGAGAGAGAAAAAAAAAAAAAAAAAAAAGGAAAGAAAAAGAAAAGCAAAGCGCAGAGTAGCACCAGAGATCCGCTTCCACGATGACGGGTGGAGCAGCGAGTTTGAATTGGATGTCGTGAATTGCCAAAAGTCCGAAGCAGTCGCACGTACGGATACACAGTGCCTTGCCTTACTCGCGAGGGGAGGGGAAAAAAAGGCTTGGGATAACTCGTGACAAGTCGGGATATCAAAGCCCATGCCTGCCGATGCCCCCTTTTCAAAAAGGTCGCGCCAAATCATTAAAGCGAAATGATGAGTAATTTGGCACGCTGGGGCGACATCGAGCCCGTCGCAGGGGTCTCGTGGCGCGTTTGGAGCGCGTTACAAAACCTCTTGTACATGGCCCGTGCCGGGCACGTGGAGATCAAACAGAGAGATGAAGGGGAGAGCCGTTATGGGGTCTGATTGACAGCTGACAGGAGGAAAAATGGGCGCTGTTTCTTTGAGTTGATGAAATTCCCGAAACTTTATTCCACGCTGTTGGCTTTGGCAATGACGTGAAACACAGGTGGGATGAGCTGGAGGTCGAGACTTTGGGCTGCAAGTGATATATCCTAGTGAAGAGTGAGTGAGTGAGAGTAGGTCATTGAGATCTGAGACTCGGCGAGAGATGGCCAAGAATGAGATTGGGTGAGATGAGGTGAGAGAAGATGATTGAAGTTGCATCATGTAATAAGAAAGAGGATATTACAATCGGTCTAAGCATGCCATTCAGATGAATCAATAGTGAGATTGCCTATGTTTTCGCTTTTAGATAATGCTATTTTGTGGCCCCCAACGCCCTTAACATCGCTCTCACTCATAAGTCATTCACTCAAGTCACTCTCGATCACCCATTCAGTCTGCCTGTGCGAGCCAAGCACAGACTTCTAACGCCTCCTCATAGAGAACGAGTCTCCTGCGTGGTACACCTCCTGTATGAATCGATCTGCATCGCTAATCATCCTGATGCTCTGGTCCACGCTTGGAGAGGTCGGGTCTCCCATGACGGACTGCCAGTTCTGTAGAAGCTGCTTTAGATGATCACCGGCTCCGAGCACATCAGAGGGGATCATGTCTTTAAGTTGCGGGATGCGGCAGGCTGCAAGCAAAACTAGCATTGCACCGGCCATCCTACACGCGCGACACCTTATTAGCTGGATTTATCTGTATGAGGTATGAGTACTTACGAGAGCGAGCAGATCCACGTATCTACCAGAACCGTCTGTCCAAACCCCCTGAGGTTGAGGATGTGCAACAAACAAGCATCCAGACAAGCCTTGCAATTATTCAAAGAGTCCTGGTTGATGAGGAGTTCAGAATTCGCCTCACCGCGACCAGCCCTACCGCTCAGCATCCACATCAGATATGGCCGGTATATCACACTCCGGCAGGTGAGGTATCTCTGCCGTAAGAACCCGCCGTGCTCTGTCGGGGTGCTCTGGTTGCCGATGTGATTGAAGCCGACCTCAAACTTGAAGGCGGCCGGGAGGACATCGCGCCACTCGTCCAGTTGGTGGTTCAGCTCGGCCACGACATAGGGGAAGCGGGTATGGTCGAGGGCGGTGCCGGTGTCGCGTGCGTAGAGGAGCTGGTGGACGCGATTGAGGAGGCGGCGCATTGAGATGCAGGCGAGGAAGTACAGCGAAGACTTCTCTTCGACTTTGCTTTCACGATGGGTGTTGTATTGGCCCGGCAGGGCTGTTGAAGATTCGATGCGGGCAATGCCTGACTGAGGCAGGCCATTGAGCTCCGCGAGGTAGTCGCTGGATTTCCTTAGTCAAATTTGGCAGAGGCAAGGCCGGAAGGATGGTTGTTACCTCTCCAGAATATAGCACGACCAGAAGATCCTGCGAATGCGTTCCTGATCTTCTTCCGATTCTGACTCCGGGGAGTAAGATAGCAGCAAAAGGCACTTGGCGGAGGCTGCGTTGATGTACTCCCACGCCTGCAGCGGCCGACGGAGAAAGGCGAAGTACATGCTGCGAGACCAATCGGGTCAGTTCCTGCACGAGATTTTCGCCAAAAACGGGATGTGCGCTTACGCCGTAAAGAAGAGGCAATGGGTTGCAGTGCTGCCCACATTAGTGTGTACGACATGCAGCTTCTTCAGCACGCTATCAAAGTACATGTCGCCCATGGCCCGTCTGGCAAGCCTCCGCTTCCGCTCCTCCTCGCTCAGCGTCGTCCCGGTGGTCAAGCCGGCAGTTACTTGACCTGCGCAGCCGAGTGCCATCGTCAGGAGTGCCAGGCACACGAGGATACTGTCTTCTTCAGGGATCCCATCTGAAATCAGCTTCCGCACTTGCGCGAGTTGACCGCAGGACATGGTCGGGTACCAGAAGTTGATGGTGAGCTCGAACGACTCGATGATGCCATCAATCTCCTCGGCGGTCACGTACGGGTACATGACCGTTGAGCGTGTCTTGACCACGGGCCGCGACTGCTCGAGGTGGAAGATGGAGACGTAGTCGTCCTTCATGCTCGGGAAGGCCTCGAAGTGCGGCCATTGGAGGATGGACTCGGTGGTGCTCGTGTGCATGGAGTCCAGCACGGCGTTCTCGTAGTTGTTCTGGTACAGCGGCTCGGAGATGGGGGTGCGCTGCGGGTGGTGGATCTCGTTCAGGGGCGAGCCGGAGAAGGACCCGCGCGAGGCCGAGCGGAGGGCCGGCGAGACCACGGCCGGGCGACTGTCGGTGAACGGCGGCGCGCCCTTGAAGACCCCATCGTGAGACGGGTTCGGTGAAAAGTGGAACGATGAGGCGGCGGGACTGACGATGGTGGCCTTCATCTCGTGGAGGAACTTCTCCACCCTCAGTACGCCCTCGAGGATGAGGTCGCTCTTCCCGCGTCTGGTGACAAGCAGCACATGAATGGTCAGAGCTTGGTCTCCTTTGTCTCTTCTCTTCGCGCGAATCCCCGGGTGCGCTTGATTCGCCCGCCGGGGATCACGGCGCCGACAGCCGGGCGGGACTTACGAGTTCGCCTCGGATCCATAAGTGCATTCCTGCTGCGATGCAGAGCACGAGGCGCATGGCGTGTTGCCGTTGCATCTGGGCGAGACATCGTTAATCTTCTCTTGTTTCCTGCAGATGGCGCGGACCCGAGAGTCTGGGACGACCTGGGCCTGGTTGCTTGGCCTTGGCCGCACGTACCTGATCTTCCTGGCGCGGCATGTATCGCACTGCGGGACGTGACGTCGGTCAACTTCATGGTTCTTCGGAGAGATTGCCGCTCGGTGCCAGGGGAGGTGCCATTGCGGCTGCTGCTAGCAGGATGGATGGCATTCTCCACAGGTGGCAGATCAAGGGGATGACAAAGTTGAGGACAAGCGCCGTTGTGCGCATGCCATTCCGAGTGGAATTGGAACATCGTGAAAAACCTGGCATTCTTGGTCTTTGGTGGTGGTCTAGACCCGAGTCTGTGCTAGGCATTTTGTCTCTCCCCCGAACACGGCCCATGAGACGATCAAACTCAACTTACGGCATGGCTCGTCCTCAACCTCTTCCTCGACGGCTCAGTAATCGAATCATTGTCCATCGTCTCCATTGAATCAGTCGCAATCACGGGGTGGCAGGCATGGCGTAGCACCCAGTTCGGCCGTTGGAGGTCCTTCGATCCGAAGCGGACCGAGTGCAGAGGGCACTGGAGTTTGCAAGTGGGAAAATAAAAAAAAGAATGGATGCACAAGGGGGGGCAAACGAAGAATCCTGGCAGAGGGGGGAGGAAATGCATTGGATACATATGCAAACCCACGTGTGGTGCGGGGGAGACACGCTGTGGAGAAGGGGGTGGGTGGGAGAATTGGAGAAATTGGACGGCCTTGGCCGAGGAGGGAAGCTTTGAGGGGAAGCTAGGTACGCGGTGTCTCGCTCCGCCATTCCCCGACTGCTTTCACGCGGTGAAGGTGACATTGGACGATGCTGTCGCTGGGGAACTGTCCGGGGATGTAGCCGTTCGAGGAAAGGCGGGCTGGACGAATTGGAGAAAACGCATGTGATGAATGACACCGCTTGGCGAAATTACCGGATGTTATAGAGTGATCAGATGTTCTCTTCTTCATCGGTTGCGACATGGAACTCGGTACGGGAGTTTTGCTGTTGTTGGTCACGATGGTGCCGTCCTAGAGTCTGGTCTCACTCTTGCAGGAGGGCCGTGCCGCTCCAATCACGAAGCCTACTAGTAGGCGGGCAAGGTTACCCCAATTATCCAATTATCCACCAGCACACAAGAACTCGGCCGACATGTCAATCTCAGTTATTTCCTGGGAAAAATTGGAGATTTCCAGATATTTCTGGACGACATAGAGCACTGGGAGTATTATTATTTATGTGTACGCTAGCTGCGATAAGAGGCATGTGAAGCGGTCCTGTGGATTGGCCCGGGCATCGGACCGGGCCCCGAGCCGGTATCGCCCCACAATCATCGCCAAACCCGGGCCGGGGTGGGTCCTCAGACACCGGCCAGCTTCTCGTCAACGTTCATGGTGTTCAGCACGGTCTGTGCGGACCGCTTCTCCAAACTCTTCTTGACAGGGTTGGGAGCACTGAAAACCTCCTCCAATTCCTCCAGAGTACGGTCCTTGGTCTCGGGGAAGAAGAAGTACTGACCAAACAGTTAGTGATGCAACGTTAGGGTGGCTGCAATAGGACGGGTACTTACAATGAACACGGCCTCGAACAAGTCCCAGAAAATGAACACAATGTAAAAGTAGTACTTGATGTTGAGGAACGCGGGTCCACTGGCGTACTGGATGATGGTGCTTCCGACGGCACTGGCAAAGTTGCCGACGGCAGTGCCCTTGGCACGGGTGGCCGTGTTGAGGGTCTCGGCAATGTACATGCTCTGGAGCGGTGTCCAGCCGAAACTGAAAACGATTCCAAAGATGTAGATGAAGGCGATCGTGGTGTTGGCAGCCGCCTCGTTGCTGGCGTCCTCCGTGGCAAGCTTCGAGGTTCCAGTGATGATGGCGAAGCAGAACGAGCAGAAGATGATGGAGTAGATCAAGAGAGGCCGGCGACCGACGACATCCGTCATACGGGCTCCAGCAAGGGCAGCCCCAAAGCACAGAATGGGGTTGATGGCGTTCAATGCCAAAACCTTCTTCTCGTCGTCGATGCCGGCGTTCTCTAGCAGAGCGGTCATGTAGTAGGAGCTCAGCGAGTTGCCAGACACCTGTCCAAAGACAGCCATGCCCAAGACGCAAATGAGTCTGCGACGAGCTGAGTGGGTGTTCCAAAGCTCGCTGTAGTCCCACCACTTCTTGTCAGACGCGTCGGTCCGGATTTGCTGGGCCATTTCCTTGAGCTGGAGCTGCACGATAGGGTGATCCATGGAGCCCTCGCCGTGGTAGGTCGCAAGGATCTTGGCGGCTTGCTCATGCTTGTCGTTTGCCATCAGCCATCGAGGAGACTCGGGGATGAAGAAGACGCCGACGCAAATGATGCCAGAAGTCACCTGGATTTCTGTTAGGGGAACTGTGGGTGAGGGTTGAAGAATGGGCACCAACCATCTGAATCCAGATCGGGATACGCCAGCCACCGTCATGTTCGATGTATGAACATCCGTAAACGGTCCAAGAGGCGATGATCGAGCCGACATACCTGGGACCGTCCAGTCAGTATACAGTAATGAAAGCGGTCGCTCCCAAAACGTACCAAGTGCAGTTGTATACACCCGTAATGGTCCCTCTCCACGCTGGGTGGGCCATCTCGGACACGTAGGTGGGAGCGGAGACGCAAACGAAGCTGACGCCGAATCCTAGAACGAAACGTCCGGCAAGGAATTGGCCGGCGCTGGAAGCCATCAGTATGCTGCATATTGCAATGCGTCGGTGGGTACCTATTCTCACGTCTTGGTGGGGGCCTGGATGCAGGTGCCGATAATGACAATCAAGCTGCCGATAAACATGCCCCATCTGCGTCCGAGATAATCGTTTGTGGGTCCGGTGAAGAAGACGGCGGCGACACTGCCGATGTTGTACATGGCAAAAATGATGCCGGTGCTCTGATCGACCGTCTCCCTATCAATCACGTTAGCTAGATTACGAAAGTGCTGGTGGGGATTACTGACTTGTTGAAGTAATTCATGTACGACTTCATGCCGTTGAGGCCTCCCATCTACTGTGTGTTAACCATTAAAGTAACTTGGGCTATTTGCGATAGCACTCACGAGAGAGCCATCGTAGCCGTTGAGAGCACCGCCAAGGTAAGCTAGGTACAGGTAGTTGGAAAAGCATCCTTGAGATATTCGAAGCATGGCACGACGCACCGATAATCAGAATGCCGTAAAGACGGAACATGGACTTTGTCCAAGGCGAGTACTGGCCTTCCTGGGACTCGCGGGCGATCTGGACGGCGGCATCGACATGGACCTCTGGCAAAGTACCGGCGAGGCCGGGCCTCTCGGCGACGTGTTCGCCGGCCGCCATGTCGGACTTCTCGGCGGACATTGTGGATTGAGATGCAAGATAATACCAAGTACCAATCTACGCGTAGGCAGACCAACACGGGCTCACACCAAGTGGACCAAGTGGTCAGGAACAGTGGAGAGACGTGGAGAGATCGAGTCTTGGATGGGTTCCATCGATGGAGACAAAGGATGGAGAGGGCGATAACATGGCCCTCTTAAATGCTGCGACGACCAACCCCAGCCTGTTCAAGACACAAGCTCTCCCCGCATTCGGGCCATCAGATCATTCGAAGAAGGTCACAAAAAAAGAAGAAAACCTGGGGTGTCAAGAGTCACGGCCGACCATCAGCCCGACAACACGGGTGCGCTTGCAGTTGTCGGCCCACATTGGCCGGGGGTCTAGACGGAATTCGATCTGGGGTAAAAGACAAAAGAACTTTCCGTCCGTTGGAACATCAGACTAGACGAACAGGGTCTGCAGAATGGGATGGACGGAGGGTTGGAGGGTAAGGGGCAGGGGAAGGGAGTGATATGGATGGTTGGGGGTGTGTGTGTGTGTGTGGCAGACGTTGCAGCGGTGTTAGCCCCCGAGGTCCAGTGGTCCTCTGCTGCGAAGGTGCGGGGCCGGCCCCGACTTCCCCGGACCCACCCAAGGAGTGCCCACCACCCCCGGACCGGGGAAGCTATGCCCCTTGTGGCCTTGGACTCTACTGCATAGTACTAAGGTTGGTGCGGACCTTCTCCGACGAGGGGTGGAGGGGTAACGCGAAGACCTCCACTCCACTGACTGACTGAATGCGAAGAGGTATCTCTCTCGGGGTAGTTTCCCTCGTTACACCGACCAACCACCCGCCTGGCCGCCTGACTCGGAGCTACCCCGAACAGAGCAGAGAGGGGCAGCAACTTGCGAGAAGCACCCGTGGACCTCACTCTGCACCGGCCTGCAGTTGCCCCACGTTCACTCGTCATACCTTACCTTACCTCAAGGTACCTATGGCGGGACAACGCTGCTTCACGAGAGCAAACTTGCAGATTGGATGGATAGCAGTCCCTTTCCCCAGACACGTTACTCCGCGTGGAGCTTTGAGCGTGAATAAATAACCCTACGACCGTGGGCTGCCGGCCAACTTGTCTGCCCTCTCCCTCCTCCTGCTCCTCCTTCGTTTGTCTCCCTCTCTCTTCTTCGTCTTTGTCGTCGTCGTCTTTGTCGTCGTCGTCGTCGTCGTCGTCGTCGTCGTCGTCGTCGTCCTTCCTCTCTGACACGCCCTTGGCCGTTCAATCCGTCTACCAAGCCATCGCTACCCCTCCACCGAAACCGCCACGATGGCCCCCCAAAGCTTAACCCTCCAAGCCAAGGAGGGCGTCCACGACTACGAAAACCCTGAGGTGTTCCGTCGCAATACCCTCCCCCCTCGCGCATACTTCATTCCTGAGACCTCCATACTCCTCAATGGCGTTTGGGACTTCCACTACGCTGGCACTCCTGGCGAGGCCCCGTTGCCCGACGACAAGGACGACAAGTGGGAAACCATCAACGTCCCCGGACACTGGCAGCTCCAAGGCCATGACTACCCGTGGTACACCAACACCCAGTTCCCTATTCCCGTCGACCCGCCCTACGTTCCCAGCGAGAACCCCACCGGCACATACAGACGCACCTTCCACGTCCCCTCCACATGGGACGAGAAGTCTCAACTGCGCTTGAGATTCGACGGTGTCGACAGCGCCTATCACATCTGGGTCAACGGCGTCCTCATTGGTTTCGCCCAGGGCTCGCGCAACGCTTCCGAGTTCGACGTCACGAGCATTCTCAACCGGGATGGCCCCAACGAGGTCTTTGTGAGAGTCTACCAATGGTCTGACGCCACCTACATCGAGGATCAGGACCAGTGGTGGCTTTCCGGTAAGGAGCCCTTACCCCGGTCCATGTCGTCTTTCTTTCCTCTGACCAATTGGCATAGGTATCTTCCGCGATGTCACCCTCTTGGCCGTGCCTGAGACTTCCAGAATCGAAGACTTCTTCCTTCGCACCGACCTAGACGACAAGTACGAGAATGCCACCCTTCTCGCCACCGTTGACGTCAAGGCCGCCGAAAAGGGCACCGTCAAGCTCACTCTCAGCGAGCTGGGCAAGAACGGCGGCGCCGTGATTGTCACCAAGGAGGCCGAAGTCAACGCCAACGACTCCAAGGTCGAGCTCAGCATCCCCGTCACAAACCCCAAGAAGTGGACTGCTGAGACGCCCTACCTCTACCGCGCCGAGATCACCTTCTCCTCTCATACAGTCTTCCAGAACATTGGCTTCCGCAAGGTCGAGCTCAAGAACGGATTGATCTCTGTCAACGGTACCCCGATCCGCATCCGCGGTACCAACCGCCACGAGCACCACGCCCACTTCGGTCGTGCTGTTCCCCTCGACTACGCCAAGCGCGACCTTCTCCTAATGAAGACTCACAACATCAACTCCCTACGATGCTCACACTACCCCCCTCACCCCAAGCTCTTCGAGCTTGCCGACGAGCTCGGTTTGTGGGTCATGGACGAGGCCGATCTCGAGTGCCACGGCTTCTATGACTGCATCGCTCGTCCACAGGACGTTCAGGAGGAGGCCGACTACGAGGAGCGCAAGGCCGTCACTTTCCCCAAGGCTGGCAAGTACACCAGCGAGAACCCCGTTTGGCGCGAGGCCTACCTTGACCGTATGGTCCAGCTGGTTCAGCGTGATAAGAACCACACTAGCATCATCATGTGGTCTCTCGGTAACGAGGCATTCTACGGCGAGAACCACAAGGTCATGTACCACTACGCCAAGAAGTTTGACCCCGGCCGTCCGATTCACTACGAGGGCGATGTCAATGCCGAGACCGCCGACATGTTCTCTTACATGTACCCTCCCATTGACCGCTTGACGCGTCTCGTCACAACCGAGCAAGTCAAAGAGGACGGCAAGTTTGACAAGCCAGTCATTCTGTGCGAGTACGGACACGCCATGGGCAACGGCCCTGGTGGTCTGGACGACTACATTGAGGTTTTTGAGAAGTTCCCTCGTCTCCAGGGTGGCTACATCTGGGAATGGGCCAACCACGGTATCTGGAAGGAAGATCCCGACGGCAAGAAGTACTACGCATATGGCGGAGACTTTGGCGAGCGTCCTCACGACGGAACCTTTGTCATGGATGGTCTTCTTCACAGCACCCATGACCCTACCCCTGGTCTGATTGAGCTGAAGAAGGCTTACCAGCCCCTCTCCCTCTCCGTTGAAGAGAACAAGCTCGTCATCTGGAACAAGTACGACTACGTTGGCGTCGACCACCTCTCCGCCTCCTACAAGGTGGAGGAGTTGGGTGAGAAGTAAGTCAACTACTACCTACGCCTAACGCACCGAAGCCAGAGTACTAACGATTGGACCATAGCTCTGCTCTCCTCGCCGCCGGCAACCTCGAGGTTCCCACGATCGCCGCTGGCGAGACCGCCAAGGTCGATCTGCCGTCCTCCCTTTCGAGCATTAAGTCTGACAAGGAGGTCTACATCACCATCACCTTCCGTCTGAAGGACTCTACCAACTGGGCGGAGCCCGCTCACGAGATTGCCTGGATTCAGCACAAGCTGTCCGGCGTCGCCCTCGTTCCCAAACTCGGTCACGATACGCTCAGCTCCAAGCTGCAGGTCAAGCAAGTTCGCTCAACAACAACCATCTCCGGTTCTGACTTCACCTTCACATTTGACACAGCCCGCGGCTACCTCACTTCTTGGACTGCCGCCGGAGTGCCGCTCCTCGAGAAGGATGCGTCCACTAATGCCGCTATTTCTCCCAACTTCTGGAGAGCCCCTACCGACAATGACAAGCCCAATGATGTACCCTACTGGGTCCGCTATGGCGTCAACGCCTTCGACAGCACTCTGCGTTCTCTCAAGATCAACGAGTCTGCCGAGAAGGTGGAGATCATTGCAACCACCTACCTCAGCCCTCGCATCTTGGATTGGGGCTGGAATACTGTGACCACCTATACTATTGACGCTGCCGGTCGTCTTACCATTGCCGTCGACCTGAAGCCAAGAGGCATCAAGCCTACGCACATCCCCCGCGTTGGTCTCAACCTCCGCCTGCCCAAGGCTCTTAACAACGTCAAGTACCTCGCCCTTGGCCCCGGCGAGTCATACCCCGACAAGAAGTCCAGTCAGCGCCTCGGCGTGTACCAGGCGACCGTTCCGAAGCTGCACCAGCACTACGATGTGCCTCAGGAGGGCGGCAACCATCTGGAGACCCGCTATGTAAAGCTCACCGAGGGCTACGGCCGCGGTATCCGCGCCACCCCGGCTGATGCTGCGCTCTGGTCTGAGGAGGACTGGCGCCAGTTCAGTTTCCAGGTCAGCCACTACAAGACCGAGACTGTCCAAAACGCCGCGCACCCGTGCGATCTCTTTGAGGAGGACGCCACCCTCCTGCGTCTTGATGCCCGCGTTGCCGGTGTAGGCACCGCCGCTTGTGGTCCTAACGTTCGTGAAGATCTCAAGGTGCATGTAGGAGACTTCAAGTTCGCCTTCGTGTTGGAGCGCGTTGGATTCTGATGGGCCGATGATGATTGAAACGAAACTTGGCCAGAAGGGCCACCGAGTCCTATGAAGGTTCATGGCTAGAACTAGTAATGGCACGAAACGTTATGATGATGCATCTCTGAGGTGAATGACCACGTGACGACGACGATGACAGAGACGAAACGTCTGTGGAAAGCTGCCTGGTTTGATGCTTCGGAGAGAGACGACAAAGATGCCGTCCACTTTTTTGCGTGAAGGACATGACTCGGCGTTCGGGATGTGCACAAACACTACTTGTGTTGCCCCGCACCGGTCGGTGGCAATACAAGGACATCTCGTCTCCAGGGTTTCCGCAACTGGCCGGTTGGCCCAATGGCAAGGCGTCTGACTACGATTTATCGTGATATCAGGAGATTCTGGGTTCGACCCCCAGGCTGGTCAATTCTTTTTGTATTTTCACATCATCTTCACTTTTGCGAGGCATGGAAGCAAGTCCAACGATACGAATGTGATCTAGGTTAGACTGAATTCTAAGGCCAGCCTAATGATAATGGGACGTCGACGTACACGTTCGACTCGAGCTTGGGTTATGCTCGCGAACGCGCACTGCTTCTCTGAATCGCCTGCGCATTTGCAGTTATTTGAGCACTGCGGGCTGCCGCATATTCGTATGCCCAGTGTTCGACCAACCATACTGTGAATCCAGTAACAGCCACCATTGTTTCCCACCTCTCCCCAAAAACGCCAATCAGCCCTGTTCCGAAGAAGGTGATTTTGGGCCCCGCATTTAACACAGCAACGATCTCGCCGCCGTCGGAGCTGTAACCGACTGGTCTGTTCCTTCGCTTGCCCCCAGCACTGGGATTGAGGTTTGTTATCCGAACAAGCTCGTGTGCGGGTTGGCGTCTCCACCAATCGCGTGCCCTGCGCTCCTTGACCTTCGTCGCTCTCCATTCGAATGTCTCCGTCACCCCGTTGATGTTCATCTTGAACGGCAAGCGCTGGATGTTGCCGTCTCGGTCTCGCTTGAAGCGTTTGAGACTGGTGACTTCTTGATAGTACTCTTGCAAATCCCCAGCAGGGGGGAGCTTGAACAACAAGGGGCCCCACAGACTTCCAGAAACCATCGCCATTGCAGGGCTGTGTGCGTGAGGTCCGTCATGGAGGTCAAAATAAAATCTGTCAGATCCCTTGAAGTTGCTGGTCCAATAGTGGTGGGTAGTAGGAACAAAGGTTCCATTATGGCAGTGCACACTGAACAGAGGCCTATCTGGTGAAAGGCCCAGGAGGTAGTGTCCCTGTGCGCGTCGGCGTCGCCACCGGTGTACCCTTGGTCCTTCCACGGTATACCCGCAGAACGACGGCGGGAACTTGGCCAATGTTCCTGTTGAGCTGTGGGAATGGGACCTGTGGGGATGGGCACTGCCATTAACGCCGACGGCTTGCTCTTGGTGCGTGTTGTCACTTGTAGCCATGGCTTGTGTTGGTGGTGGCAGGTGCAGATACTAGCAAGGAAGGCCTAGGGTAGAGGCGGAGATGAAATAAAATACCACAAACGATGGAAGAGAGTCAAGGAGATTGCTTCATAGGATTGGAGAGGTCGGCTGTAGGTTTGATGTTGTGATGTGCGATGGAGGGAGAAAAAGGGCGAGCAGAAGTGCAGCACAAGTCAGGGATCATATGCCTAGCTTAAGGTACCTTACCCAGGCAGGCAGGGTAGGAAAGACGGCTTCCCAGGCGCAGATGGTGCGAGGCAGGTAGGAGGTAGGTCCGAGGAGAGCCTCATCGGGAGCAGGACCTCTCCTCCCAACTGCACAGCTGAAGATACGGTATGGCAGGTGCTTTGGCTTCTATCTCTGACAGTGGAAATCATCAGCTGCGCCTACCGCCCTTGGCCTTCTTGACGTCAATATCCCGCCAGAACAGCACCGAAATCCACGCAGCCGCAAGAATGGACGTTCCCGCGATGAATATGACCCGCTGCGTCTCTCCATACGCCCGGTCGATCGCCGTCCTGGCTTCGCTTCCGTCCGCGTACGAGGACTGCACCTCCAGACTCCCGTAGATACTGTCGAGCTTCGCGAGCTCCGACGAGGGCAGGTGCGCCGCCAGCTTCTTCCGGAACAGCCCGGTCCATATCGCTGTTGCGATGGCAGAGCCCGCCCCCTTGCCGCACGCCACGATCGTCGTCTCCACCGCCAGCAGAGCGGGAGTGTGCGCGTGCGACACGGCCATGAGCGTTAGTTGCTCGATCGGGTACATGACGCCGTTGCCGAACGAGATAAGGATCTGGCACAAGATCATGACGCCGACGGATGGGTTGGGAATGTGCAGGCCCACCATGAGGCCTTCGCCGAGGATGTAAAGGGGGACTCCGAGGAGGAGGGCGTAGTATTTGATGCGGCCGTTGTACCGCAACGCCACCCCGAGGAGCAGGTTCGAGACGGAGGCGCCAACCATCTCAATGTTGTTGATGTAGGTAGCATTCGTGACAGACTGGTGGAACTCGACGATGAGCATGGAGTAGATGTATGCTGCGACCACGCCGTCGGACGTATACAGCGTTCCGGCCAGCAAGTTGGTGAACACCACAGTCCGGTCCGTGAGGAGGTGCAATGGGAGGAATGTGACGGGGGCGAGATACTTCTCGTACATCAGGAATCCCACAATCATCAGAACGCCGATGACGATGAAGGAGATGATCATCGGCGAACCCCAGCTTTGGGACTGATACGAGTAGATGCTGATTGCCAGCAACAAGAAGCAAAGACCCGAAGCCAAAAGCAGCAGTCCGATGACGTCGAACTCCTTGCAGTAGTGAATAAAATTCTCCTGCCAAGTCTGCTTGTGGATTGGCCTCGAAATAAGCCCGGCGTCCCGCGCCTGCTTGTCATACTTGAACATCAAGTACAGCAGAGGCAGGGAGCAAACCGGGATCAGAATCGCCCAGATGCCGAATCCCCACCTGAAGCCAATGGTGTCCAGGACACTCTCCGCTGCCGGACCGCACGCCCAGATCGACAGGAGCGACGGGGTTGCGAGGACGCCCATGACGAAGGCCCGGTGTCGCATGGGGATGGCATCGGCGATGAGGATGGTGAAGCTGAACTGGATGCCAAAGAAGCCAATGTAGTAAAAGACCTGTGCTGTGCAGTACGTTTCGACGTTCTGGCAAGCGGCCATCATGACAGCGCTGACGGTCGTGAAAAGCACCATCGAGGCCATGCACTGGGGCCTTCCCCAGAGGTCCAGGAGCTTCGCATATGGCAGCTTGATGACGCCGCTAGTGACGTTGGCCACGACCGCCGTTGTTGCTGTAAGAGCATGCTGACTGAAGTCGCTCGTGACATACGGGGTCAAGACTTTGAAAATCCCCGAGGAAAAGCCCAACGTGAAGTTGTAGAACCAGACGCTGGTGAGAGTTAGCCAAAGTGCCTGTTCCAAAGAATTCTGGTTGAGAGAGAAAGGTTACACTGAGATCAAGACCACCACTTGACGGGTGCTGAGAATCTGTTGAAGCGGTCCGATTTCCTCCTTCTCGGACTCCACCGCAGTTTCTTTCTCCGTGTCGTAGTCCTTCTGGTCACCTTTGACGCTTGAGTCCTCGCTCGCCGAAGCAACGGCGGTAGCTACCGACGGCTCCCGCTTTGTGGCGTTCTCCAGCGTGGAGACCGCGCGGCCGCTATCGCAGGGGGCCGTCATGGTCGTCAAAGATTTGGCGAGCGCCCCTGCTCGGAGTGTGCTGACTCGGGGTTTGTGAGGGGGAAAACCGAGCAAGCGCGGCGTTCACAAGATCATGTCCAAAGAGGATTGTTCTTCAACCAGATACGAAAAAAATCCAAGTTTACGATAACTCAAAGACAGAGATACGTCGCCTTGTAAGGCACAGCTTCGGCACTGGAAAGATTTTGACATGCCCATGATTGCGGGGCTTTGACGCGTCGTACTGTTGCTTCCCGGATAGTGCTCCTTTTAATAGTGCCCAATCAACGACACCAGGTACCGCTGGTGGAGCGAGTCAGGGGCCTTTACAGCGGTTGAGCCAAGCTGTAGTCGCGTTCTTTAGGGGAATGTCTTGCCGAGACGGGAGATTGCAATGTTGTAGTGAGACAGCTACAGCTGTAACCGATTGCGAGCTTGCGATGGAGACTTTGGCCTTGAGTCTTTGAACAAGACGAGTGACTGGTGGCCTCGTTGGCAACGAGGCTTGACATTTGACAACTCGGCTGAGTGATTAAAGGGATAAAGCAGAAACTGTCGCTTGGCTTTTTCTGCCTATGTAGCAGTGGAAAGTAATTTCCGCTGGTGAGACAGCTCGCTGTAGGGGCCTTCCGCTCCTGCCTGTTTTGGGGGCGCCGATGCCAGCGCCGGCCGAAAAGGTGTTACCGGTCGGAAGTGTGGGGAGCCACTCCCGGGACATCCTCCGAGACTTGAGCCGCCACATCCGGGACACGGCAGCATTCAAGTAAAATCCGGTCGCAGCCAGTCAAATGTGTCCATGAGATCAAAGTTGAAGTCCAGCTGCGCAGACACGTCCCAGCTTGCGATGTCCACGGGAAGAGCATTGCTGACGGCGCCCGTGTCATTCAGTGCGTGGTCGAGTACGCGCTGGATTACGACTTTGCAGTCGGCGCAGAGGTCTGCGTTCGGGGCTGATGCCTTGACCCAGGATAGGAATCCTACCAGCAGACTGAGCTGTTGGATGATGTTGGAGCGGGAGGGTTTGGGATTTTGAGCGTCACCGGTGGGTGTAGGCCGGAGAAGCTCCAGGCATAGAACACCTCCGCCCGGAGCGGCGTACGCCATTACCTGCGATCAAGGTCAGTCTCATCAAGAGAGGGGATTGCTAACTCTTGGAAAGAATTATTGAACTCACCAGCCACATGAAGTCCCAATGCAGCGGGGTAAATCGATCCATGTTGGTCCAGAACATTACGAAAGACCTACGATCGCAGATCAGCCATAAAACTTATCAAGGATTGGTGCAAAGGCAATAATGTCTCCTGGAATTTCGACAGCGGGAATAGCGGGCGAGTTGAGAACTTACTGGCATCGCCATCAGCGACAGAGCCAACGATTCCCCGCTTGTAATGGAGATAGACCGACAACGTATTTCCTGCCTTCGAGGCCGTGGCTCTGGCGAGCAGAACGCAATCATTGAGACATTTCCTCAACACTGCTGCAGACTTCACTGTTTTTGGTGTGTTCTTGACTCCCCGCGAACCAAGAAACCAATACGCGAAGAGCAAGCCAAGAGTTTCCCAGCGGGTATTTTCTCCTGAAAACTGGTCAATGTAGCGGTTGCCGTCCGGTTCTTCTTTCCTTGGAATGTTTTGGAGAACGGAAATGCATGTCTGAATGACTGCATCTGACACTCGTTTATGTTCTGGCTCTGTGTTGGGTGTGTTGATACCGCTTCTGCGTGCCGTGCTTGTAAGTTGGGGTTGAAAAGGCGACAGAGCGTCCCGCGCTTCTTCGTATATGCCGAGATAGGAAGTGAAGCCAAGAAACCCAGGGGATTGCGTGTCGACTGGGCTGTTTATTTCGGGACTGTTGCGTTCCTTCTCAGAACGATCGAGAGTCTCGGTGATTGAGCGACGGCGGGTCCGGGCCTCGGGGCTGGCTGAAGTAGGCGACGCACTCCTTGTTCTCCGCCCAACACGCTGCCGAGTCGTCGATGCAGGCGGCTCCGAATCCTCGGTCTCATAGTCACACGGCTCTCCCGGCCTTCTCCGTCTTCGACAGCTGCTGCAGACCGGGCGAGCGCGGTCGCAGGCAACCTTGCGCCGATGACATGGGCCGCAGGCGTGCGGCCGTCCATTCCTTCGGCGAGTATTCGGCGAACTGGGCGTGACCGTAGACATGACGACTTCCGGCGATTCGATTTGGGCAACAAAAGAAAAAGGCAAGACCTGCTACAAGATCAGAAGAAAAGCCGGTTTGCTTCTTGACCTCGGTGCCGAGAACGTGGTGTCTTGGTGAGCGGAAAGAAATTTCGGGGTCGGCCTCGGCTGGACTGACTAAGGCCCACTAGTTCGGTGCCGAACTTTGGCTTTGCCGTGCCGAGAATCAGCGATGACATGCACACCTAGCTGACAGTCCTGATGAACAGGTTTGGGCGAGAAGTTCTGCTTTTATCCATTTGTCAGAGTATCAAGTGAGTTGGGTGGCTAACCTTCCATGATCATGAAGCCGACGAACATATCCCACGCTCCCATCCCGTGATGCCGCCAAATACCGAAAAACACACGATGCCAAAGTGCAAGCAACCGGCAACCTATGCAACAATTTTGCTTCGCAAACCGTTCAAACGCCCTCAAATATCCCTATACTGACGCACAAACTCATGCAGTTCCACAAGAGACTCGTGGCCAACCTTTTGCATGTATGCCGAACTCCGATCCCCAGAGATGGCGACTTTGATGATCTGCTTCGCTGCCCAGCAGAGCTCAGTATTGTATCTGACCATACCGCTCTTTTCGAATACGGTGGGATCCATGCGGCCTTGTATGGTCTCCCACATCGCCTCCCACCTGGAGATGGCGCGGGAGAGATTCCGGGTGCTGGGGCCCAGGACGCCCATCAAGTTTGCAGTGAGCACCATGCCATTGATACCTGCCAATTGTGAGCTGCAAAGTACCACTCAAACGGCCGGGCTAACGTACCAAATATAAGAATTTGTAGGTCCGTCGCATTAATGTCTTGAAAGGGGAAGCTCCCCATACCGTTCCAAGTGTCGCTCATCAACGCATCCATGCAGTGCTTAAGTGATACTATCCTCCTAGCAGGATTGAACCCCTTGGTATTGGCAATTTGATAATACTCCTCTGCATTGCTGGCATCCCATAGTTCCAGCGGACAGGGGAGATCGCACGTTATCTCTGAGGTGGAGATCATGGACGGAACGTTGAACATGCCGGTCTGTTGCCAGTCTGCCAAAGCCATCCAAGTTGCCAGCCTGCAATCGTTAGATCAACTAAAACCCCGGATAAGACAAGACCTACCTGATGCGAGACTCGTTCCGCACAAATTCATCATACTGAAATAGCGGCGCATGCCTCGTCTGAGCCAGCCCAAGACAGCGCACAGCCTGGACCAACACCGGAAGCCTTTGCGTGCGGTTCTTTCGCCGCGTTGCCATGTCGTTTCGGAAGAACTGCACACTATGAATCATGACCGCTGCTTGAAGGCTCGCCTCCAGCTCAGGGGTCCACTCAGGCGTCACGCCGTTCGGGATCATCCTATGGAGCCTTCTGAAGATGTACTCCTCGATGAGACTCAGATAGGCCCGGGCAGCCAGAGCGTCATCGCTGGGCGGTGATCTCAAGGCGCCAGAGACAGCAACAGCAATAAGGAGCTCTTTCGTCGTCCGGTCCGTGCCAAAGTCTGGCCGGTGCAGGATGGGAAAATCGATGTGGCTCACGCGGAAGTACGTGGCAGCAAACATGCAGAGATTCTCCGCCGAGAAGACGGAAGTCGCAGCAACGCGGTCAAAAGCCCCGTCATACCACGGGTCGCAGATTTTTAATGCGTGGTGGAGCTCTTCAAGTTCAGAGACGATCATGGCTGCCCGCGACTCAAATATTGCCGGGTCATACAATGAAGTTGGTGTATGTATTAGCGACGCTGTCAGTCCGGACGTTTCCGCGAGCCCGGACATGGCATAAAGGTAGTCAATTGACTCGGGGACGAAACCAGTTGCGAAAGGGTACGGTAGGAAGGCGGCAAAGTCCTGGTCGATTGACAAGCTCGGAGGGAACGGGGCAGGCACCACCGGTCTCATACTCGAATCAAGCCCGTCGCCTTCAGTCCTAGCGGCTGCCTCACTGGCGAGGAACTCGAGAATGTTTTCCGAGTTTGGGTTGGTGAGGCCGAGGAGGAAGGCGACTGTGATCTTTGTGCGGTCCTTGTCGTTGTTGTTGTTGGTGGGAGTACCGACGGCTGTTGACGAAGCCGAGGAATCCGTCGCAACGGACGGCGCGTCTTCGAGCCTGTGATAGGTACATGCTAGCTTGCGAGAGACGCAGCGCTCGCATGGATCGGATGTGTCGCATGATTGTTTGCTGTGGAAGCAAGCATCGCACGCCCGGGGCTTTTGGCCGCGCTTGAGAATGGGAATGGCTTCATGGTCTTTTTTGTTGGGGCAGTGAATAGTGTGCTTGCGGCAGACGTCGCTGTGCTGGTTTAGAAAGTGGTTCTAGAAGAAGATCGGCAAACATACCGTCTAGCAAACGACTTTTCGCAGTAAGGGCACTTATAGCTTGCGCCTTCGATATCTGGAAAGGTGTGAGCGTCAAGAACACCGAGACAGCATGTGAAGATGATGGCAGATGAGATGAACGGTTCACACTCGACTTCAGCTGGCAAGTCGATGACTGAACCTAAGTTACAAGGGATGAATGATCTCCACAAAATTATGAAGGCAGCCAACCCACATCAGGATAGCAAAAAATAAGCCCAGTTCAGGGGGGCTCGCGAATGGCCTCATGATCTCGAAAACAAAAGTCCCCCAATTGAGAAAAAGGTGTTACCCATGACGCCCGGAACAAGCCGACGGAAGAGATCCCAGATCGAAAGACTTACGTGTGGATTCGTGCCGTCGCAAATGAGCGCTCCGCTGATACTGCTTACCGCAGGTCGCGCAGGTGTACCCGCGGCCGCCGGCGGCAACGACAGACTCCGGCATCTCGGGTCGCAGTAGGCTCCCGAGGCCCAACGCTGATAGACTGGGAGATCAATCGAAATCGGGCATAGAACCGAGACAGATCACCCGGTGTTTGTTGGTGGGTTTGGACGGAAAGGGCGTGAAGGAATCGTCAACGGGGATGGTGAAAGGAGGTGGGTTTTATCCGAGCTAGTCGGAATCTCGCGGACTGGGCGGACTGCAATTGTCCTTGACGGAGTGAACCCCTGGACCTGGGGCCGGACAAATCCCACTGCCGGGGTCGTTGACTGCGCCGCCGGTGGGTTTTCACCTTAAATCCAGCGCGATCCACTCCTGACGGGTGGCTGGGCTAAGCCTGATTCGGATGTCTGGGCATGCCGTGTAAGTTGAGATCATGGGGGCATGAACGGCCATCGGGGACATTAGGAGTGCGGTTAAGGTCCTTGAATATTCTGAGAGAGATGTTCTCCCTATTCCGGTCTTTCTCTAGATTTTTAACGGGTTCTTCTGTTGAACATTGATGCTTTTGCGGCGTCAATCTGATTATTGGATGTCAGTGCTTGTGTTTACTTCGTCTTCACTTGATCAATCGATATTTCGCAAGAGTGTGCTATTTACAAGTCTTCGGTGTAAATTTGCAAAAAGGTAGGTTCGCACGAGCCGCCCTATAAGAGCCTTGACAAGATTGAGCAATTCTAAAGTGACAAACAGCGATTTCTCGCTATGCGACGCGAAATATTCTAGCAAAAGCTGGTACTCAGATCATTCCGGGCATTCCGTTGATTCCGCAGACATCAGCGCCGACAGAACGCTATCGACGGAACCACGCCGACGCCAAAACGAAAGGGGCACCACCTTTTCAAGGTTCCACCTAAATCAAAGGCATTGGCAAGAAAAGAACCTTCAAATCCCGTTGAGTACGCCTTTTAAGCATCCCCTTAATAATTCCCCTTCCTATCTTCTATTGTCCAGGAACTGATTAAATTTGAGGGGGGCAGAACGACGCTCGGTGCGATTGTCAACTGGGCCAGACAAGGCTCCTTTTGGCCCCTCACCTTCGGTCTCGCGTGCTGCGGTGTCGAGATGATGCATGTTTCGCTGCCGAGATATGATCAGGATCGATTGGGTATCATCTTTCGCGCGTCTCCCAGACAAGCTGATGTGATGATCGTGGCCGGCACCGTCACCAGCAAAATGGCCCCTGCCGTCCGGCAATGCTACGACCAAATGCCGGAGCCGAGATGGGTTATCAGTATGGGCAGTTGCGCGAACGGTGGCGGGTACTATCACTACAGCTATTCTGTGGTCAGAGGGGCTGACCGCATCATCCCCGTGGACGTTTTCGTTCCGGGCTGTCCGCCGACGCCGAAGCGTTGATGTATGGCGTCTTCATGCTTCAGACTAAGATGAGGAGAACGAAAATCACCAGGATGTGGTATAGAAAGTAGGGGTCCAACTCTATTGTCCATCATAGAGGCACATGGCGGATACGAGATGTCATGTTGATATCAAAAGAATGGACTACCAACCGCCACGAATCACGGGATGATACTCACCACTTTTTCAGTCTCTAGGTGGCATTGTTTCTTGATAATGGCATATCACTGTCTTTAAGCGGCGTACGTACGTGCATTTTTGACCAGATAAACCACGAAGGCGTCTGCGCTTCGGGAGGCAGCCAATCGCGTAGCTCTTCGACCCTGTTTGAGACCATACATGAAATCGAGCAGTTCTGTCTTCACAATGGTCATTATGCCCCGAAAAGGATGTTAGAAATAAGGATGCGCAGATGTTCGGTTGGCAACTAAGTTTATTAGGTACGTGTGAGCGCTTTCAACGTGCCGTCCATTGGAGTGGATACTATGACCGAGATCTCAATTATCACGAGAACGCTTAATTTTGCTGTGTTTCGCGGCTATGTTGCCTGTGCACTTGATTACTCCTGTCGCAAGCGATGGTAGCGACAGCGATGACGAGGATGAGGACGACGACGAGGATAGGGACGACGAAGAGGACGAGGATAGCGACGAGGATAATGACGAGGACGAGGACAAGGACGACTATAATGAAAATAACAATAATAATAGAAGCGACGAAGACGACGATAGTGACAAAGTGATTAGAGTATAGCTAAAGGAAAAGTAGCCGCTCTAGCACAGAAAAAATAGGCGGTCTCATCATCATATAACCCAGTCGAGAAGTTCGGCCTATTTCGGGTCAGGCGAGATCCGGTGAGTATATGTTTCCACGCATGTTGTTTGCAAAAGTAGGTAGCAGATGCTGCAGTTATTTGCAAGTAGTCAGACAGATTAGAGAATCAATACTTCAAACCTATCAGCTGAAAAGGTCCGTCTGTTGAACAGCCAGGGAGGCACCTGATCGGTTGCCGTTTTCAGCAGTAGCAGCTTACAATGTAAGTACACAAGCATAACATGAGCCCCAATCCAGCTACATCACACATGCTTCAAAAAAACGAAGCTTGACGTCCAGTCGACCGGAAGTATTTCTCTGGAAGAAGAACTCATCAAACTTGGCCAAGACGTATACGAAAGTACCCTCGATCTCGTTGTCACAAAAGACCCAACCGGCTGCAGTGCTGCATCAAGTCAGACACCTTCACGTAAGCTGATGATATTACATCCCCTGGTCAACCGCCATCCGAAGTTTTGTGTGACCTTTGCATGCAATAACGGGGTAGACATGTGGCCCTGGCTCGTGCGACATGTGCCACTGGAGAGATGCGCAGCAATATGGATCACTGTTGAACGGAAGGATTCACAAATAAGCCCGCGTTCATAGCCTCGGAGGATGGCTGATGCTTCGAGGCTGTGCGTTTTCGCATTCAGCCGCATGAACACCTTCTAGAAGGAATACCGGAAGCTGAAGTTATCAGCTTCATTTTAAGGGTCCAGTGTGTACAGCCTTTTGCCAAAATTCCAAAGAGATGCCAGCCATCAAGTGTTTCCAAAGGTACTGCGGGCTCAAGGCGGGAAAGTTGGACACTCTTGATATGCGCTGTCCTAGTGTTCCAGGAAAGTGACAACACAAGATATTCGAACATGGACATGGGAGGGACGAGTATTGGCCGCAAATAAATTCACTGCAAAGTGGACCGCGATGTGGGCAGTCTAGAACAGGTTTGTTTGCGACCCGCATCAGGATGTTTGTTTACTCCCAAATCAGGGAATGTTTCATGGAGATTCCATCCGGGATTCTAGTGGAACCCAGACGGGCGGTTCAACGGGGTCTCCCACGGGGATTAAACACACGGCGGATGAGCGGCCGGATGAGGAAGAAGAAACAACGGCAGAGAGCGGGCCGTTTGGGAAATCATGTGATGATAGTCGGAGGGTCAAAGCGAGCAACGGGGTTCCGAGACGTCGGACAGATTGGACGGACACCAAAGGCGGAAGGAGAGTGGCAGCGAGAAAGGCAATGTCTGACCACCGGGACTACGGCAGCGCGCACGCAGCAAAGGTTGACTGGCCGAGGGCGGAGCGGGGACGGATCGGCAAATGTTTTGGCGACAGAGTTCAAAGAAGAGCCACCAAGTGCTGACTTGCTGACTTGGATGCACCCCGGATTTTGGACTGGCAAAGACGTAGATGGTTGCGTGCCGGCGTCGGGGGCCGTCTGTCGATGACGGAGTGATGAAGGGCGAATGGATCGATTAACTTCATCAGCTGGGAGGAAGGCCCCTACAGAGAATGAATAGGGCTTCCGGACTAGGTTTAGCTGGAGTGCATGAAGTCTGGGGAAGAGTCTAGTTGAATTTGAGTGTCTGCATGAGGTCATGTTATTGGGATGACAGGCGCGGTTTGCTGGATGTGAGGAAGGGAATGAGTCTGAGCTCAGCGTTGTATGGTTTGTGGGTGGTGGTGGTGGTGGTGGTGGTGGTGTGAGAGGGGTGATGCATGTCGAATGACGTCGTCACGATGGGGGTAGCGAGGGAGGAGTAAGACGGATAATGAGAGGTTGGAGACTGCAGCACTGAGAGAGAGGATGAGGGGTCCAGCACACTCAGGAAGCGAGTTTGACGATGCAGCTCAGTCAATGGGAGCGGGCCGGCTCGAAATGCCGCGGCTGAAGCGTAAAATGGTCAAGCAATCAAGTCAAGCTGGTTCGGGCCTGGTGCGGATGGGATTCCGGAGGCGAGGGAAAGAGTCGGAAGAGGAGCGAGCCAGTGGCGCACTTGAGGTGAATTACAGTACAGCTTACCTTGTCGAACGCAGCAGGATGCAGATCTGGAAATAGGATGATTTTTGGGCGGTGCAATTACACACAGAATACCCGGGGGTCAAAGCGTCTGGCAGGCTACCGCTAGACCCCCTACTCACGTAGGGGGCAAAAAAACAGGGTTTCCACGCGAAAAAGGGGGTTTCTACCTATATTACTAAAAGTAGTATTTTTTAGTATTAGCCCACTAAATTAATAACTTTTTATAATATAATTTTTAGCTTTAACTACATTATATAGTAATAAAAATAGTATTATTATATTACTCTTAAATAAAACTATCTAGCTATATATATAATATCTATATATTTTATATAAATATTAATAAACTATAAAAAATAACTATATTATTACTTTCTGTTAATATATAACATTCTTTTATAATAATAATAATAATATAAAAATAATAATAAGGCTTAACTTACTTTAATATTTTATAACAAATAAATAAATAACATTTAAGGTATTAAACCTTATATAAAAGTACTCTATTTATTATACCCTATAACTATAATATTAATTATATAATATATATATTTATATAAGTACCTTATGTAATTAGCAGTTTAGTGGGCTATATTTTAAGTTATCTTTCTTCTCACTTTTCCCTACTAGAGGATATAACTTACTAACTATATTAATAAGAATTATTATAATATATCACTACTCTTATTATTATCTATATAATGAAATACTTATTAATACTTAAGATTATTACTTTTTATTATAATATACGCCTATTTATAACTTTATACTATATAAGTATATATATTATACCCCTATATATACTTATACCTATATTAATAAGTTATAAACTTAGCTTAGAAATAATCTCTATTCTTATTACTTCTTTACTTCTCCCTTATTTATTTATAAAACCTTACTTCTACTTAAAAGTTATATATACTAAAAATTAATTTTTTAAATACTTTTCTATTTATATTACTTTTATAGAACTAGAAATACTAACTAAACTAGTTATTTAGTTCTATAAGATTTACTTTTTTTTAAATCTATATACTAAACCCTATTTAAATTAACTATACTTCTATTAATTTATTTCTAAGTAAATAAACTTTTATTACTACTTTATTTAATTTATATCTTTTAAATTATCTCTTTAAACTATTCTCTAGTCTATTACTAATCTAGTTTAAACCTATACTTATAGTATAATAAACTTCTTCTTAGCTAATCTACTATATAGAATATATATCTTTTTAGTTAGATGTAAATCTAATTAAAGAAGATATTAATTAAAGAGAAGAAATAAAAACTAATCTTTTTTTATAAATTAAACCTTTAACTTCTAGGTTTATAACTCTTATAATATTACTATAAGAACTACTATACTATATATATAATAGCTCTTTAGTTAATAACCTCACTATTATTTATTCTTTATAAAGCTTATAACTATATATTATAACCTATTAAAGTAATAATAACTAATTCTAAGATCTAGTTCTTTAAGCTTATTAGTTTAAAGAACTATAAAATATAAGCTATATATATTAAAGCCTTACTATATAGTAAAAGTATTACTATAAACCTTATTAAGCTTATTTCTTCTAATAATAAAAATAAAAACTATAAAGCTTTAAGTTATATATAGTTATTCTATACTAATAAGCCTCTAAAGGTTATAAAAGATAATAAAGATATCTATACTATTTAAGAATATCTAAAAGCCTTATATAAGCCTATAGGTTTTATAAATAACTTTTTAACTTATAAAGAGTTCTTTAATACTTCTTTAGATAACTTTGATTCTATAGAAGAATATATAAATAAAATAAAATAACTTATAGATAACTTATCCTATAATAAGCTAAAACTACCTAATTAAATAGTTATAGTCTATATACTTAATAGTCTAAATAAAACTTATAAAGCTTTTATAACTTCTATAACTTAATCTCTTAGAACTAACTTTACTACTTATAACTTAAACTCTTTATATACTAATCTTATAAAGGAATATAAGAGAAAAAGTAGTAATGAAGTAGTTAATAATACTACTAAAAGTAATAAAAAAAAAAACAAAAAAAAAACCTAAAAAGTACTAATAAGAAAAATAATAATAAAATTAATAAAAAACCCTAGAAAAAGCAGAAAGGTTTATACTATAAAAGTTACATAAAAATAAACTATACTATAGAAAACTACGCTTTTCTACATCTTGAAAAAGCACTTAGCTAGTAGAAAAAACGCTCTACTAGTACTACTAATACTAAAAATAAAGAAAAAGAAGTAATTAATATAACTACTATAGAAAGTATTACCTCCTATATATCTCTAGATAATTCTAAGAATTTTATAGATTTAATAGATTTATCTTCTAATAAAGAAGAAGAAGATATTCTCTTTAAGAATATAAGCTATACTGCTCCTAATAATAATATAAATAATACTAATAATCCTTCCCTAGGTTATTTAATTAACTAGTTTATTATTAAGGAAAAAGAAAAAGTAAGGAGTTATAATAATAAGAATAAAAATATAGTTAATATTTATATTGATACTATAGCTACTATTTATATAGTTAGTGACTATAACTTATTAAAAAACTATAAAGAATTAATAAAATAATAAAATAGAGAGAAGTAAAGACTCTTACTTCTATAATAAAGAGTGATTTAATAATATATCTAAATAATAATAATATTATACTTAAAGATGTTTATTATATACTTAAACTAGGTATTAATCTACTTAGTTAATCTAAGTTAGATTCTTTAGGTATTGCTTCTATTATATAGAAATAACCTATTTTATATAATATTAATAAAGATTGTATTATTACTATAGGGGTAAAGAGAAATAACTTATCTTTTTTCTAATTTCCTACTAATAATAATAATAACTATATATATAATATTATAAATAATAATAATATAAATAATAACAATAATAATAATAATAGCCTTTAACTATAGCATGAACATCTTAGATATATATATTTACAGACTCTTTTAAAAATAAAAGATAATATAACTGTAAATATAGATATAAATAATAATAATATAAATAATCAATTACAGCCTTATAAAGCTTATTTTTAAGCTAAACTTATAATAAAGGCTAGTAAATCTTAGGTTTATAATAAAAATCTAGATTATTTAGATTATATAGCTTTAGATTTATATAGGCTTATAACGCCTACTATATATAATAAATACTACTATTTTATTATCTTTATAGAAAAATATTCCTGTTTTATATAGAGAAAATTACTAAAAGATAAAGAGAAATATACTGTTAGTAAAGCTTTTTTTAAATTTTAAGCTAAAGTAGATAATAATAATAATAATAAAAGAATAAAAGAAGTATTTACTAATAGAGGTATAGAATTTAATAATTGTCGCTTTAAAGCTATATACACTTAAAGCAGTATTATTAACATATAACATTCTTTTATAGTAATAATAATAATATAAGAATAATAATAACGCTTAACTTACTTTAATATTCTATAATAAATAAATAAATAACATTTAAGGTATAAAACTTTATATAAAAATACTCTATTTATTATACTTTATAACTATGATATTGATTATGTAATATGTATATTTACGTAAGCACCTTATATAATTAGTAGTTTAGTAAGTTACGTTTTAAGTTATCTTTCCCCTCACTTTTCCCTATTAAGGGATATAACTTGCTAACTATATTAATAGGAATTATCACAATATATCACTACCCTTATTATTATCTATATAATTAAATGCTTATTAATGCTTAAGATTATCACCTTTTATTATAATATACGCCTATCTATAACCTTATACTATATAAGCGTATATACTACGCCCCTATATACGCTTATACCTATGCTAATAATATCATTTTTAATTAGCTAGATATCTAACTTTTTAAATCTTACTATAATATTTAAATATATAAATATAGTATTTATTATTTAGTAAAAACTACTAATAAAATCTCTATATATAAATATAAAAGTATTATTTTATATAGATTCTTATAGCACTATTTAGTAAGCTTTCTTAAATAGCTAGAAAACCTCTACATCTATAAGCTAAAGTAGATATATAATATAAAGGGAAAAAAAGCCTAATAATAATATTAAAGTTAATATAGTATTTTATAAGTTTTAAGCTAATATATCTAGAGAAGCCATCTAAAAAAGTAAATAATATAGTTTTATACTAGCTTTGTTTTAAAGTATATCTCTATACAACTTAGTATAAATATTTAGTATTATACTATATATCTTAAGCTAATTAGAACAGCCTCTATATATATTAATATTAAACTATAACTTTATAATATATCTAAGTTACTAAAATTTTATTAATTTCTTAAATAAATATATATTAAAATACTTAATATAATCTATTATAATCTTTTAGTTAGAGAAAATAGTTAGAGACTGTATAAATTAGACATTTTTATTAATATTATAATTAGCTTAAATAGTAATTAGCTATATTTTCAAAATAAAATAAGCTATAATAATATCTTTAATAGTATTACTATTATTAACTAAAGTATATAACTCTCTATTAGCTAAATTAATAACTTTATATAGTTTATTCTATTTTTACTATTCTTAGAATAAAATAATATATATATAGCTATTAAAGTAACTAATATAGTAACTAGACTTATTAATATTTTAGATCTTAGAAAGCTTAAGTTTATAATCTTAGACTATAGTTTTATATTAATTAAAAAAGTTTTAGATTAATACTAAGTTAAATTTAGTATTTTTCTAGTAAACTTTGATAAGTTTAATTTTTAATTCTTTTTAGAACTTTGAGTAATTAGCTTTTTAGAACTTTCTAAAACACTCTAAAATAAAAATTATATTTTAGCTAGTTTAGAAGATATTAGCTATCTTTTTAATAATAAATAGAGTAGCTAGAAAGCTAATAGTATTAATCTATATAATAAATACTACTAAAGCTAAGTTTTCAGCTTTTATTAATAATTTTAGCTAGCTACTCTTTTTAAGTAGTATAATAATATTATAACTAACTTAAAGAGCTTTTAGATATTTCTTTAATACTATATAAAATACTTTATTGTTTTTAGTAATAGCTTAGATTAATAGTACTATAAATAGAAGCTTACTAAAGTAGCTAGAATAAAAAGCTTAATATTACGTAGTATATAACGCTTATATAGCTTATTTAGTAAGTATTAAATAAACATTACTTTAGTAAGATATCCTAGTAATAAGAATTAAAAGAAATAATTAAAAAAAAGTATAGTTTTAGGTTATAGTATAGTTTTAAAAAAGACGTTTCTTAGTAGTAAAACGAGAAAAACGTAACTTTTATGTAACTAGCTGGAAACCCCCTTTTTTGCGTGGAAACCCTATTTTTTCGCCCCCTACATGAGTAGGGGGTGTTTTGCGCTTAACGTGGCTGACTAACGCCCCCAGGTAGTGCGTGCGCGGTGGACGAGGCAGCAGCGAAAAAAAAAAAAAAAAAAAAAAGCGCTCATCGCCTCGTTTCCAGCAGACAGCAGACGGGAGTCAGAGGTGCGCTTTTCTGGTGCAGGCGCAGGTGCAGGTGCAGTGCGGCCATGCGGGCGATCGCGATGCAGTGGTCTCAGTCACCACCTCATGCAATAGGTAGTGACAGCCCGTAAAAGAAGGAACGGCCAACGGCTGAGGACCTGCCCTGGGCTTTGGACTCTGAAGGGAGCACGGGAGGTCCTGCATGTTCCAGGGTCCACACCTGCCGGCCTCGTCCAATCCTGACAGCGCACCAGTAACAAGAAGCAAGTAGCGGGTACTTTCGCCGGACCGGGCTCCCTTTCGTCCAGCACGTTCCACCAGTCGCCGTGTCTGACAGTTTGGCGGCCAACGGGCGCTGGCAGTGGCAGCCCGAGCAGCCTGAGGCAAGCCCAACCCCGCTGGATGGGCACTGGCGGCCAATGTAGTCCTTTTGCAGTGAAGCCGCTCCAGCAGACAGAGGCATCCCCAGTGTCCCCAGCCTCCATCTCCACACCCGCACCCTCCAGTGTCCATCGCGAAGCAGGGAGCCATCTTGTTGGATGAGGTTCAAAAAACAGAAAGAAGACGACTTGACGATCCCCAGCAGCAGCGATACCCCAAAAGCCTCACCTGCCACCCTCATCACCACCTCGGGGGCACCAGTGACCTCCATCACACCTCACCGTCTTTCTCTATTCGTGCCGCATTCTCCAACTCTGAATCACCCATCCCCCTCTTCCGACACCCGCCCTTCGCCCCGACAACCTCGTCACATTCCTCCTCTGTCTGCTCGCCCTCGTCCTCGAGCTCGCCCTCGTCCTCGCCCTCTGTCGCCATCCTTCATCCATCGCATTTCCCCTCTTGTTTCACAAACATCACGAGCCTCCTCTCTCCATCTATCTTTCTCAGGTCTCTCTGTGAGGCACCTATCTCTACCAGTGCCAGTGTCAACCCCTGGTCCGGCGCACCCACCCTGCTGCACCACACTGAGCGCACCACTGAGCGAACCGCACCACACCCGCACCATCCCTCCACAGGTACCTTAGGTAACAGGTACTGGTACTGGTACTGGTACAGGTACTGGCACAGGTACCCATAACGCCCTCTGCAGGTCACGAACCACCCGGCCTCACCTGCACCCACCCCATTCTCCGTCCTCCCGTCGTCACCAGATTTACGGAACCCCGCTATTTTTTACCTACTGCCTGCCCACATCTGTGACTACACAACTTCCTTGCTGGTAAACCAAAGCCACAACACAACCTACCTTACACCATCACACCTCACGAGGTTCGCATCACGTCCGCAACTTCTTCCCTCTAGCAACAACACCAAACCATCAACCCTAAGCTCGTCCGGCCTAGTTCATCCACCCGCGAACTACTTCAAAATGGCAGCCGTCGTCGAACACAGCCCCCCGTCGCATTCCCCTCCGGGCCACAACGCGAAGCGACCCAAGGGTAAGTCCTCGCTCTGCCTCTCTACCGACCGGCGCCAATCCCACGATGCACGATAGAGCTGCAAGACTGACTGATACCGTTTGCAGGAATCCTCAAGAACTCGTTCCAAAGATCTCCGCCCACCTCGCCCAGCGAAGAGCACCCTCTCACCGAGAAGGAGCTCACCATCGTCAACACCCAGTACAACGCCGGCCACCGTCGCTCATCTTCTGCCGCTCGCCCCTCCGGCTCCCGCCGCCAGTCCAGCCACACCCCTCCCGCCCACGGCGACGACGAGCAGGACTTGGAGTCCTCCCAGCGCCTCAAGTGGGACGAGGCGAACCTGTACCTCACCGAGCAGGAGCGCTCCTCGACCATGAAGATTGATGAGCCCAAGACCCCCTACGCTAAGCACTATGACCCCACCGAGGACCCCTCCGAAGACGAAGAGATGGAAGACCCGACCGTTGAGCGCAAGCCTCGCACGGCTCGTGCTGGCCCTGGCGTGGAAGATGATATCCCTGTCATGTCGCTTGGCGAGCCGGAAGAGGCGGTCCCGGAGAGCGAGTCGTCAAAAGAAAAGGCCCTCAAGGCCGTCCACGTCGAGGAAACCGATTCCTCTCACGGCGGCGACGAGGATGACCTGGCTGGTCTCTCCCCCGAGGAGAGGGAGAAGCACCATCGTTTCGAGCAGTTGCGCAAGAAGCACTACGAAATGAAGGATGTGGCCCACCTGTTGGGCCACCCCGAGGAACTACCCGAAGAGGAGGACGACGAGGACGCCGCCAACCCGCCTCCTGTCCCTGCTCTTCCACGACCCAGTCAGGCCACCAACGGCCAGGCCTGAGCCCCAACACCATCAACCACCATCGCGAATGAGTTTTGGCCGGCTGGCTCGGCGGTTTGTCCACCGTTTGGCTGCGCCCGCGTCAAGGAGAGAAGACATGTCACGGGAGACGTATTACGAGCATTTTAACGGATTGTTTACCTGTTTTGGGGTCGAGGTGGAGATCAGCATCCGGCAACGGCGTGGTGACACACGAAGGAGTTCTGGGTGGTTATCACGAATGGTTTTTGCGGCGTTCCGGGGCCTTCGTGTCTGTAATCGTCGCGATTCACCAGTATTGCAGCAGGCGCCCCTCCGTCCTGGTGGTCAGGTGGTTGCAACACCGCCACCAGGCAGGAGCGTATCAGCACGAGTAGGTAGGCTTTTTGCTTCCGCCAGCAAATGGCATATTCAATAGAGTCTCCATTGCCTAATAACTCCTGTCCCGTTCGTGAAACAATAATTGTGACATTCTGCTGGCCGCCCCTTGGGGATGCGTCCATTGGTATCCTGCGCCTGCGATGCTTGGTCTTCCCATCATTCTCTCTAGTCTAGCAATCACCATCTCTCAGAGCATGCCCTTACGTGCAAGCTCGACCTTCCTTGCCGCCTCGCCTGCAGCGAAGCCGCCCCTCGAAACGCAGATGCGGTTGCCCTCGGCGAGCTCGACTTTGTCTTGGTTCGCGGGCCAGGGGCAGGGGCAGTGGTGCGGGAAGTGGACGCAGGCGAGGGTGTCAGGGCAGAGGTAGTGTTCGCAGTAGGCTGCAAGGCGTCAGCTTTTCAATCCTTATGATATCCAACCTCCTGGAATGTACTCACATCCGTCATATCGTTGCTGGTATTGCGACGGGTCGCTGGGGACGTTCTGGGGCTGCTGTTGCTGCTGCTGGCCGCCGAACATTTGCTCAAAGAAGCCAAACTGGGCCTGCGTCGACCTAATCAGGGAGAGCAAGACGATGGGGAGGGAGGCGAGGAGGCGCATCGTGGGCAATTGGTTTCAGAAGCAATTCAGCGATTGTAAACGTGTTTTGCAGTGATTTTAGGTGAGTGATTGTTTGTGCATCCGTTGTCGTTGTTCCTGCATCTGAATGCGCCCAGCTGTCCAAAAGACACATGCACCATGACCATCCACCACCACCAACGGTCATCCTTATCGTTATCGTACCCCGCTGACTCAGCCGGAAAAATATCCTCAGGCGATCTCCCTGGGCAAACTCCAAGGTCCATCGAAATTCGCGATCGCCGAGCCAGCCAACCCATCCGACGACGAATGGGCAGCCCGTCCTCGAAACACACCTCATGCGTCTACTCCAAGTGCAGCAGCCCTTGAGGGCCGCTGCCGCCGGTATGCTCCGGCCGACGGTCCTTCCGACCCAGCAGCCCTCCGTCGTGGCAGCCGCGAATGCCCTCGTTGCGGGACGCCGATACGCCTCCGTCAAGTCGCAGGGTGCCTACAAGCTGCAGCCCAAGAGGACGATACCGAAGAAGCTGGGAGCGAAGCGGACGGGTGGTATGTGATCACACAATACATGGTCTCTCGGAGGAGGAGGAGGAGGAGGGAGACTGCAATTGAGCCTTTTGGTTGGGTTTTGCTAACCTTTCCCCACACATCACAGACCAGTATGTCATCCCCGGCAACATCATCTACAAGCAGCGCGGCTCCCTCTGGTGGCCCGGCGAGAACTGCATCATGGGCCGCGACCACACGATCCACGCCATGGCCTCGGGCTACGTAAAGTACTACCGCGACCCGGCGCGGCACCCGGACCGCAAGTACATTGGCGTCGTCTTCAACAAGGACGACGTGCTGCCGTACCCGACGCACGCGGAGCGCAAGCGCAAGCTCAACATGGCGGCGCACGCGATCTCGAAGCCCGTCGAGACGCCCGCCGTGTCGGCCTCGGGCATCCCGACGCAGGTCGTGCGCGCAGCGCCGCGCACGACCAAGGGCGTGGCGACGCAGCCGCCGCGCGTGCTGAAGCTGCGCGACGACTACTCGTACCGCGAGGACAACTGGCGCATCGGGCGGCTGGTGAAGCTCAAGACGGGCGGGATGAGCCGCAAGGCGCGGTTCAGGCATAAGCGGTGGGCCAAGGAGAAGATGATGACCGGGCAGAGGGCGGCGGCGGCCAAGTTTGCGGACATGGAGATTGACGAGTGGACCATTGCGGCGAGCAAGAGGCTGCAGGAGCAGAGGAACGCTGCCAGCCGGGCCAAGAACGTCAAGGCGAAGCAGAAGGCGGCTAAGAAGGCGGCCAAGGCCCAGAAGGCGAAGCGGTGATGTGGTAGAGCGGCTGCGTCTGGTGAGGGGATGAGGGGGGATGTGTATCACGGCCTGAGATCTTGAGGGGTCTTGAGCGTAGATGTAGAATATCTTGTACAAATCATACGGACCATCCATGACATGACTGTTTGCAGCAGAGGGGCTACCTTGATAGCTCACCTCACTTCCCAAGACTGCCAACAATGGGCGAACAGACCGTCGCAAGATGGCCTAGAGGTGGATTGTATGCCTGGTTTCCGCAGAGGTCGATGTTTCGAGTTCTTGAGGTGGCCCTACATATCTCCGGTCGTAGTCCATTGTTTTTTCTTTCATCTTTTGGATTTCTTCTCAGGTTAGTGTTATTGAAGCGATACGTCTAGTGACAGTAACCTCCTATACTATAACTGAGTATAAGAAAATAATTGAGTATTATAAAAGTCTTTTAGGAATACTAATAATTCACCTTTAGAATTGGAAGGAGTCTCTGCACCACGAGATTCACTCTTCCTTCCAGTTTTATGTGAGCTTGGAGATATTCCAAGTGGGGGTGGGTCTTGCCTTCCTTGTACCTCACTGCTGAATTCCCGCGGCAGGTACATGCCCTGGTCCCTGCCACTCTAGTCGCGTCCAGCGTCCCGGTCGCGTCTCCCACGAAACGTCAGTCTTCACTTCATTCCTACTGTTCAACCTCCAGATTCGCTCATTACGATCGCCATCAACGGCCGGGAGGCGCCGATTTCGACCTAGATTTAATACGCTCACGATATCGAGGCCTCTGGGACTTTGAGGGCGCTTCGGCTTGTCGATAGAAACGTCGCCAGCTCCCACAGCAGGTACCCCATGCAGCGCATGGTCGCTCAAACGGGCATCGCATTCGCGGCGACAAAGAAATCCGATGATGGCATCCAACCCCCCACGCATCACACCCATACCAATCCCTGTACCCGGCCACGCACCATCGCCTCAGTCGGCTCCCGCCACGTCGGCATCGAAGGTGTTGAGCATGTCTGCCGCCAACCGCAATGCCTCACCGTCGTCGGTTTCCAGCGCAGGAGAAGACCCCGCGAGGAAGATGAAGCGTACTAGTCCCAAGGTGAACGTCAAGCCCGGCGCATTCCTGCAGGCGCCTCCGTGGGCAGCTTCACTTCTGAGCTCTAAGCCCTCCACTTCAACCTCGACCGGACCATTAGCAACGCCAGTGGGAGCCAACCCCATCTCTGGAGCCGGGGTGCCCAACCTCGCCCCGCCAACTCAGGATCACAGCATGGTCCTGGACAGCGCGGAGCCCATTCGTATTGAGAGCGATATCCTGCCTTCAAATCCTGAAGGCCCCGTGAAATCGGAATTCAGCCCTGAGGACACGCCGTTGGAGGATGTAACACCTGCCAAGCCGTCACTGTCGATGAGCTCCACGATCCAGGCATTGCAGCAGTCGTGGCAGGCCAAGTCGACTTCAGCGGATTCCCAGGAACCAGAGGAGATTATTAGACGGGTATCAAGTGGCGGTGAGTGCGCCCATGGATGATCCGAGGCAAAGCCTGGCATAGCTGAGGAGGCCAAAATCTGCTTGGATGGGCCTCAAAGAGCACAATCTAACATGCACTGCAGATGTTCAGCCTTCAACGCCGGCTCTCAATTGGACTCAGGCGTTACAGGCGAAGACTCAGGCGTTACAAGCGAAGAGAAAACAGTCATCTGGTTTGCCGGGCGGTGACTCCAAACGCAGGCTGACCGAGAATGGCGTGGGCTCTGGATCGGAGGATGCCACGGCCCGCCATGGGTCGAGTCGACAGTCGATGCCAACATCAACGTCTGCTGAGCCAACGTCTAGCGCCAAACCGGGATTCATCCCCATCAAAAGGCAACCCCTATCTGTATCATCCTCGGACGACGATGGCATGCTTGACGATGATTCGACCGACTCCGACTCGGACTCTGAGCCCGATGCTCCAGTCCAGCTTGACAGCGGAAACGCTGACCCGCCACCTCGCCCGCTCAAAGTGTTGCCATCAGTCAGTGAAAACCGGCCTTCCTCTCCAAACACATACTAACGGTACTTGTCTTGTTAGTTGTATGGGCGACCCGAGAATGAGCTTACAACTACCAACGACGGCGACCGTCTGTATTGCCAATGGAAGGGGGAGAATACCCCGCTGGAAGCGTCATGCGGCGCGCTTTTGCCCACTGGATACACGCTGCACTCCGATCCCGAGTATCCCTTCATCTGCCCCGATCGCGTGTGTCGCTCCATCTTCAGGTCGATTCAGGGGCTCGGAAAGCACTTCGGGGTAAGTTGCGAGGTTGTATGCATAGGGCCACCGTGGCTGACAACATGATAGGCAAGGCATCGAAACACCATGTACAACGACAACTTAGATGGCACCGTTTCGGCTGTCAGCTTCTTTGACATTCCGGGAACAACACGAGCCTCACCAGTAATAGTTTCTAGAAACCCGCTTCAGGGTGACGAGCCGCCGATGCCAGAACCGCAGACCACAATCTATAAGCCATATGGTTCAAAGGTTCAAGCGATGTCATCAGCAGCGGGGATGCCTCAATCTCAGCCTTTGTCACAACCCCTATCACAACCCCAACCACAAACGACAGCGACCAGGACAACACGCTCGCACGCTTCCCCTTACTCGACCCTACCAAACCACCATGAGCTGGCACAACCGTCATATTTCCAATCTGCAAAACCCATGACCTTATTGGAGTATCTAGCCTCTCAACTGTCACCGACTTACAGACTCCCGGCTGAGAGACCGGACTTCAAGGCTCTATTGAAACTACCAATGGCAAGGCATTTCCCTCCCCAGTGGACGATGAAGCACTCGGGCGTTGGGAACTTGGCGCCCCTAACTGCACTTTCGCTCTTGGTGTTTTTGACTGGCGATCCTGCGCCTGTGTCATGCTCAACATGCAATGGGCCAGATCACGACGCGTTCGAAAACACTCTTCGCCCATGTATCGTCCTTTCCAGCCGAGCACCTTCATGGCTGAAGGAGACCGTCAACGAAGCATGCGCATCCTGCCAATGGCGGTGTAATTACAAAAGGCAGAAAGTCCAATGCGATTTCCTGCCAGCCTTCAGAGGGCGGACTTTGACTGCTCTACCATCCCCTGCGCCTGCTGCAACTCCTACTCCTGTTCCGCCTCCCGTCATCCCTCCCTCGTCTGCACCGCCATCCTACAGCCTGCCCAAAAACGCCAAATTTCCTTATGGAGGACCTGCTGGTGATAACCAATCCGGTGTGAATTCACCGGCTCTTCGTTCCCCGGCCATCACTACACCTCCCGTCGGCACAACGCCTGTGAATACGTCGAGACCAAGCAGCCCGCCGAGACGAGTTACGAGGCATTCTGCGGCCACAAAGACCGCTTCCGACTCTGCCCCTGCGTCGACCTCTTCTACCAAACCGGCTCCCGTCGCTATCGTCCCTCCCAATGCAGGTCAGACAATGCCAGCAGAGCTCTTGGACATGGAAGAGTGGGAAATCGCTCCTGGACGTGTTCGCGACGACCAGAGCCAGGAACCGACGAGTAAGTCGATGATTAGCCGTCACGCCATGCATCTTTCACTGACATACTTGCAGACGTGGCATTCTCGAATGCATACCTTACATCCAACCAAGCCGTCAGCGTCTCAGAAGATATTGCTTTTAACGTCATCGTTATCAAGCCTGGCGGCTCTCATCGTTGGACCGACGAGGAGGACAAGGTGCGCATATGCTCTGTCGCCGTGGGCAAAGTCAAGGTGAAGCTGGACATGACAGACACTTTTCAGATTGGGCCGAATGGCATGTTCAAACTGAAGCCTGGCACGTCATGCTCCATCGAGAACAGGACATACATCGACGCTATCATCCACGTTACATCCGTGACGCTTTACTAGACCATCGGCAAATATCACGGGGCCAGAGATATGTATTTATATGTAAACGACATTAGCGACTCATTTTAAGACACTTGCCGGGGGTATCAATAGCCGGCGCAAACATATTAGACGTCATTCACCCACCAAAAGGGGGCATCTTCTATTTCAATCTTACGTGGAGTCTCAACGTGCCTCATCCTCCGTACATGGCAGCGCTGGGCCGTTCTACACCTTCATCGCCACCTTCTCATCCGGGCCTTTCATGTCAACGTTCCCGGGCATTGTTACAGCCTCGATTACCTGGGCATTGCCGTCTTCCTCAGGCCTCACATAGTCCCTGGGCTCCACCCACTTCTCCTCCATGATTGGCGGCGGCCAAATCTTGCACGTCACCCAGAATGTGAAGCCCGACAGAGCAAGTCCAACCCAGTAAGCAAAGTAGTAGTATCTTGTGACGCCAATCGGCGCTGAGACACCCATGTTATTGAGGAAGCCGTAGAAGTTAGGGATGATGCCGATGATGTAGGCAACGTAGGCGCGGATGTTCCAGCCGTGAGTATAGTAATACGCTCCCGACTTCATCGAGGTGAAGGCGTCGGGAATGTGGATCCGGCCGCGGCCGATGAGGTAGTAGTTCACAAGCAGCACGCCGGTGATGGCAGACAGGAAAGTCTGGTAGGACGAGAGGAAGGAGACAAACACCGACGCGGAGCCCTGCGCTTGTTAGCATCTTATGATTCGTTGAGACGGACGGCACAAGACTTACCAGCAGAAACCAGGGGTTGATTGCAAATGAGATGACGGCGCAAACGAAGAAACCTCTCCTGACGGTGATGTACTTGGGGAACAAAGCCGCGATGTCGTTACCGGCCGGCAGCGAGTTCTCGAAAATCGAGCTAAAGATGCAGCAGTACGCAAAGCATCCCGCAATAAAGAAGCAACCCGCGCGGTTCGCGGCGGTATACTCCGCCGTCTGCAGGTTATCCAACAGCGTGACCGGATTCCACACCAGCTCCCCGAAAATCAGCTCGCTGCTCGCGCACACGAGGTTTCCCACGGCGGCGACGATCAAGTTGGCCACGGGGAATCCAAAGATGTTGCCCAGTATCACATCGTTCTTCTTCTGTGCGTACCGCTGGAAGTCCGCCGCGTTGGACGCGAAGGTCGCGCAGTTGGCCGCGCCGAGCATGAAGAACTGCACAATCAGCCACGCGCGGGTGGACCCCGTCGCGGTGCCCCCGCGGCGGACGACAGACCCGAGGCCACCGGCCTTGGTCGCCGTCCACGCCAGCATCGCGACGGCGGAGACGACGAAGACGGCGAGCTTGGCGTAGACGAGGCCACGCATCTTGGGGACGGGGATGACGAGGAAGGCGCAGGTGATGAGCCAGAAGATGACGAAGCCGATCATGCCGGCGGTCGTGAGGGCGCTGCCCTCGCCCATGGTGTTGGGTATGTCCGCGATGCCGGGGATGATGGCGTGCAGCATGACGTAGATGCACTGGCCGCCCTGGACGGCGTTGACGCCGTTCCAGACGATGGCCATGACGGCGCGGTTGAAGGTCGGCCACCAGGCGCCGTAGACGCCGAAGGCGGTGCGGCAGAAGACGGGGAAGCCGACATGGTAGGTGGCGCCGGGGCGGCCGTTGAGGGTGATGATGACGGCGATGAGGCACTGGCCGCCGAAGGCGCAACCGAGGGACTCCCACATGGAGAGGCCGAGGGCCTGGGCGGTCGAGGAGGCGTACCAGTTCGAGACGGTGGCGACGGCGGAGAACCAGAAGGTGAAGTAGGTCCATTGCGTCCAGGTGCGGTCGGCGAGCTTGAGGGGCCGGATGTCGTCGTTGTTGAGGAGGGCGTCGCGGCCCTCGAGGGTGCCGGCGGCCGGGGGGACCCGGAGGCGGTTGAGCAGGCCCATCTTGGTTAACCGTTCGTTGAAGTTCAATCCGGTGTTCAGGGAGTTGATTAAAGTTGCCCGCCCGCCCGCTGTACGAACAGCACGAAATTTGTTGAACGTGGTACAGGCATGATGGGAGGCAACATGTGTGCGAGCGACTTATACCAAATCATTGCGATTCAAATTCTAATCATATCAAACTCCCTTCGTCAGCGGCAATGATAAACCCAAGATACTGGGTGCCGTCGACGCAGTGGGATGTGGGGGAGATAAGCTGCCCCTGCAAGGATTACACGCAGCGGCATGATCAGCGCGACTCGTAGGACGGCCTTCTCCGGGGCGCACGTGGTGTTCGCGATGGTTTCGGGAGGCGAAAGGGATGTAACTGACAGGTGCAAGCCGAGTTATACTTATAAGAGCATGATATGTTCAGCACGTGGTCTTAGGACAGCATCAAATCGCCCATAGCTTACACGCAGAGACTCGAGATGGGCCGCAGAACAAGCGCCGAGAAAGCACCCCTGGCGCTCCGAAAACCGGGGTGAACCCCGTACCCCACACGGCCGTTGTCGGCCCAGACCTCCGACCGATAAGGGACCGACAAACCGCATCGCACGCCATTATCTACGCCTATCGTGCAATCTCCCGCAGCAGCTGCAGCTTAGGCGAGATCCGGTGAACTCCACCGGAAATCGACATAAAGCCTCATTGAGGCTTTACCACAATTGAGGCTCAAGCTGTTCGTCGATCTGAGCCAGGGGCCCTGTCGTCGGAGTTGAACGGCCTCATCCGTTCGTCTGAAGCTATTTATCCGTGCGCCAGAACCTCACAATCGATCTTATCGCCACCGAAAGATGATGAGGCCGTAGAGAAAGAAATCTCACCAGTACACATCTGCAACTCATCACACAGTCTGCCAACACAGGCAGTTTAGACTCAACACCGCCAACATGTCGACCACGGTGACGGAAACGGCGCCGGAGAGCTACAAGCTCGAGCTCATGTCCGCCTACGGCCCCGTCTACCGCGACGTCCTCCGCACCCCGCCCCGGGACTGCTCCCCCTCTGAGGTCCCCGTCATCGACCTCTCCCATATCCGCGGCGCCGAGGCGGACCGCAAAGCCCTAGCTGCCACCATCCGCGACGCCGCCGAGAACACAGGCTTCTTCTACATCAAAAACCACGGCATCCCCAAGGCGACGATCGACGCGGCCTTCAAGCAGGCGCAGACCTTCTTCTCGCAGCCCAACGAGAAAAAGGCCCTCGTCGCGCAGAAGAAGTCAAACTTCTTCAACGGCTGGACGGAGAAGCGCGCCGCGCAGATCTCGCCGACCGAGACCAAGGACCACCGCGAGGGCTTCAGCTTCCGGTACGATCCGGCGCACGATCCGGAGCCCAAGGACCCGCAGGCCGTGCCGGCGGAAGTGCAGCCGTGGATGAAGCACGAGGACTTTGTGTGGGAGGGCACGAGCCACCTGCCCGCGTTCAAGGAGGACATGGTCACGTACTGGCGGGAGTGTCTGACGCTCGCGCGGAGCATGATCCGCATCTTTGCGCTGGCGCTGGAAGTGCCGGAGAGCTACTTTGACGACGTCATCACGTACCCCGGCAGCGACAGCGTGTGCAACTACTACCCGAAGAACACGGAGCCGCAGGACGCGACGATCGACGTCGGGCTCGGAGCGCATACGGATCTGCAGTGCTTCACGCTGCTGTGGCAGGACAGCGTGGGCGGGCTGCAGGTGTTGACCAAGGACGGGCAGTGGATCAAGGTGCCGCCTGTGCCGGACACGTTTGTGATTAACATTGGCGACTTCCTGCAGAGGCTGTCGAACGACCGGTTCAAGTCGACGGTGCACCGGGTGTTCAACTACGCGCCGACGGACCGGTACTCGATGCCGTTCTTTTTCGGGTTCAACCACAATGAGCAGTGCGCGGTGCTGCCAACTTGCGCGGATGAGAAGAACCCGCCCAAGTATGAGCCGATCAGTTGCGGAGAGGTGAGTTGAAGCTGATGTAAATATGATTCGTGTATGCTGACTTTGGGTAGTGGTGTCGTTTGAGATTTGAGAGGACCTTTGAGTTTTCGAGGAGAAAGAATCAACTCGAAGGCAAGACGGAAAATGTTGCGCCGTATTGAGAGACACACGAAACAAAGAGCGGTATTGTGTGTCAAAAGTTTGATTCATCATATCCAACAAAGCGCGCTTGAAATAGATTAAAACTATGAACTCCCATGGTCCAAGTACAAATCTTCAGTCCACCGCCCAAAGCAGCACTTAGGTGCAATAGGAAAACCCGTTGCAAGCCCGTTTACACTGGCTGAACTCCGAAATGATGCTGCAGTCCCCGCTTGAATTACACTGCATCCCTCCTAGATGACATTTTGAGCTTGATAAAGTTGTAGTGTGCGCGGCCGCGGTGGTGGTGGTGGTAGTAGTCCCGCCGCTGTTGCCGCTGCCGCTATTGCTCGTGGAGGTACTGCTCCCAGACGGCGACGAATGTTGAGTAGAGACACCAGCAGCAACACCAATGACAATGGTAATGACGATGGCGAGGAACACAACGCCGAATATGATGGCCTTCTGGCGATTGCGCCGGAACCAGGAGCCGGTCGGAGGTCCCTCGGTTTCCTCGGGGCTTTCGTTTGCCGAAAGGTAAGACTGTAGCTCGGTCACGCCAACAGTTTCAGTCTTGACCGGAAGGCCACGAGTATGTTGCTGTTGTACTGACGAGAAGACTTCTGGGCTGACTTGCTGAGGAGTTACTGGTTGAGGGGCTGCCATGGTCGTATTTTAGATCTGGGCGTCGGGTACCAAAACCTGGGGAAATGAGTAGTGTGAGATTGCCGTGAGACAAAACTGCCAATGAAGCAGCCTTAAATGCCTTGGCAGACCCAGGACCTTGGAACAGGCTGAATTTGGCTTTACAATGGTGGCGGGTCGCTCTTTGTTGCCGGCAGAATTCATCGCAGTCTAGCGTAACGCCTCCTATCAGCAGATCGACTTACAAGCCGGGAAAGACTCGCTTGTTCATCGCCAAAATTGCGCTATGTTTTCAGCTGAACGCCTCAAGGTGCCCTACAGCCTTTTAGCTAAAAGGAAATATCGCCGTACCGGCCACAGGATGCATCTTTTGGCTTTTGAATGATTATTGAGCATAACCACGGGTGCAGCACATGTTTCAGACGTTCAAACAGCCATAAATTTGAACATCTCCAGTGGTAAGATAAGAAATTAGAAACTACATGCTCGAATGTCCGACAGCTAGTCAGCCAACACAGCAAACACAGCAAACAATGATTACCGATATCCCTTGATTTGCTTACGCAGAATACGAAGTCTTCCCAAATAGATGTGTCTTGAGTCTTTCCCTAAAAGAATGTCAAGCATCTATGGGTTGAAAAAGGGCATGTTCCTTTCTTGTGGACCCGGGCGGCAGTTCTCTTAGCCGCTAAGCACCTCTGTTGTCGATTTCGCTCTTCAAACGGACCAGGGACACACACTGCTCCCGTTGTCTTTACCATTTTTATCGTCTCCTATTGCCTTTGTCGTCGTCTGTCATCCCTGGAGTCACTTCGCCCAGTGACCCACGACGCCAAAAGGATTGTAGCCAGAAACGTGCTACCCAGCGAACTTCGAAACACGACCAAGTTCGTGATGTGTATTACTATACATTGGTGTTTACAGAATCCTTCCAACACTTTTAACATGCAAAAGGGTCAAAACCTTCTTAGAGATGAATCCCGGTTACTTGTGGCACACTCGTAGAAGATCATTCTCTTGCGAGATAAGGAGATTTTATCAAAAGCATGCTTCGATTCAGAGTTTTATATGAGCGTGAGTGCATAGAATGAGTGTGGTAAAAGTTTCTTGGTCACAAGATTCAGAAGCCTTCAGAACAAATTGTCTCCAATGAAGATTGCAACAATAAGGATCGGACTCATCCCATCTCCCAAACCAAGTTTCACTCAGATACCAGTCTGAGAGCACTTTCATGAACAGCGATTGGCAAATTAATTGCAGCAGGCCTTTACTGGCCGTTACCCTTGCACTTGCGCCACTGAACGTAGTACTTCTGGGTAACCTTAAGATCGTTGGAATCGACCTTGAGGAGAGTTCAAGTAAGCTTTGAAGTAGTAACGTAGCGTATAACAGACTTACAGTCATGAGGGAGGGCTTTGTGCTGCTCAGAGGATTTAGCTCGATGGCAGTCTTGATGTTGAGCATGCCTTCGGTGCCACAAGGAGACCAGACGATCGACTCAAGACTGAACTTGTCGGTCTTGGTGTAGTCATCGTTGATCGGGCCCTTGAAGGACAAAGTTCGGTGGGCCTTATGAAAGGTAAGCATTCGTTGTCGGCGATTGATGGGGAAAGAATTATTAGGCTCACCGTCTTCTCATCTCCAGAGAAGTAGTAGGTCGCCTTGCAGTAACCCTCGACGCCCTTGGCGAGGTTGACGTGGCCTCGCACTGTGGACTGGAAGATGGAGAATCTATACTGGGAATTAGCACGTGGAAATATCCCATGGGGAGAAATTCATGTTATTCGCAGTGAATCGGCTTGGTACTCACTGGTATCCTTGAGGGTAGTGCATCTTGACATTGAGTTGACAAGCCTTGCGGTGCTCGACAGGCTTGATGTTGGGACCAGACTGGACGTTGTACTGGTCGAACATGAGGGTTACAATATCGCGGGCGTCACTGAAAGACTTGGCCACGCTCCCCGCAGGGCAACCAGAGCCACCGTAGTTCACGTCGACTAGCCTCACCTGGTCCAAGGGAGGAGTGTCACCTCCCATGGGAATTGCGGCAACGAGGCCCAGGGCAAAGGGAATGAGAGCGGCGACACGCATTTTGAGCTTCAGTGAAGTTGGTCTGTGAAAGAGTGCGTTGGTAGTGTGAACGAGAGTGTTTGGGGATGAGTAGGAGATCTAAACTGCCATAGTCTGGGAATCATCGTCCTTTTATGATGTGGTCACATCCCATCAACAAGGCCGAGACGAAAAGAGACGCATGTGCTTTCAGCTTATGAGACACCCTACATCGCCACGGCCGTTTGCTCTGGTCTATGAACCAGCCGACGATAAGCCCCTTTCTCGCCAAGCTCGTATATGGAGGTTTCTGCTTAGGGAACCAAAGTCAAGTGTTAGCTGAACCGGTCTCTCATCACCCCGGACTCGTAGAACGCTGACAGACCATGTGGAAAACAGCGGCGACCTCTTTTGATAGCCATTACATTACGACCTGTCGGATCTAAAGGCTGAAGAGGCTTGCATATAGCTGACGAGAAAAGGCTGTCTGAGCTGTGTTCTACAGGTGACAGGTCACATATTGTATTCCTCCTGGGTGTTCAATACGCGAAGAGACTACCTTATTTTACTGTCCCACTACCCCTTTACTCCGCTGTGGACTTCGAAGCCTTCTCGCAGAGGCAAATCTTAACTACTTGCTCAGAAACCGAAAGAGTCTCATGTCGTTAGTCTCATATGACATTCATCATGTGACGAGCATGAGGACTGTGTATCGTGCAGTGCACTGGTATATGCTCAATTATCCCAATTGGTTCTTTTACTCAAGAGGAAAACGTCGCATGTGTGAAATATCGAACAAAATGAGGCTAATGTGGTGTCTGAATGTCGACACCCGCGAGCTGACTTTTGCCTCCCACAGCTGTCCAGTCACTGATTTCAAGGGGGAAAGCACAAGCGAGAATAGGAAACATGAGCCTGGACCTTTCCAAAATGTCCTTAGTTGGACTGACATGTAAGCACTGCATGCAAGTACTCGGGCATTTTAAGGCTGAGTATGACGAGTGTCACTTCAAGTCAGTCGGCGACGGCTGGGGAATAGGGAGTATGACAAGAGCTTTCTCAAGACACTTAGCGGTCAGATTGTGCGCTGACGAACACGTCAAGCGAGACGTTTCACGACATATTTGCGAGTTTATGAAACCATTCTGGCGATGGTAGCATGACTTGGCCCGATTCAGCTCGTGGCCGTAAGGTGCAATTCGCTGCGGTGTTGGCCAGGCTACCATGTGCATAGTGTTGAGAACGTGTTCCACCAAGCTTCGTGATATGGCTTGGCAGTAAATCGATCAGGCAGTACAACAATACGTTTCATTGTTCCGAGTAAGTCTGAAGGGAGGATGCAAGTTCTCTCGGCATATTCGGCAACCCTGAGACTTTGAGTCATTCCGAATTGATGGAGTAGTTTTTGTCAAAAACGTACCACGGTTTCGCGGGCTTACCATTTTTTTGGCTCTCATGTCACTTTTCAGCTGATGAGCCGACTTAGCGTCAAAAGTGGTGAAAGACATACCTAGTCAGGTTTCTAGTCGAATGAAGAAACGATTGAATAAGATTTAATTATAAAGAAGAAGGAAAAAATAAAAATAAACGAAACTCATGCTAGACAATCATAGCCGTACTTGATTGATTTCTGCGGGTGCAATCTCATGTTGTCTGATGCGAGGGTGGTCGTGGTAGTGTGGGGCTATGGGTAAGGTGAGTTTGCTACCTAATTAGACAGTGGATCGCCAAGAGCACAGTCAAATGTCACAAAATCTTTTCACACACTGTGCTTGCCAAAAAATTTGGTCACCGAGTCGCAGTAGACCTCTTCGGAAGCCAAACTCACGAGGCAATCATACACCACAACTCTACCCGCGCAAACTCATTCACCTCACTGAGATCTCATCCAAAACTGAATCAATCATATCTCATTGCGGTCAATTACTTTAATCGGAAACACTATGGGTGACGAATTTCAGACCAAGTCGCAGGGTTTCCTGGCTTGGTTCAAGTCCCTGCCGGGTGCCACCTTCCACAACGACATCGAGATTGTCGACTTGCGTGGCCAGAACGCTGGACGAGGAATCAGTAAGTCTCAAGACCTAGAAAATTTCTGGCGAGTACCTACTAACAGTTCCATAGTCGCCACCAAGGACATCCCTGCAGAGACAACGCTCTTCACAATTCCTAGGAAAAGCATCATCAACGTCGAGACATCTGAGCTCCCCAAGAAAATTCCTCAAGTTTTCACGGGAAATGATGGCGATGATGAGGACATGGAAAACGAGCCTTTGGACTCTTGGGGCTCTCTCATTCTGGTCATGATCTACGAGTTCCTTCAAGGCGCTGCGTCCCCTTGGAAGCCATACTTCGAGGTCCTCCCTGAGAAGTTTGATACCCTCATGTTTTGGGAGTCATCCGACCTCGAACATTTGAAGGGAAGCGCAGTGCTTTCCAAAATCGGAAAAGAGGAGGCCGACGAGATGTTCCGCTCTCGCATCCTCTCAGTCATCGCGGCCAACCCCGCCATTTTCTACCCCGAGGGCTCCTCACCACTTGGCGAGGCGGAGCTGTTGCAGCTGGCCCACTGTATGGGTAGCATAATCATGGCTTATGCCTTTGATCTGGACAATGAGGAAGAGCCTGAGCAAGAGGAGGACGATGAGTGGATCGAGGATCGTGACGGCAAGACCATGTTGGGCATGGTCCCCATGGCCGATATTTTGAACGCCGACGCCGAGTTCAACGTGAGTCCGGAAATGCTCTCTAATTCTTGAGCAACCACTGATAAAATTTAGGCACACGTAAACCACGGAGATGATGAGCTGACGGTAACCGCACTCCGTCCCATCCCCGCGGGAGAGGAGATTCTCAACTACTACGGCCCCCACCCGAACTCCGAGTTGCTTCGCAGGTACGGCTACGTCACTCCCAAGCATTCAAGATACGACGTCGTGGAGATTCCTTGGGATCTTGTGCAGGCTAGCGTCTCAGAGCACTTGAAGATTGGGGACGACGTCTGGAAGCAAGTGGTACGTTGCCGTTTAACCCTCTCCACACTATCATGGCTAATGAGAAAATAGGAGGAGTATGTTGACCCCGAAGAACTTGAGGATGTCTTCGTTCTCCAGCGCGAATCTGGAGAGCCTGACTCCGAAGGCCAATTCAGGACGGTCGCAGAGGTCCGTGAGATCTCCGCTGAGCTCGAGGAGCAGCTCAAGGCCGTCTTGAAGGCTGTTAAGAAGATTAACGGCGATCTGATCCCCGACAAGCGCAAGAGAGACGAGATATTCCACGCAGTAATTGTCTCGACATTGCAGAAGATCTTGAGCCAGTATCCCACGTCTACTCAAGAGGACGAGGCCCTTCTTTCTACTGGCGATCTGACCACCAGACAGAGAATGGCTATTCAGGTGCGTCTGGGTGAGAAGAAATTGCTCCAGGAGGCTCTTGAGTTTGCTGGATCCACAGCGCCTGCGGAAGGCGAGCAGGAGGAGCCTGAGAGGTCTTCCAAGAAGGCGAGAACGGCATAGAGGGGTCACCAAATCAGCACATGCAACAATTAAGGCATTAAAGTCGTGGCGAAGAAAGATACCAACAATATCAATAGACCTTTGAATTGAAGTGCAAGCTTGCACAAGCTTGAAGGGGTCTACATAATTGTCTACATAAATAGGGAATTTCAAGTAGCGAAAGCTGTCTGTCCCGTCAGAACCGTGCTCAAAACACCCTTGTCCACCAACTCGTTGATCATGTTGAACAGAACAAAGTCGCAGCCCCTCTTGGCCACAAGGTTTACAGTCACCGGCATGATCTCCTCCTGGAAGGTGACATTGCTAAAGTAGGAGACCTGACCAATGGGCACAGTGAAGTCCGCATCGCCAAAGTACGAGGCCGAAGTCGATGCTGCCTGAGCGGTGGTGGGGTTGACAGGGAGGGTTGCCCCCGGACCGCTGTTCAGATCCTGCTCTCTGAACGTAGGAATGCCGCCAGTTCCGACGTCGTAGACGAAAATCGACTCTGAGCAAGAATCGTTTGTGGTAAACAGAACTTTCTCGTGCCAGGCAGCTGCATCACGGGTTCTGTTGGCCATTGCGGACTTGTAAGCGTCGTCGTCAACGGTCAGACTGTGAAAGACCCCACGGTATGGGTTATCAAGAGCCGGAAAGCTAGGGCTGTACTTCGCTAGCAAAGGCTCTGAAGTCTGACGGATCAGATCATGAGTCCAGAGAATGAACAAATCGCCAAGGACTTGCGAGATGGGCCGTCCTGTGGTCTCCTCGATCGTTTCCGTTAGGTTGAAATTCTCCACTGCGGCGCCTAAAGCTGCAGATGCGTCGCTCAAGAACTTTTGGAGAATAGTCTCAGCGGCAGCATTCTTCAGCGGCAAATGGTCGACGGGATAGAGAATACGCTTGGGAAACGTGCGGTCGTCGGGCACCGACAACTCAGGCAGGCCATTCAGCGAGGTGGCCTCGTGGAGTGACGGATCGTACCACGCCTTGGCGAAGGCCGCCCACTTGGCAGGGTTCCGAGCAAACAAGCCGGCAGTGTCGGCATTGAAAGCGTTGGTGATGACATTCTCCATGACAATCATGCCCTGCGAGGGCCTGTTGCCAAAGGTGCCAGAAAACGCAGCAGGCTGTCGGACCGAGAGACCAGTATCAGTACCGACGGCAAAGTCAAGCCAGTCATACGCGGCAATGGAGCAGCCAGCTCCAGCAGAGGAGCCAGAGCAGCTCAAGAAGGTGTCGCCACGGGGATTGCGAGGATAGGAGGCGTCGTTCCAGTCCCAGGGGTTCTCGGGAGATGCAAACTGAGCTGTCTTCTGCTTGCCCACGATGACTCCGCCGACATTGATAATCTGCTGGAGCGCTGGCGCAGTCTTGCTCGCGACATCGTTGACCGCAGCGTACGCTCGACTACCCGCAGTAGTCTGAATACCTTCCAGATCATAGATGTCCTTGACTCCAATACGCTGGCCTGCCAACGGGCTGTCATCCTCGGTACTGTAAAGTCTCGAGGGGACAGGAATCATGGGATATCCCCAGTCGGCTTCCGCCTGCGTCAAAGACTTGTAACAGCCATTCGACTCATACACGCCAGTCACGAAAGTTCTGTACGTGTCGACATACATGCGGTGAACCTTGCTGAGCCAAAGGCTTTCTCCGTCGGTAATGGCAAAGAAGGGGCAGGGGACGAGAGTTGAGCTGCCACAAGTGGTCGGTCCATCCACGCCGGCATAGATGATAGTTGACCCGATTCCTTCGAGATAAGCAATTGCCGAATCATCGAGCTCGTCGGAGCCACTGGCGCTGACAACGACGCTTCCGAGGAAGCCCTCAGTAAAGACGTCGTCTTCTCCCAAGGCCTTCTCAATAGCCTGCTGAAGCTGATCACCGGTGGTTTCAGCGGAAAGGGCGGATATGTATGTGATAGGCCCCTGAGAGGGGTCCGAAACACAAGGAACAGGTGACACAGGACCAGAGGTGATGGCGAGATACTGATTGTCTCCGACACGGAAGACTTGGTCCTGGTCGTCTGATACGAAGGTTGATTGAAAAAGAGTACCGTTGAGGGATGTAAGACCGTGTACTGGCATGAAAGCCACTGCAGCAGTGAGCCCGAGGGGCAAGAGAATGCTTTCCATCTTCATGGTAAGGGCTGTGATGGCCATTAAATGCTTGGAGAATGATGCTGCAAAAGAGAACACCTGACCGTCTCGTCCGTACGTGGTTTTATAGCATCATTGCAGACGCTTAATATCACCGAGATTTCTTCGGCTGGCCCGAATGTTGTAGCAGAGATGTGATGTTTCCAGTTTGGCAAAATCTGCCGTCACCTGCAGCTGGGGATATTGACAGCCAAAAGTGGCGCCGTTCCACGCGATAATTAGCTTTCCTGTTCCCATGGAAATCATTCCTCATATTGAGGGAATTATGATTCAACTTACCCACCATAATAGAAATCGGCCGTACTACCTTGTATCACTGAACTCTACCCGATGATAACAACAGAAAGCCTGCAGTCAACCACCGCCGTAGTCGTCCTGGCTATGGGTAAAGCCTCTGGGGATGTGGGGATAACTACGCCGAATTACTCGTTCCCGGACCTTGCTCTGAAAGGCATCTGATGTCGAAGACTTGCATTTAAGGCATGTTGTGTGTCCTCGCCCCGCCCCCTTCAGCGATGCGCGCGGATGACAGGCTTTGGAATGGGCTCCGAATAATCATCGTGTTCGCATGGGAGCCATTTGGAATCGCTCCACTGCAAGAACTTCTCATACATTCAAGAGACCTAGCGGTGGGGCACCCGATCTATGTTCTCATTGATGAGGCGAACTTATTGGCGACAACATCCGAGAATTGCCACGAAATTCCCCGCGGAGATGGTCGTCGTTCATTGTCCAACCAGCCCCCATTCTGGGATCACACCTTGTGAATCTATACTGGCGGCTGGGCTATTGTTTGCCTGGACCCTCAGTTACCAAACGAAGTCCAAACTTTCGCTGCAGGATCAAGGGACGACCAAGGCAGGACATGTGGCTATCATTGTAAGGCATGGCGCCAAGCTGTCAAAATAACCATGCCCAGTGGAGATCACGGAAGGGGCCTCACGGAAGGGGCCTCACGGAAGGGGCCGATGCATGGACCCATCAGTGACCCTGTTCCCCTGGATCCGCAATCTACAGCGGCACCAATCAAGCCAAACGACCATGGTTGCCAGGGACAAGTAGAACTCCTGAGTCAGTGACATGTTCTTTTTATGCCGTTGAAATCGTGTGAAAATCATGCAGAGTGAATCTGATGAGTGCGATGAACGGGATTCTTATACGTTCCTTCCCCACGAAGTGCTATGCTTTCACATACATTAGGAAACTCCACGCTGCTATTGAGCAAATTGTCAGTTACCGATCCATCTAACGACTCCGCAAACGTGGTCCAGTCTACGTACTTGTTTGGTTTGCTCAACGTCGCAGTGAGCTTAAGTTGTCGCTGAATTCGAACATCACTAATGCTGTTATAACTGAAAGTATCACTTATAGATCGCACTCCCATTCAAATGACTTGAACATCTATTTCTAGCCTTGACTGGACACAATACCGCATAACATTGTTAACTGAAAATCATCATTAAGTGCTACGGTTTTGAGTCTCTAAATTCCAGAAACGGGCGTCTGTTTTCAATCGAAATAACATACGTTTCTTTCTTGATTGTTGCATAACTTGATGCGCAAACAGAAGTTGACATACTCTGTCGGGCTCCCTGCCCCTGTCTTTCCTGGCCCTTTACCCGTTGTGGACCATGTATAGAACCGCCTCCACCGAGGGGTTTTTTCAACCTGGAATGGTTCCCAGGGTAAGGTGGAGAAGTACACGGGCGTGCGATGGGATGGGATGAACTGTCATATCTCGAGTTTGTTGGAGGGGGGGGGGGGCGACGAATGGGGTAGGTTCCTGGCCGTTTGCCATATGCCTTACCAGACCGTGCTCGCGGACCCCTCGCCCCTTTTCCTAAATTGACGAAGTTCTCAATTTTCTCACATTCATAATCTTTTCCTGTTGCATTGGCAATGCTGAATTCATGCAATCAGAATGCGTGAAGGGGCCGTTGCGGAGCAGACTTGTAAGTTGTGTCTTAATGGCAAACTAAGGCTGTATTCCAATTTGGCCCAACTTCATCTTCTATGCACAACGTGATGTTCCTCTCCCAATTCAACAATCAACACATGTTTTTGGGCTGTACATCAGCCGTCTCAATGACAGTCAAGTGCGGCCACTCAAATCCGCAAGTACGCTTATGGAATCCTTGTTTATGGAAGGAACTATACGGTGAACTTTTCTAGAGCCCGCCATTGGCTCAACTACGCAAACAACTTGCGATAATTGTGAACATGGGGAGGACTGGCCTCGCCACTTCGGATAGGCACCCGTCGAGTGGAAAGCTTCTGCGCAGCATTGGTCTGACTCGGGCCTGAATCCTGGCCCAAAGAGCTCTCATTACTTCTCACTCGGACCATGCAAGTGTTTGCCAATACCTATTTGGGCTCTGTCCACGCAACCTGTGTTTCTTGATGATTGACCTCGTTCAAGAGCCGGTTCGTCACTGCGTTGTCACAAACTCTATCCAAAGCTCATTAGCCCTCGTACGACAAGTTCTTGGGACTTCTGATTGCTGCTGAGCAGATAAATGGCCAGGTCAGTGGAGACATGGCTGCCTTCCGAGAAAGTCCGCACGATGCAAGGAAGTTGGGTAGCCAAGGAGCAAGACGAACGCCCTCAAGCTGCAAGATTTTCCTCCGCGCCTGCGGCTTCCTTCTTTGTGAGCACACTCGAGATGCGTACCATTGTAACAATCCTATGAGACAGAGTCGTATTCAGCGGCAAACTCGGCATCAAGATGAATTCGCTCACTTTCCTTCTCTTTTCTTGAGAACGTCGGGCTACAACAACGACACAGCATCGATACATAAGAGGTAGACATCTCCCTCTTCATCGAGAGAATCTTTTTGAAGACATCACGCTCACTCAGTCTCAAACCATCTTTCGTAACCCACAGATAGCATTTGTTTACTCTTTTCAAAATGATTCCCTCTTTTAACTACAAGAAGAGCACTGCGTACGCGCGTCTCACTGTCCGTGACACTCCCTCTACCAACAAGAAAACCTCGTTCTCTCAGCTGGCCAGGAGACAATCAACCACTCCCACCGAGCAGAAAGCCCGCCCTCAGGCTTGGGTCGACACCCCTCAGCTGATCTACTCGGCTTGGCCCCAGGCTGCTGGCGACATCAACCAGCCCCTGGGCACGCTCCCCTCGGACTTCAAGATCGGTCTCGTTGGAGCGGGTATCACCAACGTGGTTCTCGCTTTCAACTTGGCCAAGGCTGGCGCTGATGTCACCTTGATCGAGGCGACTGATTCTGTTGGTGGTCGCCTCCGTTCCCTCCCAACTCCTGATGGGGTCAACGTCGCTGAGATGGGCGCCATGCGCTTCCCGCCCTCGGAGGACCTGCTCTACTACTACGCCAATGCTTTCAACTACACCTTCATTCAGAACTTTCCCGACCCTGGCAAGGTGCCTACCATCGTCTTCTACGAGAACAATGCCACTGACTGGGTTGACTCGAACACTCCCCCCTCTGGGTTTGAGAAGGTCAACAACGGCTGGATCAAACTCATCTCTGGTGGCCTGACCAAGGGCGGTTCCTCTGCTCTGACGGCGGCCTCCAAGATGACCGAGTGGCTCAGCTCTTCAGAGGCTACCACCCGAGCTCAGGCAGTCCCTGAGTGGCAGAAGTATCTGGATACTTTTGGAGATGACAGCTTCTATTCTGCTCTCCAGCGCATCTTTGGAGAGAACCACGAGTGGGACGTCCCAGGAGGCGAGGTCTGGACCGAGGATGACTTCATGCGCTTTGGAACCTTGGGTATTGGCTCTGGCGGCTTCGGCGCTGTCTACACCTCTGGCTTCAACTCCGTCTTCCGTCTTGTGGTCAACGGCCTTGAATCAGACCAGGCGGTCTTTGCCAAGAACACCATCAGCGGTCTCCAGCCGGCCGGCATCCGTGATCTCGCCACCACAATCTGGGACAAGGCCACAGAGCTTGGGGTCAAGACCAAGTTCTCTACTGTGGCTGAAGTTACAAGCGGTGGCGGAGACCCTCTGGGCGGACTTGCCGTCGGCGTCCGGGAGACCACATCGTCTGGCACCACGGACACCGAGTATGACCTTGTCATCGTCGGAACCAGCAACAGGGCCATGACCTATGCTTTCACTCCAGTCTCGGAGACCACTGAGGACCCCATTCTTTCGAACGAAGTTCAGCGGGGTATCAACGACCTGCACATGACGGCTTCTTCCAAGCTATTCATTCGCACCAAGAAGTTCTGGGAAAACCAGCCTGCTGGATTTCCTCGTGTCATTCTTTCGGACACCAACTTGCCCCAGACCTACACTCTCGACTACGGCCATCCTGACTACGGTATGGTCCTTGTCACCTATGCCTGGGAGGACCTTTCTCTGCAGATGATGGCCATCTCAGACCCTAAGGAGCTCCTGGCAGACCTCAAGACCCAAGTCGCCAGAATCATGCAGGAAACCGACTACGCCCAGTACGCCGACTATCTCACTCCCGTCACTGATGACGACCTCTACCTCATTCACTGGCCTCTTGATCGCTACTCCTATGGTGCCTTTTCCCTTGGACTGCCCGGACAGGACGACGATATCTCGGCCATGTTCTACGACTACGAGAAGTTTTCCATCAACAACCAGAGCTCCCGCGTCCTCATCAACAGCGACTGCACCTCCTTCCTCGGTGGATGGGTCGATGGTGGTTTGCAGCCTGCCCATAATACCCTCTCGGCTGTCTTTGAACAGTTTGGATCTTTGAACCCCGTGGCAGCTTCCTTGGCCCCGTCCGCTCTTCTCAACTCTTCTTTGTACCAGTACTGATCATCTTTTTCATGACCGTGCTGAAGTCCTCGATGTTTTTCCTTCTTCAACGACCTTTTGACTTCTACTACACATCTTTTTGGACCGTATTTCAAAATTAAATTCCATAGCTCAATAAGAAAATATTATCTTCCGAGTCAATCATTTGCTTCGTGCATAACCTTATGGCCCCATATTGATATTGTCAGCTTGCGAACTTGTGAATTTAAGTATTAATTGACGAGCGCCGGGTCGGTGATCCAGTTCAGCTCTTTCCTTACTGCCTGCTTACCATGGCCACGGAAGGATGTAGGTGTACTTCTCCTGCACGAACACAAAAAGGGCACACGTGGAGATCAACGGAAAGACCAACAAATCAAGCAACAGATGACGGGAGCGGACCACCTCCTTCTCGACAGATGACCAGCGCTAAACACTGCCAAATTCAACGTCACACAAACAACCAACGCCAAGGTCCAGCCTCAACAGCACCTTTCGGGAGCAATCTAGCTCCGTCGGAGCACTATCTGGCTGCATTCTCACTGTGACGACATGGAATAGACCGTGAATTGTCTTCCAAAGATCGTCGATAATGACAAGCCTCAAAGATCCACGCATCTTCACTTGGTCATGGTCTGCTGTACGGCCGACCACGTCAACGGCTCGGAGCCCAACGATGTCTGCCAAGCCCCCGGACGAACCCCGCATCACTTCTATCTGAACCAAGCACGACGGTTTTTTCCTCATTGGCTCTGGACTTTTATCGGTCAATGGATTGCAGACCGGTTTAGCTGACTGGCTGGTATGCAATCCATTTGGGCCTGTCACAGTCAATTGAGGCTTGCCAGCGGTCACCGATTTCCCGACCTTGTCCTGTGGTACTAAGGACAGCAGTCTGCTGAAGTCATACACTGGATGACGGGCTCTGCAGGCGATATTCCGACAGCCTAGACTAAGACTCCCGCTGCCTATTAGACAGGCAGATAGAAGCAATCGTCGGCAGCACCTCACCGAAGCTGCACAATTAGGGCTTCAGCAATCAACACCCGACGACTGAGGTAGGTAAAGATGCACATATTGAGTTTCCCAACTGCGGCGCTTGATTATCGTCTGTGTTCTCCTCACTTATATGCCAACATTCCCAGGCCAAACTCAAGTTTGCTCCAAACATTCTTGTCATTCAAGCCTGAGTACTTAATTCCAAAGAACCCACAGATAAACCGCATTGATTCAACGGCAGCACAATGCTGCATCTTTCCCACGCAGTACGAGCCTCCACAACCACACCTTTGGGCTCAAATGAAAAGCGCCAATCACCTCCATGCATATGAAAGACTCCATCAAATGCCTGCCGGGAAGGTCCTGCCCGGCCGGCAGAGTATCCATTTGGCTCACATAGGGGGGGCAAAGCCAGAAGTTGCCAGACATCATGATCTGATTATCAAAGCTCAGGGTGTCTGTGAACCTCCCACCCCAGACAGCGTGGGCGTGGGGAACCGTCACACGAGCTGACCAATACCTTTTGGAAAGCCGTCTGGTCTGCGAATCGACTTTGCGGCTGCTTTGTCCCGGAACCAAGACGGTTGGCGGCAGTAACGTCATTGGTCAGAGTATTGAGACATTTCCCTTTGAGTCTACCATTGACTCATTGATAGGTAGTGCAGCAGGTTCCAGGTACCCAAGGAAATTCCGCAGCGCCGAGTATCCCGCTGTCGAAGGCTTTGACGACTGAAATCATCGCATTTCCGAGCTCCCGAGCAACGCTGCTACCTTCTCATTGGCCTGGGAAATCGAAGTCCAGCATGTTGAAGTGGGAGCCCGGTTTCCATTGGCTACCATTCATGCAAGTCATCTCCATGCTCCAGGTTCGAAAGAGGAAAACCCACACACTGTTTCCCAGCATGGGAGACAGCGCACCCCCGTGGCCAACTCAAGCTACTGCAATCAGTATCGACTATGACGACGTACTTGCAGAGAAACGTGGAGGTGCTGAACCTTGGAATTCACCAGATAACGACAGCCATGTCATTGAAGCTGTCTCCCCCATGCGGCAGCAATCGGCGGGATTATTGCAAACATTAATTCGTTGGGTTGAAGCGGCATAACTTCTGGAAAAGCCGAGCAGCCACCAACGGCATTCCAGCATTGGTGATCGCATATGGCCTCGGAATGTAGTCGAGCCATCGACAAACCACCGAGCATCATGCAGTCCTTCTTCACCGACATAACGTGGCGGCATGCAAGCCAAACAACATGCGACCACGGGGTGCCCGCCTCCGCTTTCATCGGCGACGACGAACAGTATCAGAGAAGCCATGATGATCTTCTGCAAAACAAGCATGTCTGCAGGGCGTCAACGCTGAAGAGTTGGGTTCGGATACTGCGTTGACTCCGAGCAGCCTCCAATCAGAAGAAATACCGTCGAGGCGGTCGAGGACGTTGTCCAAGCTGGCCTGAACGAGATATGCCAGGCTGTTGCTTTGGGCAAACGCAGCCTGGTTTGGGCCCTTAAGTGTGATGGTTGCATAAGAGTCGAAGGCAATCTTTCTCTGTCATTTCTGATCAGATCAGCCAACACATCGCGTGGCAGTCGCGGCTGTCAAACGGCTAAGACTCAGCCCCAAGGGTCCATCCACACCTTCTCTTACACAGCTTGGTCCAACGTACGAAAGTCTGTGAACTACAGCCCAACGAAGATGTCTTTTTTCTTACCGGTAGTACGCAAGCCCCTTTGCGCAGGCGGTCCGAGGCTGACAACGACAGAGGCCCCATCGACAAGGCAAGAAGAGCGAGAGGAAACCAAAGCCGAAAGAGAGCAGCAGCAAACAAGGAGGGGCATCGCAAACGGCTCCGTTGAGCTTTCTCTTCGTTGTGAACGAGTTCCAAATATTTGATGGCGAGGATGGTCCCCTTTGCGACAGGTTTGGCAACCCTCTACCACCAAATACCAGCGCAAACTATGGCATCGAGAGCCCTGGCATTGTTTGGCGATACGATAATGGGTCCGTAAGTCAAGCAGATGGCTATCTCTGGAGACGACCTCAACCAGGACAACCAGGCAACATCGCCTACGCGCACCAAAGTTTGGACGAGTATGGTCAGCAAACATGGCTTGATTACAATATGGGAGTCCATAGTACCCATAGCATCTTCGACTGCTGGCGTTTTCTTCCCTGCATCTACGCGGACGCTGACACGTCGATCATCGGAGACTTGGAAGCTGAGCATAGATGGATGCAGCTGGAGTTCGACCACGACTCTCGAGAACCCGGGATGACTCGCATCAATGGTTCCGAAAGATATGTCGCCGGCAGAAACCCATCATGGATACCCAGTCTCTTGCCCGAGACATACGCGCTGCCGCAATCCCAGTCCAGCAACTCGCCTCAATCGAAGGGCCTCGGTGGTCCTCTTGGGATCATAATCGGACTCATGGCTCTCAACAGAAGACCTCGTCATGCCGATCATGTGTTCCAACAAGGCTGGTGGAGGAACAATCGTTGGACAGGTGGGCCTCGGTCCGCTCATGCGGGTGAGAATCAACGCTTTTCATGACTTGGGCAATTTTCACTTCCTGACTGAGACTGTCTTATGAAGATACCGGCTGACTCCTAGTTCCGGTGCCAGAGCCAGACTCGAAGGGTCCGCCGCGGGGTGTCCTGGTACAGATCTGCTACGATGAGTACTTCAACCCGCATGGTTCCAACTTTGAGACCCTCAATGACTTTGAAGAAAACGGCAAAGCCATTATTGGGTAATAGGAACCATAAGCTTGATACTCTCGTTGGTGGCACATGACCAGGGTGACCGCAATAAAATCGCGAGGCCATCACCACATGGGGCTTTCATGCATTTCAGATCGGGGCATTTGACGACTTGACGACTTTGGGAATATCCGCATCTTGGAAGAATTCGGCGTTGGGCGTGATTTCGTTTGAAGAATTTGATATATTTCATGCCTCCAACATCATGCGTCCCTCCTGTTCTATAGAATCCTGGTCATGGCAACCCCTTACTCAAGGTCCTTGCGTGAGCCTCCGACGTGTCTACCATCGCCCAGCAATCGAAGATGCATGACCGATCCACCTTTTCGCTCAGTAAAATAGCTTGGGTTGTAATTAACGACCCCCTTTCCAAACCGCAAATCATATCCTCAACGTTGTGTCTTACACCGCGTCGGGCAGTCTCACGGCTATGTCTCCTGATTGAGTGATGTATCTGACCCATGGCAACGAGGGATATTGCAACTATGTATTGTTAGTTGTGTGCGATGGACGGGGGGGGGGGGGGGGGGGGGGGGGATGGGAGTAAACGTACCTTGGGCTCTGTAATCTTGAGGTACCGCACTTGAATACCACTTGTCGTGAAATACGGGATCTCAAACTTGACCTGGATCGGCCTCTTCGCGCCCTTGCCGGGAGCGCCAACACCACCCATACTGCCACCGAAACCACCAGTCATACCACCGCCGTGCTCGTCGTCGCCTCTGACAGATGGGAGACCGAGCTCTGCCCTCATCAAGAATTCCTTGTTGCCACCGAACTGTTTAATCTTCCACACAATGGCGCTCTGCTCAGGGGCATAGTGGACAGCACCGATGTTGGTCCTGAAGCGCGGGGTATCGGCATCGTCGGGCACGGGTACGATAATTTCGACATTGTTTGCCGTACTCCTCCGCTTGAACTGGGCCTTTGCCTTGAGCATGTACTCGATACGCGATCCGCTGTGGCTCTCGACGACACACTCGACCCAGATCAGGGGCTTCACCTGGGTGTTGAGACGGTAGCTCATGAGCTCGAACTCGCCGTCGGGCGGGATAAAGGAGATTGTCCTGTCGTTCTCGAAACGTGAGAGGCGCACGCACTGGTGGAACTTGACGTCCTCCATCTCGATGGCCTTGCCGCGCGTCGTGCGGCCTGTCGTCTCGAACATGACCTTGTCATTGAGGCCGAGGCGCAGCTCGGGCATGCCGGAGAGGTAGCACTTCATCTTGATCGCGCCGAGGATTTCGGATCGGAGGACGTTGCCGTTGGCGCTGACGAGCAGGTTCAGGGACTCGACGACGTCGAGGAAGACCTCGTTCTTGCGGTAGCGGATACCCTCGGAACGCCAAGAGACGGCGTTGGTAACGGCAATGGGCGGGCGGGCCTGGATCTCGAGCTTGTGCGACTCCTGGGTGATGTACTCCTGCAGGATCTTGGATTCCGTGGTCTGGGGGTAGCCGAAGTCCATCATCTCGTCGAGCAGTTCGTAGATGATGACAAAGTTGTCGCGGATGGATTCCTCCTCCAGGGCCTTGAAGTATTCTGTGAAGACTTCGACGATCTTGTGGAGGAAAAGGAGGATCTCGGCGGCGTTCGTGTTTCGTTTCGTGAGGGCGAGGAGGTAGAGGTTGTTGTGGCGGATGTAGAGATACTGGCGGTCCTTGGTCAGTCAAAATTCGGAAAGACTAGGCCGTGGGCATCTATACGTACGTTGATACCCTCGTGGGAGAAGCATGGAGGCACAGCCGATGATTCTTCTTCGGCTTCACTAAGAAGGATAGGGAACTTCTCGACAGCTGACATGGGAATGTCGCCGCGATAGTTTCGGGCAAGGAGGGTCTGTCGCACGTCTCGTCAGCATCTTTTGGTCCATCAGCATGCAAGCCAGCTTCGCCATGCGCACCTTGCCCTTCAAGTCGAGAAAAAAGACGGCGGAAGCCATGGTGGGTGTGATGCCAAGGCGGGGGACGGATCGAGGGGCAGTCGCGGAGCGAGGCGGTGGATGTCAATTGGCACGCTGGCCAGACGAACTACGGCAGAAGAAAGACTCTTATCATGCAATTCGTTCAACGAAGCAGCTCGGCGATGTGTCAAGACGTTGGGAGAGGCAGTGGTTGGCAAGGTGTCATCAATTCGCGGGTCGTGTCATGGTGACCGCGCGCAGGAAGCTGGCGACATTGAAACCACGATGTCTCCTTGGAAGGTACGATGCACGGGCCATGCAATGACAGCCTTACGTCTTGGGCAATAGGTGGCTGCTGTCGCTGAGGCGCATATCTGTGCTGCCTGTCTGTGGCGTAAGCAGGCAGAAGTCGGGCGGTTGTCTTAGGTAATCTTGCGGAGACAGCTGAAAGTGCTAGATCACGTGCTTTGACCGGACTGTGGGGCAGGCGGCTGGCCTACAACCCAAAATTTTCCTCACGGCCATTGCTTCATTTCTTTCTTCTCTTCTTCACCGCGTCCATTAGACAGTGCAGCGCATTATTCAAACCATGATTGAACTGGCATTCTGCTGGTATCAGTCGTGTCGTCGTTGATGTGATAACTGCGATTTCGAGACGCGTAGAGGAAAACTAATTGGTTCCATAAGAACTGCCCGCGTATCGTATTTCTTGCTTTCGGGCAAAAAATGCGACTGTTGCTTGGGCGGTGTCAGAGGGGCCAGACATGCTACGCCGGAATTTTCGCATTCGCCTTCTTTTTGAAGCTTATGTTCTCCCTTGACATGATTTGCCGACGACGAGGTGTTGCCTCTCTGCGACAGACAGCTGCCAGATGACCCGTCGCAAGAACCCAACCTGTACGGCCAGAAAGGTTCTATCACAAGCGCGGCTTCCATGCATGGAATGCGGCTTTTCAGCCAGTTCCTGGCGCCGAGGCTCACGAGCTGAAGGCTGGAGCTCCGCTGACAGGTGCCCTTCTGCCTTTTGGCTCGGAGCTAGCAGAAGGGTCCTGCTTGAGCTTCTGCGGCTGGCCTCCTGTGTAAACCCTCATGCAATGTCCTCCTGACAGCCATAAGGCAATGGGAAGGTTGCGATGGGCGACGCCCGGCCCGCTGGCAGATCTTAGATGTTGGCTGCTATCCATGTGTGTGTACTTGTGCCGCACTTTTTGCAGGAGTACAGCGGTATACTTCAATAGAGGCTGCCATGGGCATCACACCCCCCTCCCTCATCATCATTATTATCGAGCCATGCAGAGTTAGACGCCCCCCAATCTTGAGCCGGAGCCAACCTGCGAGTTTATCTTGTGAAAGTCGGGAGGACGGGCAGTTTGGGAGCTCGTGCTCTGATGGGAAACGCGGCCGATCCACTTGTTCGGGTCTGAGATGTCATCACATGGCCAAAAATCGTGCCGGAAAACTAGTCAGGAATAGCGGGTAGTAGATGCGCCTGAGTCGCGCATTGCAGTCGAACAACCGAACCCAACACTGAGCAGAAGCCGGATGGCGAGAGCGGTGGGATGAGAGCAGCAGGCAGGAGGCCTTGGAAATGGGGGAGTTTGTTTCCAAACACATGCAATACCAGGGACTCTTGGCAGAGGTGGTCGGGCACCTCAAGCAGGTCTTCTGCCGCGGGCCATGGCTCGTGGGAAAGTGCTGGCTCCGACCCCCGAGTTCCGTTGTCTCCGACGCTCCGCTGATGGTGGCCTCTATCGAAGCCGGAGTGTGTCCGGATGTGCATGTGCGTGCGTGTATCGTGTCTATCTGTATCGTGTGGTGCCAATCAGTTCCCCACACTTGTGATCTGGCAAGGAACCGCAGGGTCAGGTCAGGGCCGTCAGTGGTACACGAGAAATAAGCCAGTGGCGGGCTCCCAGCGAAACCGAAGGCAATGGGTGGGTTGCGTGAAGGCGACTCTTGCTAGCGGAAGCCGGCGGAGATGGCATTTTGCATTTGGGAGGAATAAGGTAGGCATGGAAAATCCATGGAAAATAGTCAGTGTTCGGGACGTCAGCGAGAACCGACTGGACCCTTGGGCGGATCTTGACAAAATTGCACGGTCAGTTGATGGTCATCTGGCCCCCCTTTCTCCATTTCTCCAACTCCAAGTCTTTCGCACGTGATATTGCGTGTTGCGTTCCGGTGACGGTACGAGGGATCGAGACACAATGGCTGGGGGGGAAACATCAGACAGTCCAAGGGAACAATAGGGACGGGTGAAGGAAGACAAGGGGAACGATGAGAAGGGGGAAAAAAAAATCAAAGTCAGGCTGTCTCCAAGTCTCAACATGGCGTGGGTGTCCTGTCGGGTGGATGGCCCTTCCGTCCATTTTTTACGCTTTCACATGGAAAGAAGGCGTCCGTGCCCGGGGTGACGTAGCGCGAGGTAAGAAACAGACCAATCAACAGACGCGCTGGCCTCTTTTGCGTCTGGGGCCGAATGCCGGCTGGTCGACCGTTGGTGTCCCGTGACGATTGACGGGGACAAGTGTTAGGCGCCGGCGTGGGCAATATATGGGAGCACTAACAGGGCCATTGCTGCACATGCTAAGAGACTTGTTCATCCCGTCCAGTCAGATGCATGTGATGACGGCCCCGAAGAGGTCTGACACGTGCTTCCCCAACTTTGGCCCTGATCTTCTCTTCACCCCTGAGACCATGTACCAACTACTGAACCAGCCCGACCTGTGTCAGGGCACTCCCTCGAGGACGGGCAACGAGGTACTCCCCTGCGGTGCGCTGATAGCAGTGGTTGAAAAAAAAAATAATGGTAGGCATGAGACTTGCAGAAGGATTCAAGCGATCAACAGCAGCAGCAAATGGGCATCGCCATTATTCGAAAGTCTTCCGCCCCTATCCTTCTGGTGGGCGCGCGGGCATGTGCCTTGAGGGGCCGTAGGTAAGCGGCTAGACACATTGTTGGCCGAGGAAGAAGCAAATAATTCATGCGGGTGGTCGACGCACAAAGATGCGGTCTGCAGCCGTCAGGCCAGAGGTGTCGGCACTCAGCACTCAGCGCCGCCCGCCCCAGGGAGGAGGTCGATCTGAGAGAGTTGCAGTCGTGGAACTGAGATGGACTGCATACCAGAGAGGAGAGTTGGCCGTGGCGTACCTCAGTGTCGTGGTGTCGGGTGCCTTTTCATGCTCCCCGCCTCTTGCCTTGCAGTGCGGTCACCGGTGCAGTTGGTAGTTGGTTCGTGTTGGGGCAGTCCCGTCGTGCCGTCCTAAAATGGCGCCTTCCCGGCAGCCGGTACCTTTAGTGCGTTGTTGGTGCCTACCCGGGACAGAAGGAAGGCAGCAGGTGGTCCCACTATCGCGCCTGCCCTCGCTTTCGACTGCCTTGGGGGGCACTTGCCTCTGCGGCCGTTCCCCTCTGACCCCCGTCGCCTTCAAGGGCAAATCAAATCAATCAGTCAATCAACAGCAGGCCGAGGGCCAGGGCCGGGTTACCAGGTCAGATCCATCAGCTACCTTATCTACGGATATCAATCATCGAGTCAACCCGTCATCCCTCCCTTCTGTCGTGTTGGTCTCCTCTGCTTGTACATACATCGTGTCTGGACCTGGGGAAAGCATCAACACTACACCATAATCTAAACCAACGCCAACTGTTCACACGTCCCAAATCTGGCGCTACTCGACGGACGGACTCTTCCTTCCCACCGTGCCACCCCCATCCCGACCACCACCACCACCACCACCAACCATCACTACCACCAACCAGCCATCCCGAACCGTCCACACATCACATCCATCCATCAAGGGCAACTAAGCAAGCACCCAAGCAAGCATCCGCCATATTCCCCATCACACTCACATCGACAGTCGGGCTCCTCCAGACACCAGACAGACAGGAGGCTCCAGTTGTTCGCCGGCTGTACCCCGAAACCCCCCATCCATCTCCAGGTCCTGCCGCCCTCCCTTGTCCGCGTGCGAATCCCCTCCGTCGTGTGAATTATCCTTCGCCACTTCACCCAAACCGTGCTACATGAACCTCTGTCGCGCCGCCCGCAGCCACCCTCACCCCTTCTTCTCTCCCTCGCTTCAGATCTGACCCGTCCCGCCGCTGCCCAATCCGCACACGCCCTCCACTCCACGTCGAAGCCAAAGCCTGTGTGTCTGCTGCAAGCACGTTGCAACTTTACCTCGAGGCCAGAAGGACGCAGCGAGCAAGAAAGAGGCTTGCGAAAAAAAAAATTTCCTCAACAATCTCAATCAAACCAAACGGCGCCGGGCAAGTCGCATCTTCACTCATGCCAGTCCAGAGTTGACCGCTGAGACACCCGCGCGCCGGTCTCGCTCCTGGTCCTCCTCCTCGGCCTGCTTCTCGAGTCTTTTCCTTCTCCCTTCTCTGCCGCCTGGGGAATTTTACAGCTGGGGGAACCTGAGCAGAGTCCGGCCAGCCCAGCCTAGCCCGCAGGCTCTTCTCCGCTGACCCCTCCCCGCCAAAAAAATATTCGACGCGCCGTCCGAATATACTTTGCGAGATGGACAAGAGTCTGAGCCAGAGCATGAGCATGAGCATGAACCAAAATCACATGCTGCACGGGCCCAACTCTGGCGACCGCCAGCTGCCGCCATCTTCCTCGTCTGTCCCTCCTCCGCCCACTACGCACACGCACAACCACCACCACGACCACCACCCTCACACGCACTCTCGTCCTCGCCCTCACGCTACTACTTTTTCTCCTGCCGCTACCACCATTCCAGCTGCTGGCACCTCTTCAACTACCGCCGCTTCCTCTCCAGCAGAGCCTTCATCTTCCAAGACCAAGCACACACTCTCTCACGCTTGCTACGACCCGACACACCTCCCGTCCCAGCTGCCCTCATATGCTCCTCCGAGCTATGCGCATGCCCAGTCCCACGATCCCAACTTGCTGAGGTTTCCCGACACTCCGACTACCGAGCTTGCACCCATCCTTCCCGCCGCCAAACATAATGATAACGTCGGCCACAACCTCCCATCTCTGTCGTCTGTAACAGGTCCCCCGCCCCCGCGCTTTGCTCCTCCTCCACCACCACCACCACCACCACCACCTTCAGCGCAGTCCCTCGAAGCTAAACATCGTCGCCAAAAACCGCAACCACAACAACCACCTGCTCTTACGCGAGCCTCGACGACAACCGTTCCTTTGACGCACTGGCCGAGCCTCAACCCCCTCACCACCTACTACACCCCCAGTCATGCTCAACCTGCCAACACTACAGCGAGAATGGACCTCGACCTAAGCAACAATACTCCTATGAGTGCCGCATCACCAGATCGATACTACGACACACGAGAACGTAGCGTTCTTCTCGAGGACCCGGATGTGCGAATGGCTGCTGAAGCGCTGGGCGATCTGAAAGCTGGTATGAGATTAGCGACCTGCTTATGATTACTGTGACTTGCTGACGGCATTAATAGGTGATGATCACTCCATCAATTCACCACAACCATACCATACCCCGTTGCCAGTGGGCTCTCCGGCGATCTCCATTACTTCGAACCCGCAAGCGAGCTCGCATACATCCGCCGAAGAGCCCCTCCTATCGCTTTTGACGACATCTCATCCTATGATCGCCAACACCATCAAGAATACCGCCGGACTCTACAACAATGGAAAGACCTTCTCTCCTCGGTTCAAGACTAGCGCAGAATACGTTGAAGGATACATGACGCCAATCACAAACGTCGCTGGGAATATTAGTCGGAAGACGGGTATTGAGACTGGTGTTCGTTGGTGGCTGGGGGCGAATCGGCGACACCAATCCACAGACTTGGAAGCCGCTGATGGAGGGTCTCACAAGAGACGCAAGGTCGATACTGGAGGCGACTTGGCTAGGCACTTGGCCGATTCGCAAACGAATGTCATGCCTGACATCGACTCTCCACGAGACCCCTACGTGTTCAAGCATGACCGCCGACTCTCCAGAGCGAGCACCATCGACACGCTGCCCGCGTACGACGACTACCGCTCACCCGCTTACACCGAAGACGAGAAGGCTGAGAGGCCCAACAGTTCTAACACTGCATGGCAATCTCGACTCATCATGTCTACGTCTGGTCTCAGTATAGCCATGAGTGAAGAAAGTCTTCGGAGTCTAAAGTACTGCCTGAGCTGGTTGCGGTGGGCTAACGGCCATCTTGGTGGTGTCATCAACAATCTCAAGACGGTTCTCGAGCAGTATGAGAAAGCTGGTCGATCTGAGAGCCAGGGTGAGAACGGCGACGGCGACCACGCCATGACCGACAGTGATACCGAGGCAGCGGAGTATCAAAAGCGTGCCCAGTTGGCGGGCCAGATCAGTGGCCTCAAGGGTGATATCTTGAAGACGTTGAAGAACTGCATTGAGACCGTCTCCAAGTATGCCGGTGGTGCTCTCCCCGAGAACGCGCGTCTCCTGGTCCGTCGCCATCTGACCACGCTCCCGCAACGCTTCCGCTACGCCAGCGCCCTTGAAAAGCAACAGGGCGACAAGACTGGCGCCGAGGCACAAGAGGAGGCGATGCGTGAAGGTGCCCATCGTGTCCTGGTTCTCGCCAAGGAGGGTCTCGACATGATGTTCCAGGTTAGTGGTGTCCTTGATGGCACCATTGTCAGTGCTGAGGAATGGTGCGAACGCCTGGGCAAGAAGAAGAGGGAGCAGCCCGAAACCGATTCTCCTCAACCTCAACCTTTCGAGGGCGACGTCAAGTCCGCCCCCGTTTGAACGAGCGACCATTTTACTTTGTACGTGGCCAGGATTTACCAGACGACAGGGCGGCTAGTTCTTTTCCTTTACCTTCAACAAAACCAAGTGGGTGATTGAACGGCGCAAAAACGGAACACGGAAAAAAGAAAACAAGAGAAAAACCCCGGGCAAGTTACTGCTGCGGCAGACAAAGGGCACAAACCAATGATACCATCCCGAGGATGCCCTCGTTCCCATTTCACTTCAAGTATACCATATCATCACACATTTACAAACACCACAACTGTCACGGACATTTCATTCATCTCGTCTTGATACGCTTTTGCGCTTGGTTATTTGGCAGTTCATAGTTAATGCCTGATTTCTTTTTTGTCTCTTTGCTGTTTCCTTCTCAAGCCTTAATGGACGGTCCACAGAGTACTGAGGCGTCTGTCGAACCCAGGCCCACTTGAGCATAATTGGGTTTGCTGTGTATAGAGCTTTACGTTTCGTCCTAGTACAAAGCAAAGCTGATCTATGATTCAAATCAAGTGGACAATTCACAAACCTTGAATGTGGTTCCCTAGTGCTTCAATCGCATGATTTGATCCTATCTGCGACTTGATACTCTGTTGTACATGCAGCAAGGCCCCGAAACTAGAACTTGACAGGACGAAATGCGATACATTACGAAAGAGACTAGCGTATGGCGAAAGGAGTTCAAACCCAATCTTCGGCACGCTTCGTGCCGTCAATTTAATTCCGTCGCACCGGCAGTCAAACACCGTCCGATTGAGTGAGCACTTCTACTGCGCGTGCGGTGGTCTTGCGGAGATTACACGAGCAAATCCACGCTCACTTGATCCGAATACGAGAATGAAATTCCGAACGCGATAGGCTAGTTGAAGACGGACGGTCCACGGTCACGAAATCCGACCAACTTCCCGAATATGCTAAGCAAACGTACCCGACGTGCCCGAAATTCGAGCGCCCATCGCCCGTTCCAACGAGGGATCATAGGGCTGAGCGGGAGGCTCTTCAGTTGCATTGCACCCTTAAAGCTTGGCTGGAAATGGCGATCTTGAATTGGACCATGATTCATTTGGTAGACGCCAGCGTTGAATTCTCGTCGATCAAGAGCTAGAACTCTCAATTTATCACATGGAACGCGCAATCGGTGTCGCGACTTTCGGCAGACGGAATACTGGACATGCGAGATCCGCGTGATCCATGAAACATGTTGTTTACGGTTGATTACATTCGCAAAGTGTTCGGAGCAGCGAAAATTGCCACTTGAGGTATCGTCGGGCGCCGTCCCCCACATGATGGGGGAAGTCCGGGAGCTACCGAGGCGGGAGCACATGCTATTTCTTGATACTGTCCTTTTGGTCCCATGTTGGCTTCAGCGATTTATGATGAGTGAACGGATGGTCCGTCCTTCAATTTCTAGTGCTCTTGTCCGACCACATTCTATCGTGTTGGGTACGCCGGAGTCGACTCCGCTCAAGGCATGTATCAAGACGTCTCTAGGAAATGCTGACGTGGCGCCCTTTGAGTTCCACGATTCTGGGCATCTCTGTCGTGTTTCCATCAACAGAGCCGAATCCCGCAGTCTTCGTAGTTGGCCCAAAGCAACGGCCGCAAAACCAACGCTGTCCTGCTGAGCAATTTTCAGAGCCCAACTTCGGCACGCATTTGAATGCTGGCAGCTACTTCCTCATCCATGGATATTCAATCAGCCGCGTGTCTGAGTATGCATCACCAACATGGCCGTGATTACGACATGGCACCTGTTTTTCAAACAGTTTTCCCCGCAGACCCCGATGCACCCCAGGTTTTCCGCGCGGTCACAAACAGCAGGGAGATCGACAAGGGTATCGCGGCATCCGACGTCGTCTCCCCCGCACTTGTCACCGCAGCGAACCCGGGAGATTCGGTTAGCAGAGTTTACCAATGTAGCTCTTTCTATAGGATACACTCGGAAAATGACAACCGGGGCATCTGTTTCCGGTACACAAAGACTTGAACATGCAATGCTAAGTTTTCGATGACATGTACTTTTACCCTCTTCGAACTACATTGACAATCCATCATGTCTTCGATCCTCAAGTTGCTGAGTTATGCCCCAGTGTCTCCGGTCGGCCTGCTTCCGGGGGCTGTCGTAGCCGGCGTGTTTGCGTATGTGATATACCAGAGATACTTTCACCCCCTTGCTGCGTATCCGGGGCCCTTCTGGGCGTCTCTCACGGACTTATGGCAGGTGAATGAGTTTCTTTCGCTACAGCAGCCGTACAATCTGACTGAACTCCACGCGAAATACGGGGAATTTGTGCGTTATGGACCAGACAAGTTGAGTATCACGGCCGAGGAGGTCGTTCCTCTGGTGTACCAGAAGGGCGGGCGGCGACTGCCCAAGACGCAGTACTATGACGCGTTTGGGGCCAAGATACCAAATGTCTTTGGCATGAGAGATGTTGAAGTAACTCCGCCCTTTCCCGTCTTGTTTTTCAAAGTGTTTATTGAACATGGCCAATAGCTTCACTCCGTCCGTCGACGTCATATGTCCAACTCATTCTCGTTATCCAGCGTCAAGGGCATGGAGCACTACCTCGATGACAACGTCAAGATCCTCCGCGATAAAATCACAAAGTTCGCGAGAGACGGGGAGGCCTTCGACCTGAAGAAGCTACTGCAGTAATACACCTTCGATGTCCTCGGCGAGCTGGCCTTCAGCCGCTCCTTCGGCGCCCAGATCTCGGACGAGAGCGAGACCCTCGTCCCGCCCGTCGTGCCCCACACGCTCCTCGGCTCGACGACGGGATCGTGGCCGGCGATGACGCAGACGCTGAAGAAGCGGCTGCCAGCGATCCCGCACGGCGGGCTGCGGTGGCTGTTTGAGGGGCGCGCCAAGTGTGCGCGGTTGGCGGCTGAGTGTGTTGAGAGACGACTTGGTGAGGTGGATCGCGACGCGGAGAAGGGGAGCATGCGGAGGACTGATTTGTTGACTAATTTGATATCGGCGAAGCATCCTGATACTGGTGAGAGACTTGCGAAGAGTGATCTTGAGGCGGAGGCTTTTGGGTTCATGTGAGTTTGGTTTCTCACTCTTTCAGCATATGATCACGAGACTGAATAGGAGCAGTATTGCGGGAACACACACGACGAGTGCGACGACGACATTGCTGTTGTGGAATCTGCTCCACAGCCCTGAATCTCTTCGCCAGTGTGTCGAGGAGATCGATGCGAATCTACAACCACTTGACAGAGAAAAGGCGGCATATTCAATCACCGAAGTCGAGAACTCGCTACCGTATCTACGAGCATGTGTAAAGGAGAACTTCCGACTGACCCCCGTGTTTACCATGCCGCTAGCAAGGCGCGTGACAGCACCAGAGGGCATCATGGTTGCAAGACGCCACATCAAGCAAGGGGTGAGTTGACTTTTCCCGAACATATGAAAACGCTAACGGGAACTCGCTGAAAGACTTCGGTTGCTGTCTGCAACCACGCCTTCCACCACAACCCCCTTGTTTGGGGCGATGACCACAATGTGTTCGACCCATCGCGCTGGGATCAAGAGGAGATTGCGGAACGAGCGCGGTATCTCATGCACTTTGGCCTGGGCAGCCGCCAGTGTATTGGGAAAGCACTTGCTCAGACCAATATCTACAAACTTGCCAGCACACTGTTGCATGAGTTCGATTTCGAACTTGCCGATTCGCAAGAATTGGAGGAAGTTTCCAAAGGGCGCTTCTTGGGGAGACTGCCTGATATGATGAGTGTTGGAGTGAGTGATCTGAAGGGACCGCTGATGGTTACAGCGAAGACTAGGACTTCGACAATCGGCTGACTGGCTCGCGTTTGCCATTTACACTGCGAATCACGGAAGGAGAAGCTTCTTTCAATATTAAGCAGCATCAAGCATCATTCATCAATTCTCATCTCTCGCTATCCAACCCTGAATACTATCCAATAATAAGAATGAGGGTGATGTCAGTCACTTCATCCCACGAAGAAAAGTCCTGTATGTCCATCTCCTCAAGTCTATGTACATGGTGTGTTTGTGTATCTTTTGGCTCACGAAGCCAGTCTCTCAATCAGATCAAGGAGGCTAAATTTAACCGGAATAGGAGACAGTGACGGTGCTGCCGCTGACGGAGGCCTTGGCAAGGACGGTTTTGCCGCCGTCCTCGGAGATGTCGATGATGGTGGCGCCGGCGGGGGTGGTGGAGCCGGAGGTGCCGGAGGCGGCGGCGGCGGTGAACTCGACGGTGCCGAAGTCAGCGAGGGTGACCTGGCTGCCGTTCTCCTGGAACGCCTCGACGATCCACTCGGCGTTGGTCTCGCAGAGGGTGGAGGGGGTGCTGGAGAAGGTGTGGGTGACGGTCTTGCCGGTGGTCAGGTTCTCGAGCTTGGCGGTGCCCTTGGTCTTGGAGGTGGCGTCGACGGTCATGCGGATGGAGTCGCCGACGCTGACGCTGAAGCCGCTGAAGCTGTAGGCGTAGTCGGGGATCCACTCGTACCAGGCGTCGTAGGTGCCGTCGGCGTAGAAGGAGACGCCGGTCTGGAGGATGGCGGTCTGGCAGGTGTCGCCGTCGATGCCGACCCAGGCGGAGGCGGCGGCGCCGGAGGAGCCGCTGGCCTCGGGGACGACGATGGTGCCGGTGACGTGGTTGTAGCCGGTGCCGATCTTGACGGCACCGCCCCAGTTGAGGGAGTACTCGACGTTCTTGTCGCCGGTGACGGCGTCGAGGGAGACGACGTCGGCGGGGGCGGTGGAGGTGCGGTTGATGGGCTTGGAGCTGAAGCGGGCGCGGCGGTCGGAGCGGGGGGTGACCGGGGAGTAGTCGCGCTGCTTGAGGGGAGTGCCCGGGGCGGCGGAGGCGAGGCCGGCGGCGGCGGCAGCGAGGAAGAGGGAGAACTTCATGTTGAAAGTTGGGGTGGGTGGAGTGAAGACCGGAGAGAGAGGACTTGAGGAGTGAAGTTGGATGCTTGAGGCTCTTGCTTTGCTGCTGAGGATGCTGCTGCTGCTGATTCCAACATTCACTTGTCTTGGCGATGTGAGTCCATCTTTATACCTATTGACGATGAAATGACAGCGGTGTCTCGGCAGGTGTCCTTCAGCGAGGCCCGCGATGTTTCCATTGCCACTATCCTCCTTATCGCAGGTGAGTAGATACCGCGATGCCGGTTTGCCGAGTGTCGTTCGTTCGAGGCGCGGGAGCGCGTCTACCACGCAGCACAGCTGTATCCATCGTGAACAAAGCTCCTCCCTAATCCGGAAGTATCGTGAGCGCCCCCCCTGGTGTTGAAGTCGCATCAAGCTTTATTCCCATCGGGCAGCGGGGCGGCAACACGGGAGTTCGGCACCTGGGGACCCCACATCGGCTCCGGACGCGCCAAGACGGGAGTTGGTGATTGGAGGGCACCCAACACGGTACCCTCCTTTCATTTATTTGCTCTCCACACCCTATCAGCTACCCGTCAGGCCCGTCGAGGCCCAAAGACAAACTGCCGGGTGTGAAGATCGATTACCACTTTCCTAATCAGATCGACCTTTCGCAATCGCGCCATCACTCATAAGCATAAAGTGCCGAGGAAGTTTCCCGCATGTGGGGTTTCTCGGCCGACGGATAAGACTGGCGATCGCCGTTAATTGGAGGTGAGCTTGATGTCAGACGGGGATTGGCTGGCGATTGGAGCCTGTTGGCCAGAAGATCTTTTGCTTGGCCCTCGTCCAGCACCTTTGAAGAATCGTGCGCATGGTCCCTGGATACGCGGATCACGAGATAATACTGGGACATGGCGCGGGATGGCGCAATGTTCCCTGGACTGTAACACAATTCAAGAATACCCTAATTGCATGTGGAGACAAGGGAATACGATTCCAATGATTGACTGTGGAGATGGCTAGCGGAGTGACATGTGAGGCTCGTATCGAGGACATTGTGCGGAATTCGTGCGATGAGAAGTCAACCACGCCAGCCTGTGTGGCAGAAAGCACAGTCTCATGCGAGTCCCAGTTCTTGTATGATCATGTCTGCTGCCTTTTCCCCAAGCATCAGAGCCGTATTGTAGGTGTTCGCAGCAACTTGGTGTGGTGGCACGCTGAGATCGGCAATTTTGAGACCGGATACGCCGTACACATTCAGATTGGCATCAACTGCAATGCATCAGCAAAGACCTCAGCGATATCTTGGACTTCGTGTCTTACCAACTCCCGTAGCTTCCCATGGTGCCATCTTGCAGGTCCCCAATGGATGCCTCGAAGTGCCGATGTTTTCTCGAATGTACTGCACGACGGCGGCTTCATCTTCAGCTGAGTACTCAATTTCCTCTCCAATCGGGCCATCTGCGACTTCTATGACAGCAGCCTGAGACCCTTCAGGAAACTTGGGCTGTCCTGAAGCAAGTTCGCCTCTGAAAATGTCCATCTGACGAGCCATCTTTCTCTGGGTCTTGTAGCCCCAGATGTGACTCTTCAGGTCGATGTCGTTTTCGTCCAACAGCCAGCCTGGGTCGAAATCGTAGTCATCGTCAATAGTAGGACCAGTAATGTGAACGTGTCCTCTGGCGTACGGATACGTCACCCAAGGCGCGGTAGTGACATACTCTGCATTGTCGGGCAAGATCGAAGGGTCGCCAAAAAAGGCGTTGAAGAGACCCCAGATCATGAGAGGGCGGTTGGGCGAGTCTTTGAAGTCTCTGTCCCACACGTTTTGAAACTCGGGGCCCAAAGCTGCAATGTCTGCGGGAGATGGACGAAGCTTGCTGGAGGCGTCATGGCCGTTCCACCCCAGTTGCGGATCATCAGCGGCAATCATGGCGGGAACGTCGCGGCCGCGATCGTTGCGGGCGATGCCGTTGATCGTCTCATTCTGGGTCAGAGAAGTGCGGTAGACATAGCCAACAAAATGGTGGTCTGTGAGATGTCAGCATACAGGCCCACGGAAAAAAAGGGGATTTGTCCATGCCTTGAAAATCGTTGCCCACTCCTGGAAGAGATTCAACCAGAGGTACTTTAGCTTTCTCAAGAACTGCGGGATCACCAACTCCTGAGCGCTCGAGAAGAAGCGGCGTCCCAAAGGAACCAGCAGAAGCAACCACAAGCTTCTTCGCTGAGATACTTCTAGTGCTGTTGTCTTGGCCTGCCTTCGCGAAATTGGGATTTGGTCGGAACTCAACGCCAGTGGCACGCTTGGTGTCGTCGAATAGTACGCGAAGAACTTGGGACTCAACCAGCACGTGGAGGTTGGGGTAGTCACCGCTCTGAAGGAGAGGATGTAGGTATCGGTGACCAACGTCCTGGCGACGGCCGTCTTCGGGCGATACGTAACGATACCATGGACCAGAACCGTTGTTAGAATGTAGACTCTGAAGATCGACGATCTCTTGGAATCCAGTCTTTGTGACCCCTTCAATGAAACTGGCTTCAGCACGAGGTGCCTCGTGGGTTCCTTTGGATACGTGAATTGGTCCGCTGTAACCGTGGGTTGACTCATTGGTTGTTGCTCCATGATATGTCTCCGTCTATAATTACAGCAAACCATTAGCTTGTCGTCTAAACAATTGGAGATACTCGTGATGCTGCCGCAAACACAGGCTCTGGTTACCAAGCTAACCTTCTTCAAATACGGCAGGACGTCTTCAGCAGTCCACCCAGAAGTATTCCACGATTCGAAGTCATCCCACTGCCCGCGGGTGTATACCATCCAATTGATCGATGATCCACCACCTAAAATACCTCCAGTCTCAACGACGGGCTCACGATCTGCCAGTTGCGGCGACTTGTTTGCTTTCCAAAAGAGGGCTGTATCTGACCCAGGCAAGGTGTTGCGCTCAAACAAGGCCGGATAGATGACGTTCGTCACATTATAGCTGTCTCCTCCCTGCTCAATGACAAGGATAGTAGTAGAGGCGTCTGCTTCGGCAAGACGGGACGCAATTATGCTCCCAGCTGTGCCACCTGCAAGTATGTTAGTCGGGAATCAACCTTGGATGAGGATCATGACTTACCTCCAGCTATTATAATATCGACCTCAGTCAAATCGCCAGGGAACTCCGTATAGACGCACACAGCCACTCTCAAAGTTGCGAGAGTGGCGATGATGGCCTTTGAAATACTCATGCGACCCATGGAGACTGGCAATCAATGTGTGACCAAATTTGTGTTGTAGTTCTCGAGGAAAAGAGACAAAGTAGGGCAGGTCTGAAACATGCGGCAGTTCTTGTCAATAAGTACTCGCTGTCCCTGGCACAGATCCTTGATAAAGCTTCTGATCTGCAAATCTTAGATGATGAAATCAGCAGATGATGCTTTGCATCGTATTGTCTGGCCATCGTCAGGGGCGTATGCGCGGGGTTGCACTAATGTAGCAGTCATCACTTGCTAAAAGTCTTGGTATTGACAAACTGCACTGCAAATGGTTTCTGAAGTGGAAGACCACTGTGACATTTCAAGTGAAGCTGCATGGCTTGGCTGCTGGGGGTTCGGCCCGGAGAGGGGAAGCTTGCTGCGAGTTGCTGATCTTCCGGTCAGCGTGGTAACAAGCCCCACGTTGGCGGAGAGGAGATGCTAGAAGCGGGCAACAAACTAAGTTTGAGCTTCAAATCAAGGCGATTGATTCGTTTGCTCGCACTCCAGATTCATTGTTGTCGGCTGACAGAGACAGGATCATGTTGCTTTTTTGGCGGGCCCTCCAATCGGGGAAAGAACTTCTTCTTTACTACAAAGCTCTGTTCGGTAAAATCCTCAAAGGCAGCCGAACAAATGTTCCTTTTTGTTTCTAACTACGTTGTGTTCTTTGTTTGCGAACTCGTTCCGCTTTTTCGATATCGAGTCGTAAACTGCAATAAGAAGCAAATCTTCCATGATAACCGTGGCTTGAAGATAAGCAAGCTGAGCAAATTATTGATCCTAATTGCGAATCAGTTTGTGCAGCAACACCTCTATGCTACCTGAGATACGTAAGCAACCGAATGAGCATCGAACTTTGTCTATATAAATCTTGATGTTTTGGAGATGTGCAATCTCACAGAATCTTAGGCGGCAAAACTTGGGGCGATTGTTTTCATGCGAGCGTGGATTTGCAATACTTGCGACCACGCATAGCTAACCCCCCAGATGGGTTTCTGTCGCAAAATCTTGCTTTCAAGTGTCACATTTGATCTTTGTTGTTCCTTCCAAAACCACTTTTAGATTGATGAATTCCTGCTATACTACAAGAGGGTAGAGCAATGTTAACGGGTGTAGTGGGCCCATCAATTACGATCCGGAAAACGTCGTACCCTCTTCAGTGCTCCACCTCACCTCCCAGTGCTCCACCTCACCTCCAGGAAGCGCTGTCGCAGCCTCGACATGCTATATCTATCTGTTTCGTGTGTCGATAGCTTACGCAGGTCAAGTTTGTGTATATCACTAAACCAGCTCGTGGGACTGCATTCGACCAGTCCGTAGATTGTTGTTATGTGGAGATTGAGTTGCAAATAATCAACTTCCCAATTAATTAATACATCTGGGACCGTTTCAACAGATGGGATAGTTGACCACGTTGAATCATAAGTCGGACTGCACCACATCGGGAGCCAGAACCGGGGCCGGATCTTCGTAGCCACCAAGTACGACTCGCGATTGATTGTTGTGTCGATGGCTGTAAAGTACTGACGCCGAGAGCCCACATGATGAATGAAATGATTTAGGACATGTGCCCGAAGGTGTATGCTCGAAGATTTTATTCCATAATTCCAACGAACTTCGAAGTATCTTGGTTCGAGATAGAACTCCCTCCATATCATGAGTCGTATTTCTGTTGGAAACTGTGAGAATTTGGGAAAGGCCGAAAGAGGCATTGCAGTGGGCATCCCCGAGTTGGAAATCTCAGTGGCCGGAGGGTTGATTTCCATTATGATTCAAACCAGCCCGTCTGAAAGCGAGCATTGGCGATGGAAAACGTGAATGAAAGAGTTTTGCTAGCCGGGCAGTGTCAGTTGGTTATTCGGGCAGTGTCCCCTATGACTTTGATCGTAGCGTACCTGATTCTTCGACAAAGACAATGGTAGCAGAGAAAAAGATGGGGTGGCGACGAGTAGCGATGACCATAGAAGACGATGATAGCGACGATGGCAATAACGAGAGCGAGGATATAGGCTAGTCGCTTTAGTATAGGAAGGATAGGGGTCTCAGCAGGATCAACGGATTACACGCGTGTGTTGTCGAGACTGCCCGAATAGCCAAATGACATTCGGCTAGCAAATCTTTGATGAAACAGCGGAATATGTTGAAAATTAGGATCGAGCCAAAAACAAAAAAAAAGGAAAGAAAGTTAAAGGTACATCTCGTCGGCTTGAATCACGTGCTGTCGAGGCATTCGCACCATCCATTCCTTAGAATCACCCTTTGGGATGCGATTGTTGCTCAAGGTCAAAGCCCAAAAGGGCCGCACGCGTCTTCTAGCCAGACGTTTCATCCCGAATTTCTCAAGTAATAAATACCAAAGACCAGAACCTTTCTGATAACCATTAGCAATAGAAACTGCCGCCGCACAAGTCCGGTACCGGTCGGCGTGTTGACAGCTTCCCTTGCTAATTACAGCCTAAATGCTTACGTGAACACCAAAGCTCCAGGTATTGCCGAGTTTTTAAATTCAATGCCAATCCGCTGGAATATCATCTACCATTTCTCAGTGACATATCCTCTACTTGCGCATACCCAGAATACTTCTTTACCTGCAACTATGTCCGCCACAACTTCACCATCGTTCACTCCTAAAGCCATCGTCTTCGATCTCCTAACGGCGCTGCTCGACTCATGGACTGTATGGAATGCCTCGACGCCAACAGGGACGGCTGCAGAGGGCCGCAAATGGCGAGAGCGCTATCTGGAATTTACTTTCGGTCAAGGAGCATATGCCCCGTACGCGGCTTTGGTGATGCAGGCTGCGGATGACGTCAACTTGCCACGATCTGCACCTGAGGCTCTGATCAGGGACTGGCCCAACCTGGCGGCATGGCCAGAGGTTGGCGATGTCCTGTCGCGTTTGCGGAAGAAGGGCTACAAGCTGGGCGTCGTCACGAATTGTTCCAGAGAGGAGGGCAATATGGCGGTGAGAAATGCGGAGAAGGCGGTTACGGAGAACGGGCAGAGGAACTTCAGGTTCGACGCGGCCATCACAGCTGAGGAGAGCGGGTTCTACAAGCCGGTGCTCCAGGCATACCATGCCATCTTACCTGAGCTTGGCGTTTCGGCAGACGAGGTACTATTTGTGGCTGGGAGTAACGGAGATGTCGAGGGTGCAACCGAGGCAGGTTTCAAGGTTGTCTGGCACAACAAGATAGGCCTACCTAAGAAGGGCCATGCGGAGCCGCTGAGGGAAAGCAGAACATTGGATGATGCATTGAAGGATTTTATGTGAATTTTCCATCGACCTTAGGCTAGCTTTACTATCCGGGTGAATAATCGAGATGAATCTTTGACGCTTATCCTTGTTTTCATTTGCCTGTTTCGTTCTCTGAAACTCCTTGAATTGCTCTTTCACAACCTCTTCGCAGTCAAATTCTTTCGACATAGTCGTGATGTAACCCTTTATCGCAACTTTTCTGTCGAAGTCCTCGCTTACGATGAAAACTCGAAGTCCCGGGGACCCAAACCTTCGCATTTTCATCGCCCATTCAGCGATGATTGGCATCTCGGTAGGGTGATTCATAGTGACTACCAGTCGGAGTGTCCTTAGGGAGGGCGGTAAACAAAAATGTGGCATGCTGCGCGCCTCCTCGGCCCAGGGATGCGAGAGAACAATTTCGAAAGTGGTCAGGTTGACCAACTCTCGCAGGGGTTCCAGGGCATCGTGATCTTGCGGCTGTGAACCTATCGGCATCGATAGTGTCTGTAGCGTACTAGCATGCCGTAGAAGTGCCCTCAATATAAGGCCTGCTTTTTGAGTACTCATAAACCCCTTGGTTTTGACTTCTAAATGAACAAGTCTGGAGATTGATGACACAACGTGCTCTGGTGCGTTGGATTGGGGGCGACTAGCGTCCAAGCTGAGCCTGCATGTGGTCAAATTTGGAGCTTTGAAAGGTCGCGGAGGATTGAAGGTGATCCCGCTTGTCTCTAGACTCGTAATACTTGGTGCTTCGTCTAGAATGTGTTGAATTCCTTCGTCTTTGAAGAAGTTTTCATGAGGCATTTTCAGCAGATGTAAATGTCGAAGATTCTTCAAATGTGGCGGTCGAATGCTCATCGCCGCTGCACCCGGGACAAGACATTTGAAAAGAGTGCCACCAACGCGCCGAAAGTTCAATTCAAGACTCTCGACATTAATAGCCCGAAGTGCCAGGATTTCAGTGGCCAGGTCAATGTTGTTATGCGATTGAGCCCAGCCATCTGGCAGTTCAACATTCATTTCGGAAGCCGAACGAACTACGACAGCGGCGTCCTCTTCTGACATGTAGTCATCGGCAGATATAGGCTCGCATACCAGCCGCCTGACATATTCCGATCTTATTGGGCGTGAATCCCAACATCTCATGATGGACAAAAGCTGTCTAATCGTGGGCTGCGGAAGCCAAACAAAGCTGAAAAGAAACGGCTCCGCTAAGTCTCTGAGTGTGTGGCTCGTCCGGCAAAGAGCAGCCATAGCGGCCAAATTGCAATGGAGACGGGCCACATCAAGAGTGTTGTCGCCACAAATTTTGCGATCATGGACAGATTGGTACCTTCCACGATCGGGATCAGCGAACTGTGAAATGACGTGTAGGAGGATCTCCGCTGGCAAGTTGAGAAGGTGAAGCATGTTGGCCAAATAGCATAATGTAAATGATATACCATGAGTCGGGCAGGTCGGATTATGCGTTTTTTTCGAGTGCTGCTTGAGGTGAACTTTTATCGAGATGTCCTCGAGGTGTCAGCTGTTGTTTGCAAGGTCAGTTGACTCGCTCACAGCGACATCGGCATCTAGTATGTAAGGTCGTCAGTAGCCCCGCTGCACAACCTAGCTGCATGGTCCTCTCTTTTGTCGTTTGCTTGGATGCCACAACGGAGAACCTGAGATGAACTAGAATTGATTCTTGGTTGCCTTTTGTGCTCAGTACTTGAAAATATAACTAGAGACTTCTTGATTCAGGCAAGTCACACTCAGCCGTTATTTTCCGTCAAGCCGATCTCGGCAGGTGCGTTCAACTTCGCGAGATGAGGAGTGCGATTGACAAATTTTGCAAGACAGCTCGCGAATTCTACAAATTCAAGCAGAAACAATTGAATAATGCATCAGCACGGGATTCAGCACAGGGAATCAATTAGTTTTGGTGGAGAATCTCCTGGGGCTTCGGTAAAAATACAGAGGCCTTTTTGCTGAATGACGGCCAACTCGGATTAGACGTAGACACTAACTTATGTAAAAGTTGCACCTTGCAAAATTCGAGTAATCCGGTTGAAAAAACAGCTAGAAATGACACGGATAAGTCTGAAGGTGGTCAGGATAGAGATCAGAGCTTGGGAAGCGGAGAGAAGATAGTTGAGCAGCTTATCTCCAGCAAACCAGTTAACCGATGGATTACATTCAACACCAGAGCCGATGATGAGTAACGACGCCAGTTCTGAATCTCTGGGCTAACTCACTTAACTCCGGCAAGTCAAGAAGTTCGGGCATGTTTTGGCCGGTCATAATTACTTTAGTTCGTTGCACTTCAAGTTTCTGAATGGTATCTCCATGTCCGTGGGCTCTTTGTTGTGCCGCCCTTGAAACCCCGCACGAACGTCGGTGCCGAGCCGGCATCAATCTTAAACTCCCCGGCCCCATCCAAGACTACCTCAACTTGAGGAAACAACTCAAAAGCTCTACTAAACCTGCCCTCAATTGTGTTTCAATAACCAAAACAACAGCTTTCGACTCACCAAAAATGGCGCAAACCAAGTCCGACGATCAAGAGTACCTCGCAAAGCCACCCGGGCCATGCTGCTTCACAGGCACCATCCATGACGGTAACCCCGCCGGGAAGGTTGAGGACATAATTGAGGTGCCGACTTACGTCGTCCGGCCTGCCGACATGGATTCCTCTCCCAACGGTCACGTCGTGCTCTACTTCCCGGACGTGTGGGGCCTCTCGGTCAACGCCAAGCTGCTGATGGACGGCTTCGCGTCCGCCGGGTACACGGCGCTTGGCATGGATTACTTCCGTGGTGTGGGTACATCACTCCGGATCACAAACCGATACTGATTATCGAGACATAGGACCCCATTTCCAAATATCGCACCAACAAGTCTGATCCGCTGCCGCCCGGGTTTGATCACGCTGCTTGGCGCACGAAGCACTGGACGTTTGCAACGGAGAACGTGCCCAAGTGGACGAATGCTGTGCGCGAGAAGTTTGGCGGCCAGGTGGCCGGCACGGAGACCCGCTATGCTTGCACGGGATACTGCTTCGGTGCACCATTTGTATGTGATCTTCTCGCCGGTGCGGCCGGAGATGGTGAGCCGGTGGTGTCGGCCGGTGCATTTGCCCACCCTACGGCCTTGAAGGAGGAGCATTTCTCAAATCTCAAGAGTAGGTTTTTCGGGGCAAGCTTCATCCAGACGATTTGATGACTGACGTGATTAGAACCACTGCTGCTTTCTTGTGCTGAGAATGATCAAGCGTTCAACACCGAGTCTCGGCGGAAGGCCATCGACGTTCTTCAGCGCGAACAGAAGGCCTACCATGTGCAGCTTTTCTATGGCGTGGGGCACGGATTTGCTGTGAAGGGCGACCCTGCTGATCCGTATCAACGTGAGTTTGACTCGTTCTCAGGTAATCACCATTTGCTAATCTCATTGCACATTAGGTTGGTGTAAAGAGCAAAGTTTACGTGCTATGATTGACTGGTTTGATCTTTGGTTGGTGAGAAAGCAGTAAAAGTCACGGGATTATCAGAAGGTATGCAAATTCAGCAACGGAGAGAAGGTTGTCAGGCAGCGAATTCCCGTTGCAGGGACTGGAATGAGAAGGAAGTTTTGACATGCAATAAAGCTGCGAGACTACAATCACTAGTGGAATATTTGGTTATAATTGGTCATGGTTCTATTTCGTTATTGTAAGGCGCCCTATTGTTTCCAAGTAAACCCATACACCGAAGCAGAAGTACATCCTATGGCGGTGTGACCTTCATCATGGCCGCCACCAACATATCAACCTGATCACCAGTGACCTTGGTAGCCGAAGTCTTGAACCCCTCGTCAAACGGGAACCTCTCCTGCTCAAACATTACGTTCATATACTTCGTCGGCGCCTGGGGGTTCTGGAAGTCTCCTGCAAGAACACCCAAGGCAAGTGCAGATTCGGCGAACGACAGCTTCACCTGTGCCTCCGTCATGTTGAATGTCGGGTTTGTCTTCATCGACACTGCAACTCTGTCCTTGCGGGCGATGGCCATCGTCTTGGTATCGATTGTCTCTCCGGTGAAGTGGGCCTTGACCCCGTTCCACACGCGCGCATCAAACTTGTTCGCGTTGCCAGTCACGGCGACATCTTCGCGCGAGAGACTTCCGTCGTGCTCAATGACGTTGTGTTTCTCCATATCTTTCAGGTTGACCGTGCTCGAGTTGCCGGTAGTCGAGATGGGAAAGGTTGGCTCGGCGAGTTTAACGGTGAACTTCTCGTCCACGTTGAGGGCTTTTGTGAAGGCGAACTTGAGTTGCTCCATGTTGATGTTCATTCCGTCTCGTGGAAGGTAGCCATGGTTTGCTAGTGCGTTGAGGACGGGGCAGGGCGATCTGTTGGCGTCCAGAGCTGGGACTTTGAAGGGGAATTGCGGGTCTTCGGCGAGAGAGAACGCTACGGCGGAGCTTGAGATTCCTCCCAGAAGAAAAAGAGCGACGTAGCCCTGCATCTTGATTCAATGAATGATAGAAATGCGAAGCTGGTGAGCGTGTAGTATGCAGGTGCTGTCACATTGATTCCGGAGCAAAGTCTTCGGCCGAGACAAAAATTGCAGATGGCCCGGAGAGGATCATACTGTTTTAAAGGGGATTCAAGAAAGTCGATCCCGCTTAACAGCTCACAATGACGAGTCAACGCTCTCGAGCAGAATATTAATATTCAAAGGGCTGGATAAAGTAAACTCTCCAATCCCACGACGCCGGCATGTTTCCAACCGAATGCTTAATTCGCAGGCGAGAAGTGAGGGAACAGTACTGCACTTTCTTTACCCAAGTACGGGTCACTCCGTCGGACCTTTCCTAAAGTCCTTCCCAAACACTAAAATTGTCGTGGGTAAGGTGAATCAGAGCCATTGTGCTTAGACGGGGATTTATGGAAGGGCGAAGAAACATATTTAACTCTGTCCAACGGTCTTGGTCAAACATGAGGTGTTTTGCCTAGTAGTATGAATAGAGTTCACCAACGCCAAGCTTGTTTGTAGTGCTTCATCCCATGTGTTCTAAAGCAGGTGCAAATGCTTAACGATCCGCGAGGCGCATGGAGAGTCGGACGAAAGGGCTGAAAACTCCGCAATTGGGCAATCCGGGGCAGCTGGTCGGACAGATGGGAGCATAGACTTCCAACTTGCACAGCTAGCGCCACCGGACGACGCTATCTGAAGCATCTCAATGCCAAGAAGAGAAACGGCTTCGGCCGATTTCGTGTATTGCGTGATTCGATTGGTAAACGGCCAAGAGGGGGCTGTCAACAAGTGATTGGCAACTCTCTTGCGAGTTATAAGATTGATGCTATACGCGGGCAGAAAAAGCTCAACCTTCCGCATAGCTGTCTGCTCTGGGTAGTTACCTCATCGAGATTCAATGACTGTTGATAACAGATCATTAATCACAGCTGTGAACCCAGGGCCTTTCAAATTCGTTGATCATCACGATACACTAATCGTAGACAGCTGTTGTGGTCTTCATAAAGGTGGGCTACGGCATTGAAGAGTGGGAAGAAATGAAACCTGAGACATCCTTTCAGCCAAGACGTCTCCAATCCTGAAGTCGTATTTTGTCTCGTGAGTCAGAGTAGTATTGCCCCAAGGGTTGCCTGTGCCACGCTTGGAACCTCAGAACATTATGAGAGACTCATTTACTATAAGTTACTAGAAGTTGAAAACGAAACAAAGAGTCAGACAACGTGGGGTTTGCAGTAAGGACAGCTTACCAGAAGCAACTCACCAATCATCATTACCTGTAGGTCATAGTCGACGTACAGTCACTTGTAAGTCAATATTATGGTCGGTTTAGTATATTTGCATGAAGTTGAGCGAATGCTTTTCATATTAATGTGTACAAGAGACACCTTGCCATTTCGTCTTTTGTCGCGTTGTAACGTGTAGACACCAACTTGTAAACACCATCATGACACAGTAACAGCGTCAACACCACTCCAACACACTTCATAGTGACTCATTTCCTCAGATATTGCAAGTTGACCGGTGTGATCGGCTCTCCGCCGCCCAAAATAGCCATGATGTTCCTCATACTCAACTCCTCAAACCCAGCATGCGTCTCAACCGTCCCGCCGGCATTGTGACAAGTCAGCATCGCCTTCGTCCCCGCCATAGCTACCAATCGCGCATGCGGCTTCGGCTCGTTCTCGTGAACATCCAGCGCGACAGCGCTCAAACGCCCATCTTTAAGCGCATCCGCCAACGCCTCCTCATCCACAAGGCTGCCCCTCGCGATGTTCACGAACCGTGACCCGGGCTTGAACCACGCCAGCGACGCCTTGGTGATGACCTTGCCTCCCGCCGGCGTGCACAGAACAACGCAATCCGAGCTCTGCAACAGCGCCTCCAACGTCGGATGGAACGTCGCCTTATACGCCCCCTCCGTCGCCTCGTCCTTCCTGATCAGGTCGAAGTAATGCACCGCCATCCCAAGTCCCACGCCGAGCCTCTGCGCGATCTGCTGCCCAATGTTGCCGAACCCAACGAGCCCCAGCACCTGGCTCCGCAAAGTATGCGACACCCCCGTCGCCCGCGCGTGGCAGTCCCGAAAAGCGGCCTCGTCGCCCGCGGCCCCCATGCACCACGGTAGGTGCCTGAATGTCGAGATGACCATGGCGACCGCGAAATCCGCGACGGCCTCCGCGGCCGCCAGGCCGGAGTTGCAGTACACCACCCCGCGCTCGCCGAGGAGCTGGGTGTCGGCCCAGTCGAAGCCCGCGCCGGCGCTCGCGAAGACGCGGCAGGAGGGCGGGAGGAGCGGGACCAGCTCGGCGTCCCACTTGCCCATTTCGCCGCCGGTACCCCAGAAGGGGCGGAAGACGGCGGAGAAGTCGCCCCACTTGCGGTCCCGGAGGGCGGCGGCGAAGGCGGGGCGCTGGCGGTCCGGGGTTGACGGGCGGATGACCTCAAATTGTGCGGCGAAGGCGGCGTACGTGTCCGGGTTGTATTTGATGCGATCGCCGATATGTAGGACCTTGGGCTTTTGGGTGCTAGGCAGGGGCGCGGGGGGAGGTGCGAGAATGGGTTGGGGCTGGTGGGGGGATGCAGAGCGCGGCGTTTGGGCGGCTGGTGTTGCCGGGGGATAAGGCGTATTGTTTGGTTCTGCCATGTTTTGCGACTGAGTTGATTGAGTTTGGAAGTGAAGATGGGAGTGAGGGTTTTGGAGCCGCCCAAGTTGGGTCGCGATGCGATAGATATGGGATGACAAGGGTAGCTCCCGATAGCTGGACTAGTAAGAACAACTGATGGGAGATAATGCAGCCACGTGGGTAAACCACTTGAAGTCGTCCGATAAGGCTGCGACAATGGAAACGGATTCAAATGCAACAAGTGGGCGGTTATCCGCTATTTGAAGTGACACAAGAGCAAGGCAGCATTGGTGGAATCACGATTGGGGTGGTGGGTGAGTGGATGGGGCGAGATTGAGCGCGTCTTGCGCTTCTTAGGCGTGAACTCTCCCGATCTTGGCCACAGGATGGTCTCTCCACTCGCCCGGCCCGGTTCGCGTGCTGATTGTGACACTTTCTTATTCTGTGGTGCGTCAAGCTGGGCTCTCATTGTGTTTGGCTGGTTCAGATAATGCGTATTGCTCTTACTTCGCAAGATAACCATTCAGCAGTCACAACTCTAGGAAGATTGCTTCGGTCTCCTAAGGACATGCTATTTGGTGCTATCTGACTGTAGTCGCCCATGATTTCCCAGAACATGAAATTGTATGAATTTGAACAACACTGGCCACAAGTGTTCGTGGGGAACAGCAAACCCAGCAGACCCCGCCGTGGGGGTGCAGCAGGGCAAAGTTGTGGGGTGAGGATGACGATCGGTCTAGGCTCGCCCAGCTGAGGCGGCTGTTGGCTATTTTCCCGACTTTTGCATCTCAGCCCATCCGTGTGGGGGGCAGGTGACGGCTCCGGGGCTCCGCGAAGGTTAGCTGATGTATGGATGGGCTGATAATCTCTCCATAAGCAAGACGCTGCTGTCTCAACCAAACACGCGGGGAGATTGACCGAGGTGGTCTGCTCGAAGATTAAGATTATCCATCAATCGATTTACTTAGAAATATCCAGATAAAAACATGTCTCGCTCAACCAGGAATCTGCCTTAGGTAGATTGCCATAGTGCTATTGCCATGCTGCCTTTTCCAGCCGGTGTCTGGCTTAAACACGGGCTGCGGGTTACATCGCCGGCCCGGGTCCGATGGTGTTGGCATCATTGGTGGCACATGGTTCTCTCTTTTTAAACAATGCTTCTATTATCAGAGAGCACTATATTCTATGATACCCATGTGTCGTGCGACGTGTTGTGCATGTTCGTCCGAGACCATTCCCTAGGCCACACGCAGGTCTCTAATGTCCTTCCTATGGCGTTCCGTGGCATCCAACCTGAGCCAAGCCATCCTGATCCTGATATCTTACCAACGCCGTGCTTCCCAAGTAATCAATAAAATCCACAGACAAGTCAAGCATCTGCCTTGACAGCCGGCACCTCTTCAGCCTTCTTGGCATCATCTGTCTTGGGCTTCTTGCGAATCAGTCCCCCACCCAGCACATTCACAGCCGGGGCCTCTTCAGCTTTCTTCTCATCCGCAGCCTCCTGCGTCTTGGGTTTCTTCCGAACGAGCCCGGTCGCGAGGACATTAACCTTGTTGGCCGGCTCATCCTTTGCCGCATCATCGGGTCGCTTACGCTTAATCAAGCCGGACAGGTTATTCACCTCTCCAGCAGACGACTCGTTTGATACCGGCGCAGGAATCTCGCGCTTGCCCACAACATCCAGCCCCCAGGTCTCACCCATGCCAACCTCGTTGATCCAGCGGCGGGTGCTGCCAGTCGCGAGCTCCAGCTTCGAGAAGTCGAGGTGAAGAAGCAGCTCGTTCGTCCGTTTGTAGCCGGCCTCATCGACGATCCGGCGACCACGACCTTCGGCTGGCCAATAGTAATACGCTGTGGAGATGGGCTTGTCGAGCAGATAGTTGCGCTGGTGCTTCTTGATGCGAGGCTGACGGGTCATGACGATGCCGGTCTTCTTCTCTTTCTTCTGGCTCTTCTTCTCGTCAGACTTCTTCTCCCCCGACTTCTTGGTCGGCGTGCCTGATGGCGAAACGGGGAACAGTTTTCGCGGAGTCGACATGGGAGTGGTGGGCCGGACTGTCTTCTGACGGGACGGGGTCGTGGTTGGGTTGGACGGGTCGAACGACGGGTTTGGCGTGGGCAAAGTCGACGCTGCGCTTTCGCGCCGGGGCAGCTCATCCTTCTCAGCTTCAGGGTCAAAAACTGCCCAGATGAAGCCTGTCAACCGTCCGCTCGAACACTCTTGTCTAAAAGCCATCATCTCCCAGAATGTCTCGAGCGTCTTTACGCTCTTCCACAAACCGGTCGTCTTGACCTGTTTCGACTTGCCGGCCTCCTCATCCAGCTCATCTCTGAATCTGGACTTGGGGTCGTCGGGGAATCGAGGGATGAGACATCTTGCCGGGACCCAGTCGTACTCCTTCGTGTAATGCGATATCTTCTCGAGAGCATGCCCCAACACCCAATTGGCAGCACTTTTCGGTCCCCGGGGAATGAAAGCTTTCGTCTCATAGTCGTCGAGGCCCGGAATGACGAGGTATCCTTTCACGGAACCCCACGGATCGCCATTGCCCACGGGGGGCTTCTCGAGGAGGGGGTCCAGCACCTTGCACCACCACTTAACGAGTCCCCTGTCGTCGAGCACATGCTTGCCGCTGTAGTCGACACTGCCGGGAAAGAGATATTGGTTCTGGGCGCGGGCGAACAGGCTGACGACCGTTTGGATGCCCTTGCGTCGGCGCTGCTCGACGAGGTATGTGACAAAGGCGCTGCTGATTTCCTTGATCGGAGACGGTGTGCCTTTGGGAAGGTTGAGCAGCTTCAGGTAGCCGGTCGAATCGGCTTTGGCGACGAAGATTGTGCTCGAGTAAGCAGTCGTGTAGATGTACACCTCCAATGCCAAGACGAGAACCTGCTTCGCGTCGGTGTCCTTGGCCGTGATGTCTTTCGAGGCCTCTTCGGTCGTCTTTGGCCGGGAATCGATCGAAATGGCAAGGAAGTGCTTCTCGCAAAAAGTCCTGTCATCTCGCTCGTCCGGCGGCGCAGAGTAGAGCGCTTGCGACTTGGTAGGCGGTGTCGAGAGGTGGTAGACGCCGAAACGGTAGCCCTTTGGCAGGACGGCCGCCAGCTTCTCAACGAGCAGAGCGCTGCTCTGGGCGGTGGTTTTAGCTCGATTCGGTGTCGCCATGATGGATCAGAAGCAAAATGTCGACGAGAGCCAGTTCTTCCCAAGCAATTGTCATACCATCGTAGTTGCAAAAAGCGCAAACGTCGTCGACCAACAAGCGAAAAAAAAAAAAAAAAAAAAGGGCCGTGTCTGCCAAACCCGTTCGACGCGTCGCTGACGGGAGCTGCTCCCTTCACATGCGTGTCAGAGTGGGGTGGAGACGCGAGTGGAGATTGAAATGTGAAAGGGAACGGAAGCTGCAACGTTCAGGGGGCCCTGCCGTTGGTTCGCACGGAAGCCCGCCAGCCCAGCCCATCACTAAAGCGGACTAGCGCCGGTGCTCGCATGATCCTCGCTCCGCGCGAAGACACGTGACCTTCAAAATGGCCCGTGCAGCAGACCATCGCAAAAAAGTTCTGGAGCATCATGATGAAGCTGCCAGCTCCAGGCGGGATAAAAACCACCGGACCAGCACCACGATCCCGCAGCCAGCCGCCCACCCTCCCAATGGCTACCACCACCTCCCGGTCAGCATACAGCCTCACGAGGCATGCCTTCAGGCATTGCCAATCGGCGCCCCGAGTTGCGTCCGCAGCATCCTCCTCCGCCCCGCAGTGCCTGCTCGCCGCCCGAACATTTGCGACGGCCGCCGCCGACAGCAAGATCAATGAACTGCCGAGGAGGGACGACACGTCGGAGCGGCCAAGATGGTCCTACACACCTGAGGGCATGAAGGCGCCCTTCTCACCGCACATCACCATCGACCCCAGGCGCAAGGTCTGGAAGGTGAACAACGACCCCAAGGTGCTGGACGACATGTACGTGCGGTTTTTGGGACGGGGCGGAGACAGCATGTTGCCTGAGGAGGTCAAGTGGCTGGCGGTTACACACAAGAGCTTCGACCAGGGCCGCAGAGGTTTCAACGACAGGCTGGCATATGTCGGTAGGTTTTTTCCTCTCAGTGATCTGCTCTGGGCCTGGGGGAATTGGGAGGCTTGAAGCGAAGAAAAGGTTGGGATCAAGCTGACTAGGGGTTTGCGTTCGCTTCCAGGTCGTCAAGCCATCATCTTCGAGGCCACAAAAAGCATAGTGGCGGCAGAGAAGGAGGGCGCCATCGTCCCAGACGAGTATGGCCGTGAACCGTTTCAGCACCCGGCCCTGGCCCAGGTCGATAACCTCAACGTCGAGATGCCGGTCAAGGTCGTCAACAAGGAGAAGATTGAGCAGTTGGCCTTCGATGCGGGCATCGACAAGGTTTTGCGGTGGAAGCCGGCAAAGGTAAGCGCCGATCTCACAAACCGTCTCATGAGGCATGCCCCCTCTCAGGGGGGAACAAACACACGCACACGTACACGTATGGCTAACGCAGAAACGTTCCTCAGCCTGAAAACCTTGCTGGATCAGGTCAGCAGATTGTGCTCAACTCGGCAGTCTTTGCCATTGTCGGGGCCATCACCCTCCAGCACGGCGCCGATGTGGCAGGCAGAGTTATCAGGGAGAGAATATTGAAGCCGCTCTCACTCAGGCAATAACGCCGAGGAAAAAGAGAGACGTCTGTTGTATCATAGGTGTAAAACATTGACGAAAAAGATATCATCCCAGTAACGCAACGCAATGAGAGAGACCGACGAAATCACATTTCGTCACCAGCTTTTTGTTTCTTCCCCCTTCGCATGACGCTGTGCCGACACCGGGCCGCGAGGAAGTTGTGGTAGCAGACAAGGAAACCCGCGAACAGTTATAGAAACCTACCCAAAAGGGGGCCAAGAGGAGAAGCATCGACGCTCGCCACTCACACCGTTAACGGCGCCGTGGTCAGGTGCATGACATGGGAAATCTTGCGGTCCGGAGGCTGCCATGCCAGCTGGAGCACCCGGCCTGTTGCCGACGAGTCGAGTGCTTTCTGCACGGTGGTGCTGCGGAAGCGCGTGCTCATCTCCACCGTGACGAGGTCGTCGACCACACGCTGTTCTACGTCTTTGCTATGAACCAGAGTTCTCCTCACTTCGCTGTTGCTAAAGGTCCTCATCAGCATGCGCGAGTGCGACGCCCAGTCGATCATCTGCATGCCCTCCTGGCCAATCTCGCCCGCGACGGCATGGATGTAGCCCTCGCCCAGTGGACGGACCATGTCTGACGTATCAGCGGTGCACAAAACAAAGCTTTTGAGGAAGGCCAGCGATTCGCTCAGAGTGGCCATCCCGAAGCCGGGGTCTGGATTGACGTCCCTGATGCCCTGGGCCCCGTAGTGAGCCACGCCCTCGTGGCTGGGATCGTAGGCCAGGAGGTCGCTGGCAAGGATGGCCCCCGAGCGGGTGGCCCCCTGGTAAAGGACGAGGTCCCAGTCGGGGTTGATGTAGATCCGGTCCCACGCCGGGTTTCGCTGATTCAAGGACGGGCAGCCGTGGCTGTCAGGATCCGGAGAGCGCATGGGCAGGTGGATCCTGAAGAAGGCCAGCGCCTCGCGGCGGGATTCGGAACACACGCGGAAGAGGACGGGGCTCCTGTTCTCGCAGTACCAGTGGGCGTGGCATGCAACATTGCCAAACTCGTTGCCGGAGGTCTCACTGCCGGGCGTATTGCAGTCCATGGAGCCGCGGATCACGACGATGCGTGGCCAGGAGAGGCACATGAGTCATATCCTGCAACGCAACTCGTAGGGCAGTTCCGGAAAACGGTGGAAGACTGCGGTTGTGTCCGCGTTGATGTCTACGGAGGACGCCAATGGGGACAACGGGGACGAGAACATCGACACCGACGATGAGCAAGGCGAAGTAGTTGTTATTGTCGGCTCATGTCCGGATGCGGCAACCCATGTGCGCAAGTCAAACCCTCTACAGGCTTTCAGTGCCTTCCAAGGCGTCGGGGGCTTCACCCGCGCGGCGGACGGAGCAGGGATGGCCGTGGTTCGTTGGGTTTGATGGGCACCATGATCGTGCTCGGTCTCATCCGCGGCGTCATGACCGTCATGTCTTCGCGAAGAGCCAGATTGGTGGGTTGGGCGGACGTTCAAACCTTTCGGTCGATGTGAGGGAGACGACGTCGAGCTCGAGCTTGGTAAGCCGGCTGTGTCAACAACAGCGTTGTGAGTTGGTTCCATTAGGGGGTGGTGGTGAAGCTTGGCGGCAGACAAGGTTGGACGTCAAGCAGAGTGTAAAGGCGTGACAGGTTCGACGAACGCCGACGACGGCGCTAGCAACGGGTCGGACGACGGTTGGAGGGCGTTGGAATAAGCCGCGGACGCCAGAAGGTGTCAAAGGTATCAAATGGGTGTGCAGGCGAACGAGGCCCCGTGGTGGGAGGGTGCGGCAGGGTGGTGCGTCCGGTGTATGTCGTGATGTTGGCTTCAGTGTGGGGAAACGCAGACGGGAGGCAAATGGGAAACGAGGCTGTACAGCAGTTGGGGCAGACGGCGTGTTTGACAGTCGAGCAAGGTTCCTCGAGAGAAGTCGTGGTGTGTTTGTGCTTCATGATACGAACTCAGACACGATGAGCAGGTTTCCCAATCAGGCAATCAGGCGGGGGATTCGAGGCGGAAGGGTACGTACCGCGCCAGGCCACTGGACCGAAGGGAAAGAGCCTCTGTGGCTGCCGGTAACGGGCCGCCGTTAGTTACCTTAGGTAGCTGCCAAGGGGCTGACTAAGGCTGCCTTAGGTCATGAGCTAGCTGATTGTGGCTCTGTGGCTCTGTGGCTCTGTGGCTCTGTGGCTCTGTGGCTCTGTGGCTCTGTGGCTCTGTGGCTCTGTGGCTCTGTGGCTCTGAGAGCACTCTCTGCGTTCTAAGACATAGACGCTGCAATATGGATGGAGACATGTCAAGTGTCAAACATCAACCATGAGGTGGCAGGTAGGCAAGTCCCAGCAACCCGAGTACGGCTCGTTTTAGCAGGGTCTTTCCTCTCTGGGCAAGGTCTTGCGGGCATCTTGCGAGCTTTTCTTTATCGACAGGCTGGAGCTGTCAGAGTGGCTCAGGGACCCTGGGGCTGGTTGTCAGAGAGTGACTTGTTGCATGGCGCATGAATGACGCTGTGGCCCACCAACACAACACAGCCAACACCAACACCGTGGGACACTAACACCGCTGCCTGGTCGTTGCGCTCCCCGAAGTACCTTCCCGATGGAGGGGGCTTGACGTCTTCACGCCTGTCTCTACGTTTCTCTCTCTCTCTCTCTCGTCTCTGCGTCTGTGTTCCTTGTCAGATGGTGTCACATCACCAACCCTCACTGCCGCCACTGAGGAACCGTTGTTGATCTGAGACGGGGGTGGCCCATGGACTGTTTCCTGTCTCTACTGCGTAGTAATGTCGAACATCCATGGAGCAAACAGCTTAATTCGTCAATTACACCAGCAACCACGGGTCAGCAAAAAGTGTCACTTACACCCGTCGACCAATCACCGAGTCACCGCCGCAACGTCACTCGACCGTCTGAAACTCCCATCGTGGGCCACTGCTTGACAATCGTGCTTCTTTTTTTCTCTACTTTTTTCCTGCGCACCATATTGCATGGCAACTCTGCTCATCCCTTCTCCCTGCACATGTCACCCTCACCCACACACACACACCGTTAACCACCTTCTCCTATGACTGACTTGCCCTAAACAGTTCGTATTTCGTACACGTATCCAGCCCAACCTCGCATCGCACACACCGACTCTATTCAACCTTGTTTTGCTTCTCTCCCACTCGGTCTCTCACTCTACGCTTCCCTCTCTACCGGGTCTCGGACGTGCAACCCCTGCAGACGTAACTCTAACTACCCTCTTGGGCTCTCTCAACCATACATAGTACATACTAACACGACAAGCCTTTTCTACCGTACTCTTTAGCGTTCGGTTGACACATCTCTATAGCCTAACTGTAACCTCCTGGAAACACTCTTGGCTCCAGGAAGCCTGCCCGTCACTGACAGAACTCTCTAACCCCCCAACCCCGGTCCCCCGTTCCGACCACCGACGACTACCTATGCAGTCTCTTCAATACCGGATGTAGTAGTAGTACATGACACCACGTAACGCGCAAGCCACCTTTGGCTGCAGTAGAAGTTGTTTCTGACGTCGTGGGACTATATGCGCGCCTGTCAGTGGGCCACTTTCGGCCCCGGCAAAGAACGTCTGGGACGCTTGCAAAGGGGCTCCTCCTGGTTTCCACCACACAAAGGTGTCCACCCCGGGCAGGCCACACCTGGGCACCCGGTTGTAAGTCAGTAAATCACTGCCATGACCGAATGGGCCAATGGGATCTGTAAAGCAGGAGGAATCCCGCCGCAGAATGGACGACACACACCCCCTGGGGGCTTCCGGAGGGCTCCATATCACGGTGATCGTCACTCCATGTTTTAGACTCGAGATCCTACTCGACGGTGATCCATCTCTTCTATATCTCATCGTTCATCCCTCGGCGTTTCCATTCTGGTTCTTTTGTTTCTTCACCTTATCTGGTGTTCTGTACCGGCTAAATCGACATAAACCCCTTTCCTATCATCACGGCTGCTGGCAGCCTCCTTTTATCTATTTTTCGTATTTGCTTATTAGAGATACCCAGAACCCTCTCGTTTTAATGTCATCGTAGACGTTTGGTCATCTACCATCTGTCCACTACAATGGATTTCACCATGGAGATGAACAACAAGATATCACCATCAGAAGAGGCCCCGGAGAGGCAACCGCCTCCTCCTCCTCCACCGCCCCGAAACACCCTGACGACCATCATGATAGGCTTCCTGATGGTCTTCTCCATCTTCAGCGTCGGCAGGGAGATCAGGGACCAACTGTACCCGCGTCCCAACATCGACAGCCGGACAGTGACAAAGCGGGAGTTGACCTCGTGGGGCCAGGCCCTCGACTCCATCGTCTCCGCAGAGACGATTGACGCGCTGGGCAGCGACCCCAAGCTGCGACGGACACTGATGTCCATGGTAGACTTCACCGTCGACCTGTCGGATACCCTCGCGGCCCGGTATGAGTCGCCCCAGCTCGACGAGACGAAGCAGCTCCTGCAGGACTACAAGGAGAAGATCAAGAGAAGCCTCGAGGGCTTGGGCGAGGCGGTCGACGAGACAGCAACAGAGGACTCGAGACCGGTCAAGAGACAATTTGGCGGCCTTGGTGACCTCTTCAGCTCGGCGGCCAACGCATTAACCGGCGGGGCGACAGCACAAGCGAATGGTGCTGCTGGTGCTGCTGACGGAGGTGGTGCAGGTCCTGCTGCCCCTGGACTGCCTGGACTCCCAGGTCTTCCGGGAGCTCCTGCTCCTGGAGGAGGTGCAGGAGGTGGAGGTGGTGGTCTCCCTGGCCTCCCGGGACTTCCAGGACTCCCAGGAGCAGGTGGCGGCGCAGGCGGAGCCGGTGGTGACATCGGCGGCATCCTCTCGCCCCTCCTTCAGCCCCTGAAAGACGGCCTCTCCAACATCGGCAACTCCCTCGTCAAGAACCTCGACGGGCCCGCCATGTTCCTCGGCATCGGCGTCGGCGCCGGCGCAGCCCAGGGCCTCAACCTCTCCTCGCAGGAGAAGACGATGGCCATCGCCGCCAAGGTCGCCGCGGACAACAAGATGGAAGCCACCGGCCTCAACCCGGCCATCCAGAACCTCGGCGTCGGGCTCACCTCCACGCTCATCGGCTCCGTCGACATCTCCAGCCTCGGCGGCAACTTGACGAACCAGCTGCAGCCCATCGCCATGTCCCTCGCGCAGGGCCTCGGCAACGGCACCGTCGCGGGCCTCAAGCTCAACGCCAACGCGGCCGTCAGCCTCGAGCCCGTGAACGACTCAAGCATTCCCAACGTCATCGGCACCTTCGGCTTCGGGCTGACAAAGTCCGTCACGTCCAACCTCGACCTCAACTCGCTCTTCAACCAGGCCAGCAACCCCAACACCACGCGGACCATCATGCGCATCCTCCCCGCGGCGGCGTCCGGCTTCGGTAAAGGCCTCGGCCAGGGCGCGACGGTAGGACTGGGGCTTCAGCCCGACGCAGCGATCCCGATGCAGCAGATGCCCGACGGGCAGATCGACTTTGGCGGCATCTCGCAGACCTTCGCGAAGGGGCTGACGAGCAGCTTCCTACAGAACGGCACGGCGACGGAGCTGGTGAACAAGCTCGGCTCGTCGATGAACATGCAGAAGAACGCCGGCGGCATCCCCTCCACGATCGACTTCAACGGGCAAAAGATTGAAGTGTCCAAGGTCGCGCAGGGCTTCGCGCGCGGCTTTCTCCAGGGGGCGGGCGACGCGATCCAGGGGATGGGCGGCGTGGACTCCCTCATCAAGGGCAACGCGACGATGCCGGCTAACGGGCTGCCTGACTCCAAGGTCCAGTTTGACGACTCTCTGGGTGGAGCGGCCAGCGGGTTTGGTGTTGGTATCGGTGGACAGGGTGTTCTTGTCGTCTCTGCCCTCATTGCGAACCCGCAAGGCACGCCGATGCCTCAAGCGTCGACACCAGCGCAAGGAGGAGCGCCGGCACCCGCAGCGCCAGCAGCGACGCCGAGTAACCCTCCCCAGCGCCGTGGACTCGGTCTCGTCCCGCGCCAGGACAACCAGAACGTGCCCCCCGTGGTGTCCGTCAACACGACGAACGGCTTCAACCTCTCTGTGGTGATCAACGCGCAAACAATCTCCATGGCGGCGCAGGCAGGCGTGAATGCCTTGACGTGTCAAGGTGTCGGCGGTCTGGGACTCATCTTCCTGGGCCTGTTGAAGAGCAAGACTGTGGCATTGGACCAGTTCAACAATAACGGAAACATGACAAAGGTTCTGAAGCAGGCCATCCCGACGGGCATCATCAAGATTGCGAACGATGGCAACTTCTACGCTATCGACGGCGGCATCGTCCGGGACTCTTTGGACAACAACATCATTGGCGCTGCGAGTGGCGTGGAGATTAACGGGATGAAACTCCCAGGATGGATCGCTTTCCTCGTTCTTCACAGTGAGTATCCTTCCACCAACTGAAAGAAAGATTCGTGTGGCTAATCATACGTCCAGTCCTCTTGGCCATCGTTGCCTACATCAACGTCCTTCCCCTCGCCATCGGACTCGAACACGCGCGCAATATCCTCATCCGCATCAATGTTCCACACATCCTCCCCAATGTGCATAGGTGGAACAACATCATGTGGCTGTTCATCATTGGGCCATCGACGATTGTCGTCCTCATCTTCGGTGTCCTGGTCTTTGGCCAGTCGGGCCACTTCCGCACTGCCCACGGCGTACGTCCCATCCGTTCTGTGAGTCCCCTGAGAAGTCTACTAACACAAGAAACAGATCATCAGCCTCCTCACAACCCTCGTCGGAATCGGCGCATTCCTCCTCCACCTCGCCATCAAAGCTCGCGCGCCTCCTCCGCTCCCCAACGCTCGCACCCCACCAATCCCCCTGACTGCCCTCCCAAACATCAGAGTCTACGTCAACCAGCTCTTCCTCATCCTCTCCTTCGCCTCCGTCATCAGCGGCTTCGCAGACCTGTCCTCCGTGGCGCTCTGCTTCACGCAAGTCGTCCCCTTCGACCTGGCCCTCATGCTCGGCTTCGGCCTATCGACCGTCTTCGTCCTCGGGTCCTCCATCTCCGGGCTCGATATTGCGTTAACGTTCCGCGACTTTCTCAAGCGTCGCAAGGGCGAGAAGGATATCGGCGCCATTGAGGGCGGCAAGGGTGTGATGAACGGCAAGATCTCCCAGCCAGTGGTCCGCGAAGAGAAGCTCAAGGGGGAGAGTTTTGCATGATTGATCCTCCCCATCAATGCGAGGCTTGAGCTGGGCTCAGCCTCGCTGTATTTCTTCTGTACATAAACCGGCGGCGTACATGTTTCTGGGATGGGACGACGGGGCTATAGGTCATTGGAGTATGGGACGGAAAAGACTGGTTGAAATGCCTGTACAATGACGGTTATGTATGAGATCATGGACACGGATGTACTCCCTATGTTGTGTTGTGCTGCAGAAGAAGGGCGGCCTTTACTCTCCTTATACCCAGCTTGCTTCAGGAGGCAAGCCAAAAATTGCATTGTTGGTTCCCAAACATGCAGAGAAACTTACTGTGAATACTGGTAATGCACAAAAGTGGACTGGTATTCCTTCCTAAATCTTGCTATTGGCCTGTGATCTGTTTCCCAGGCGGCGGTTCGAATAATGCCTGCGCGCAGATATGTGACCCTTACCAATTATTCTTCAAACGCCATTAATTCATCAGCTTATCCATGAAAGTCCCCTAATCCTCGTCCCACAGGTGCCAACTGCTGCTCGGGCGCACGTCAAGCGCTGACCTCCTCTTCTTTCGCGGGCCAGCTACCTCTCGTCCATTACTCAGGAAGAACTCTTCCGTGTCTCCTCCTGGAATCTGCCTGACCATACCCAACCCGGCGAGGTCCGTCTTAGTGCACTTCATCCGTAGATGGCGGAAATACTTGCGGTAGAACATTCTCTGCATCACCAAATTTTCCGCCACTTTATCGGGCAGGTAGTCTCCAAGCTGTGTCCGAAGTGCCTCGAGTGCGTTGCGCTGATTCGCCGCATCCGGAGGCTCGTAGTCGTTGCTGAGAAGCAGTCGGGGTACGTCATGGTAAAAGGCGTCCTTCGCTGGGATTCCGCTCGTTAGATAACCCTCGTGAATCATCCACACAGGAAACCGTGCAGCGGCGCGATCATCCATCAGCTGAATCGCCTCTGTGTAAGATTCTAGGTTGGCCAAGCTCTTGGACAGCGGTGCGCACCCCGGCACCGGTGTCAGATCCCATGTCTCCGGCCCGCCTCTGTCACGAGTGCCGAAATGGCGGATGCCCACACGCAAAGGATCAAAAGCGAGACAATCGCTCAGGAAGATATCAAGCGGAATCTCGCTGCTCCAAGGGAAGGTAAATATGACTGTATCGTACTCTGGATTGATGATGACAGGCCAAGCGATCTTATTCGTTGGGTGCATCGGCAACTGCACGCGATAAAAGACACGTGTCTCGGCACGGCATTCCCGGTTCACCCACATCAACGCGGGAAGGGTGTTGTCTGCGCTCCATGCAATGTTGGATGCAAGATTTCCCAGGGCATTTGGCGCGAAATGGATCTTCTTCAGATCGTTCATGCACCGAATCTCGACAATGCGGGGCCGTTCCAAGTAGAAGCGGAGAATTTTGGAACGGAGCTCCGGAGGCAGACGGGAGAAGGGGTGGAATGCAGTGAGGGGTCCGGGGGCGGGTTCAGCTGCACATTCGACCTTGGTGGCTGGGGCGGGAACTTCGGACGGTTCGCTGCACACAGCTTGGGGTGCAGGAGTGCGCGGTGGGTGAGTGATGGTCCATGGTCCGTAAGGCACACCAGAGCGAAACTGGAAGCGGTCTTCGGGCTTCACGGGAGTCGGGGGTCGGTGGAGATCGACATGACGGCGCTGGCCACAGGTGGGACACGGTGCGGAGGAGGATGGAAAGTTGCCGATGGAGGCGCCGACGCTTACGCTGAGGGATGTCGAGGAGGAGGAGGACGAGGATGAGGGGACGGCGGTGGTCTGAGCGGTGGTGGAAGTCGCGGCCGAGTGCTGGCTAGCTGTCCCGGCGGTGGAGGGGTCGGAGTCCGTAAGACGATCTGACTCGCTTGGGTGCGCAAGCGTTTCTGATTGCTGCAGTGTTTGGTGACCTGTGGTGGTCTGGGTGCCCCTCTCGACGTTTCCCGCAGGCCCTTGTCCTTCAGCTATTGCTCCACGTCCAGGTGCTACTGCTCCTCCTCTTGCTGCTGGTGGTGGTGGTGGTGGTGGTGGTGGTGTTGCTGCTCCAGGTGGTGTGGTAGTCGTACGTCGCGGAGTGTCTTTGCGAGGCCGAATGCGGACCGACAACCCTCTAAGCCAAATCTTCTTCCATTTCCTCTTGAGTTGCTGCTGCTGCTGCTGTTGATGGTCTTGGTCCTGCTGAAGTACCTGCGAATGAGAGCCAGACGGGGCGGCAATTGCATTTCTGTCCGGATCCGTCGCCATAACGGACTGAGTCGGGCGTTCCGCCCTCGTCCTTGTCGTGTCGTCTTGGTCGAGGTGGTGGTGTTCCGGGTGAGCTGAGGAAGTTTGATGTGAATCGTTTGAGTGGGGAGATGATGTTTGAGAGACGGTGGTGAGAGGAATGCCCCACGGGATTGGGGGGACGAGGATGTAACGCTCAATGAGCCATTCGGATGCCTGACGCAGGAAATGGGCGTCTTTGGCGGTGTTTCTGCTTCTTCGGGCGCGGGTTCCTGTCGCTGTCGGCGAGTTGGAGTTCGGGTGAGACGGAGGTGAATTGAGGGGAGATGCAGGTCCAGAAAGACTAGAAGAGGGAAGAAAAGGAATGTCGGTTTGAGCAGGAAAGGCGGTCGCAGTGGAAATGGAAGTTGGACGGCTGGGCGACGCGGGGGAGGGCGTGGAGGGCATGTTGGTTAAGATAGAGTTCGTCCATGTGCCCGTCCGCGTCTGGAAAGGTCAGTGTCAGTCCAGAGTCGCCTCGCTGCCTTGCTTGCTTCTGCGGTCGGTGTGTGTTGTGTGTGTCTCTCTCTGTCCTGACCGGTGTCGTGTCGTGTCTTGTCGTGTCGGTGTCGCCTTCGGGAGATGATGGGCCTTGGTCTGCACCGTGCCTGCTTCTTGGACGGACCTCGGAGGCTGGCTTGGGCCTGTCGCGCAGTGCCTCGCCGGTGCGGAGCGGACGGGAGTGGGCGAGAGTCAGGTTGAGCGGCGGTATGGCCAAGCAACGTTAGTTCGGGTCTGTTGGGGAGGAGGGAGAAGAACGAGAGGCACACGAGGAGAGACGAGGAATTGGCTTTGGGGAGCGCGCGATTGTGCATCAAGGTCAATGTTTTGCATGGCAAGTGCGTGCTGTGCGTTCGTTCGTTCGTTCTTGCCGTGTTCTGGTGCTTTTTCTTGGGGGGGGGGGGGGGGGAGAAGGCAGGTGCAGCTGTCCGGGTGTTTGGGCTGCACCTGCACCTTGCTGCACTTGCAACTGCAAACTGCAACAACAAGCCGTGGAAGGTCCAGGTCCAGGTCTATGTCCAGGTCCTTCCTTCCTTTCCCCGCGTTAGTACCACCGCCTGCCACCTGCCTTTCCACTGAGGTGGCTTGAGTGGCACTTGCCCGTTTGTCCGCCCAACCAGGCGTCGCTTAGCCACAGAATAGCGCCCCGAGTCCGCTGTAGTGTTAGGCGTTTCTTCCATGGCATGGAACGCCGCCCATGAAGGAAAGCCATTAGAACCGTGCCCCATCTCCACCTCATGCTTCCCAGCGCCGTTACAGCGCCGCCTGGACCTCCCGCGAGCTGAAACGCGCAAAGGGGCATATGCGACGTCTGCTACCAAAGGATGACGCTGACAGCCTTTCGAGATGGAACTCAAACTTGGAATGTTGGCCATGAGCTCGACGGATATCTGATACATAAAACTGGATAACTTCTAGTGCACTGGGGCAGATGCGATTGTAAAAGTACCATGGATCCAGGGATAACGAACGGGACACGTCTTGTTTAATGGGATATTCTATGATTTGGAGGAATGTCTTAACGACTAGGCTTAGGCACCATTTCACCCCCGTAGACTGGAATCGGAGCTCCGACTGGACTATCTAGTAAACGGAACGAACCGTTTGGGATGCCGGATGACACGGCCCCACCTACCTCGTACTTCCGTGCCGTAGTGGGGCGGCTGGTGCCGAAATGCCCCGGGCGCACTCCGGATTGGAACCCAACATCGATCATGGTAAACATCGCACGCTCATAATGCATCGAAATTCATTACATCCCGACTCAAAACGAACAGTTCAATCGGCTGACAGGCCAAGTGACCAAGCCGGGCCGAGTAGTAGGACTTCGGTTGCTGCGCCGCTCAGCTGGGTCTTTTGCCAAGAACCCCATTCACATCAAAAAAAGAGACCTGCCCGAGCCCACCAGCGTAGCATCAAAAGCAGGCTTACATTTTGGTCATCCATCTGCCAAGACTACACAATGAGCAAATTCCGTTAGTTGAAGAGACCAAACAACAACCAGTTTGGTTCACAAATGATCACGAGGAGCATCTCCCACTGAATCATCATGAGGAAAAAAATGTCCGACTTGGATCCAAAAGCACCCATCACCTGTTACCTCGAGCCTGTCAACTGCCACTGCCCCCACGGCAACTACAATGGCCCGGCCGGCTTCTTCAGGGTCGTGGAGGCGCTCGTTCACTACTACGTCCCGCCGAGATGGGTCAGACAAGTCATAGGTCTTACCCTATTCCTATGGTTTGTCGTTGCAGCCACGAACCGATGGCTGGAGTTCTTCGTGAGGGTGGCTAGGTGCCGTAAAGTCAGAAGATTGGGTGGCGACTGGCCAGCTGCCCTGTCCGTCTTTGGGGACGAGTCTTCCGCGACTGTGAAGCAGAGAGAGGCTTGGGAACAGGAGAGAGTTCGTGAGTTGGGTAAGAAGTAGTGAAGGGCTGTCATCACTGGGAGATCCCAATGCGATCAATACGAGGCTTTGGGTTCATCGTCCACCAGCCTGTAAGCATCATCAAAGCAAACTTCTACAAAAGATGGTGCATGATTTAGTGCGAAACAAACGCTTTATTTTCTATATCGTCAGAATCATTTCTCAAGTCATCGGTAGCTAAACAGTGGGGTCCAAAGATAACCAATCCACGACCGCTAGCCCTCTGTCGAATAGAAACCGCCCTCCATACAGCTGCCCCAATCCACCGGTCCAAAGAATTATCAAGCCAGGCTCATCGAAAAGATGCCGAGCCGGAAGAAGACAAAAAGGAAACATCGTCTCGTCGATTTACAGGAGGCCCCCTTCTTACAGGAGGAAGGCAACACCGAAAACGATGCTGAAGGCCAGGGCGCCGAAGCTGGCAACAGACTGGCTGGAGCCGGCGGTGACAACAGTGGAGGGTGTGCCAGGCGCGGGCGTACCCTGACCGCCGTTGCCACCGTTGCCTCCGTTACCGCCGTTGCCTCCATTGCCGCCGTTGCCGCCCTCGTTGCCAGAGCCTCCGTTGCCACCGTTGCCACCATTGCCGCCGTTTCCTCCGTTGCCGCCCTCACCACCGGGAGTGGTGCCAGAGGGAGCAGGGCCGGGGCCGGGAGCAGGGGCGCCAGAAGGAGCAGGGCCGGGAGCGGGAGCAGGGCCAGGAGCGGGAGCACCGGTAGGAGCGGGGCCAGGGGCGGGAGTGCCCTCGCCGCCGTTGCCACCGTTGCCTCCGTTACCTCCGTTGCCGCCATTGCCTCCATTACCTCCGTTTCCACCGTTGCCTCCGTTTCCACCGTTGCCTCCGTTTCCACCGTTGCCTCCGTTTCCACCGTTGCCTCCGTTTCCACCGTTTCCACCCATGCCGCCAGTAGGGGCAGGAGCAGGAGCAGGGCCAGTGGGGTAGGGAGTCTGGGTGACGGGAGGAGGAGTGACAACAACAGTCTTGCAGGCATCGCCGTTGCAGACGACCTGGGTAGTGGGGGGAGGGGTGATGATGATGTTGCAGGCGTCACCGGTGCAGGGGGGAGCGGGCTTGCAGGTCTCGCAGGGCTTGACCTCCTCGCACTTGCCGTCGGTGCAGTCGAAGTGCTTGTTGACGTCGGCGTAGGGGCAGGTCTGGTGCTGGCACGAGCCGTCGGAGCAGACGTACTTCTTGTTGCACTCGTCGCCCTGGCACTCCTCGACCTTGCAGACGTCGCCGTAGCAGATGATCTTCTCCTTGTTGCAGGAGCCGTTGCAGGTGGCGTACTCGCAGTTGCCGTTGGAGCAGATGACCTTGCGGCCGCAGTCGTCGCCGTGGCAGACCTCGGGCTTCCAGCAGTCGTTCTCCCAGACGAGGCGGCGTCCGCAGGAGTCGCCGTAGCAGGGGTAGTCCCACGTGCACCAGTCACCGTAGCAGACAAGCTTCTTGTAGCAGTCGTCACCCCAGCAAGGCTGTCCAGGGACGAGGGGAGTCTTGGGCTTGTAGCAGAAGGGGCCCTGGCAGTCGGCGCAGATGGGGCAGTAGGTGGTGGTGACGACCTCAACGCCGGTTCCGGCAGTGCCAGTGGTGGTGACGGTGAAGGTGGTAGTGACGGTGGCGGTGGTGAGAGCGCCGGTGCCGCTGGCACCATCGACGCGGACGTAGATGGTGAAGCGGATGGTAGCGGCGATGATCTGGCGCTTGAGGACGGCCTCGGAGGCACGGCCACCGCAGCGCTGGGTAGGGTTTCCGGGGCAGGGGATGTTGCACTCGTCCTCAGTGACGGCAACCTCGTTGACATCATCGACGAAGTCACCGCAGAAGCAGTCGTTGCCAAAGAGACCGGCGTAGCGCTTGCCGGCAGGGCAGGCAGCAATGCAGCGGTCGATGGTCATCACCTCAGCGGAGAGAGTCAGTTCGAAGGTGGGGAAGCTGGAAGGAGAGCCAAAGCAGCCCAGGAGAGTGAAGCCGCCAACGTTCTGAGGGTTGGGAGCGACGGTGGCGCTCGGGGTGGAGGTGGAGTCGGTTCCGGTGGCCGTCTCAGTGCCGGTGGCCGTCTCAGTGCCGGTGGCAGTCTCGGTGCCGGTGGCGGACTCGGTGCCGGTGGCGGACTCAGTGGAAGAGATGGAGTCGGTGCCGGTGGTCTCAGAGGGGATGTCGGTGGAGCTGATGGGCTCCTCCGTGCTCGTGATGTCGCTGGTCTCGGTGGCAGAGGGCGACTCCGTGCTCGTCGGGAACTCCTCGGAGGACGTGGCGTCCTCAGTGGGGAAGGTGAAGCCACCATCATCGGTGGAAGCGGAGACGATCTCACTGACGCTGGTCTCAGTGATCGGGATCGCCGTGGTGATGGTGGAGCCTCCGGAGGTGATGACTGTCGGGATGGAGGTGGTGATCACGGTAGTGGAGGAGGAGGTGAGCACAGTCGACGAGCGAGTCGTCGAAACGGTCGAGGAGTTGGTGAACAACTGGCCAGAAACGACCTGGCCCAAAAGGGCAAGAGCCGCCACACGATGCATTGCGAATGAACGAGCGGAAAAACACAGGTAAAGAGTGACTGAAGACCTCGGGTACTAAACGAAAGAATCGAGGCTGAAGCGAGAGTGAATGGCGAAGGATGCCGGAGTAATGATGGTGAGGATGAGGAGAGAAAGAAGAACGTCCTGAACTTGGAAACTCTCCAGTCTCTTATACATGCCGGACGCTCCCTTTACCTCCAGCCAAAACAAACCAGAACTCCTCGTGTGTTGTCCCCGCCTCACGTCTATCCCTTCGTCTGGCATTGTCTGCTGTGTGACAAAATGAGCTTGCATGCCTCACTGACACCAACACACACTCCCCCGTCTCCCAATCGGCCGCCAGCCCTTAGTCAACAGACTGCAATTTCCTCGCTATCTTTTCCTGTACCTGATTTGATCATGTTGAGTTTAGCCAGGAGGTGAAGAATGGATCGCCTCGTCTGGGAACTCGCCGGTTCGCGGTGTCTCACCTTCCCCGCAATCCAACGAAAGGGGCGCACAACTCAGCAAGGGGCCAATCAATAGCCACAGAGACCATCAGAGAAAAACAAATCCTCGTTCCCACACCTCAATAACCGTACATTCCCTCCGGCTAAGCTTGGAAATTGGGCCCTGTCCATGGCGTTCCGCCCGGCGCCCTCCTGAGCTTCTCCTTGACGACACTCTGCATTTCTCATCCCTAGGCGAGGAGGGAAAAACGTTCCATTTCCAAATTTACTCCCCTCTCTTCGGCTTCGTACTCGGCTCAGCCAGATCTCCTGACTTTTCTTCCCGACCCCCGAGATTTCCTTTCCCCCTTTGAGGTTTGCCCCTGTCCATCACCATGCGGCTCCCTATCCCGATCTTTTGGATACCAACCCCCAGGCTGCGAGTCAGACTCGTTTATTTGGCTTGGCCTCGGCCCGTTGGATGTTTTGAAGCGGAGACGTTTCCGGAGGGTCTCATCCAACGATGGTCTCCCTCTCGGGCAAACATTTCTTATTTCTCGAGCTAGGAAGAGGCGACAACGAACCATGACAGCATCAAATCTCTGTCAAGGATCGTGATCTCACGAGATCAATGGGTTTGTTCACAACGCAGCATTACTGGAGTGTCCTAGACCGGAAATTCTCTCCACAACTCTCCACAGCGGTGGCATTATTCCCACTTGCAAGAACGTGAGGAGTCACTACCTGTCATGAAAGCATCTTGGCGGAATAGCCCAGCTCCGCTTGCAACTTGCGGAGTCCTGACGAATTTCTGGCATTCGCCTCAATCTCAAAAGCACTGAGATTTGGTTCGATGGCCGCCCTGCTTTGCGTCACCGCCACAGCCACAGCCCTTAGATCTTGACAACCATGCTCTTCTTTGATGCATTGACTTCAACTTGGTTGCCTTTTTGTTCCTGAAATCGATCAAATCCAAACCTTGTTTAGTGTCTTATATGAAGTTAAGATGATGAACTGAAAGAAATCGACAGGCTTCGACTTTCCTGAACTCTGGCTGTTTACATCGACGATTTTGGCCGAACATTAAAAGATTATCCGTCGTTCCTAGGTGATTCTTGAGGTAGACGGTGCCCATAGGAGTTTTCCAATCGCGGAGAAATAGTGGCCAGGTCCCGAGCCTACTATCATACGACTCCCCTTGTATCGAGAGCTGCTGCAATATGATCTGTAGGATGATATCTTACTGACCACTAATGGTTCGATGTGTTGCAGCTTCAGCTTTTACTCATTACATGCGCTATTATCGTTAATAAAAGGCTCAATCTACTGAGGTCGATCCTCGTGGGACTATGTTACACGGTAAGAAGTATTTTTCAGAGTGAATACATCTATGTGAGGCCTTAGGTGCCCACTCAAAGAAGCCCAAACGAGGCATTGGGTAAATGCGAGACAGTGAGAATCAAGAGGTGCAATTCTACTAAAAGATAGGTCTGGAAAGCTTCCTTTGGTAATTGGTTCACAGTTAGTTCGTTCGTTGGGTTAATATCGAGAAGTCAACTATGGAATGAATAACTGCGATAGATTTCCGACTTTTGCGATCAGATGTAGATATTGAAGCGGGTTTGTTATTCAATTTTTCGCTTCAAGCTGCCAAGATTGATCTTCAAGGCGTTCCATGGATATACATGTATTCCTTTGTAGGTTTAGGAGGCTGTGACTGAAATATGCATGATATCTCAATTATGACCTCATACGAGCCAACCAGCTTCTTGGAAAAGGCAGCCTCGCGCGTATGACACGATATCGACGACACCCAATCAGGGGCGGCACTGAGCTCTGGGCCCAGCAATAAATAGCCACATGACTGCGGGGTAGCATAGGCTCTCTCACTTCAGTTTCTGAATCATGCCTCATCGTTTCTAGGCTGCAATTCAAGTTTAAATGCAACTCGATTCTGAATCTATAACCAAGTCATGTCTTTAGGCCCGCTCCAGTCAGACCCAAGCTTTGCACAACAGGGCTCCGTGGACTGGGTCGCACTCTCGAACACCACCGTCCAAACATCGATGGCGGTTTTGGCACGACTCTCTCGTGCCGGTCTGGAGCCGCTGACTGCAGCGGTATGTCAAGGAATCTTTTCCCTGATTCCTATCGGCATTAGGGGGGAAAAGGCTATCCATGATGCTTTACTAAAGACTAAAGCCTACAGCACCTTCGGAGATGTTCTTTGGTTCGGGATTGGGGTCAGACACATTCTTCGCGAGTTGCCAAAAACATCTGAAGGTGCCTCCAGTGTCGCAATTGCTGCAGCACTGGCGGAAGGCTTCTCGGTTGACTTTGGGGCAGCAGTGCTTTTTGACCTTGCAAAGTTGACAGGCAGCCCTGCTGAGCTTACACCATCTTTTTCACAATGGCGGGTGTATTCTGAGATTTGCTCAAGCATCCTTACCGCAACTGGGTTTGGTGTCAGGGTAAACCAGCTCGTCAAGGTTCTAGGGTTTGCCAAAGGCTTTGGCCCCCGTGACCGTTGGCCTGCTGGCAGGGAGTTCGAGGATGAGGCAAACGACGCAAGAAAAATCGCAGGATTCCTCCTTACAATCGGATCAATCAAGCGGGGAGAAACCCAAGCAGTTGAAGTATCCGGTGGGTTCTCCTGCCTTTGGGCATATGTTCTGTGCGACATGATTTTCGGAATACGGGCAGAGATTTTCGACAGACAACAAGAAGACCTTGGGATAGTTGCGCAGAACTACGACCAAGGCAAGAACTCCTATCAAGTTCGTTTCATGGTCGATGGACCTGGGTCTTTCAAAGGGATGTTGCAAACCAAGTCGACATATTCATTGCAATACGGCGTCCCGGACAAACACCTCAATGGCCGTGATATTGGCTGCAAGCTTCGAGTTTCTGTGAGCGATATTATATCAAGCATCTTTGGTGATGAGATCATCCGGGCCCTTCAGAAGGAAGGTCATCTATTAGCTGAGGTCTTTGGTCGATATGTGTTGCTCAAATACTACACATCTTCCCCTCAACTTTCAATGTATCTGAGCAAACACGATTCTCCACAAGATCTCCAAGATCACCTCATTATTGCAATGCCAGAACTTGGGTTCTCCAGCGACCTCACAGCAGAAGTCATCCAAAGGGACCAAGAGAGATATCAGGTACCCCAAACGAGCCGTGGGGCCTACCCGTCAAGTGGCATCCATGAAGCACTGCACAATATCCCGATTGAAATCAAAAGAATCTGGCTTGCTTCCATTCGACTGGCATATGCGCTTTCAAACGTCATATTAGATGAGCCATTGCACCCAACGAGAATTGGATTACGTCGCTTCTTTCAAAATAGGGACCGAGACTTCCGATGCCTGATCACCGATTACACCCGCACTGCCAATGAGATTGAACAGTACGTCGATCCGGAATGGACTGTCGTGGACTACATCGGCTTGTTTTCTGGGTGGACGTCCGAAGAGACATGGAAGCTTCCTCCAAAAGAGAAGAAGATACTTTCAGGCACCTTTCAAAACCTAGCGACAAGTAGAGAGGGTATCTACTGCTACTATCAATACTTGGCAGACCCCTTTCAGTCTTATCAAGATGCGAAGAAAGTTCACATAGGACGTGGCACTGTATCTGTCGGTCGCAGCCATCACGTTTATCGGGATATCTGGTCTCCGGATCGGAGCGACATGATGCCGTTCTACGACAACCTATTCTGTGGTATTCCAGTAGCCACTAGCGCAAGACTTATGGTCGATGAAGGCATCGCTGGCCTTAAAGTGTGGTACGAGCAATGGGGTGAGACTCACATCGAATATGTGGACGCTTCTCATACAGATGAGGTTGACAGCAGGCAAGCAGTAAGCCTTGGCGAGGCCTTGGGGAATGGCTGGCTGGGATTCAAGGGAGCTTGGAAGGGCCCATACGGCACCGTTGGCGATTCGGTGAGCTCACTCAAAGACGAGACATTGGAAAAGTGGAAAAGTGTCTTTCTGGCACCATAAGGTAAGGTAGGTAAGGACGCACATTATCAAAATAAGAAACTTCCACCTCGGACATCTTAGCAACACTTCAAATGCCTTAACTTCTTCCTCGTCGCCGGTCTCCACAGCGGGTAAGATTTCGGTGCTAACCGGGCTGCATGGCATCCAAGGGAGACATCGCTGAGATAAGGCTACGTGTTCCAAGCTTCATGTAGTGTCGCAATATCAATCTTTCCAATCTCCCTTTAATGGCCTGTAATATCCTCCTCATCTCTCCTCATCTCTCTGGCCGTCAGTTCGTTGCCAAAGTACTCGAACCGATTTTTGTCAGCCCCAGGCCGCCGGAAGAACTGGAAGTCCTCCCATCTGGGGTCACGAAGAATGTCGGCGCGGTGATGGAATGTTCCCGGCCACGCGATAAGCACGTGAGTCGCGCCGGCTCCCTGCCTGAACCAGCTATTGCACTTATCAGTCGTCACCTTGTTGTCGAAGTAGCCGTTGGCTATGTCGTTGAACTCCCGTGCAGCTTCCTCACGTGGATCGAGGGAAGCATAGCTCTGAGTTTGAACCTTGCGGATGCACTTTGCGATATAGGTGGCTGCAATCTCAATCTGCAGTGGTACGGTCCCTCCGCGAGCGTTGCCTTGAGCCTGGAGGTATGTTATGTCAGCCCGGCATTCCTTTTTACCATCCTTATGCTGCCTGTACCTGTAGAACTGTGAAGTAGTTTGGGAATCCTAGTGCCATGATGCCCAGGTATGTCTCTGGATACCCGATTTTGCCATCCGGCGCCCACGTCTCGCGCAGATCGATGCCATCATTCCCAACCAGGGGAAATGCCGCAGAATAGGTCGTATCGAACCCCGTTGCTGCTATGATCACGTCGACCTCTCGTCGCTTACCATCAGCTGGAATAATGCCTGTTTGATCTACAGACACAATTGAATCTGTCACATAGTCAACCTTCTCCGACTGTAGTCCTTCTAGATATCCTGGTGCGGGGGTTAACCGTTTGCATCCCGGGGCATAGTCAGGGAGGACTCTCTGGAGCCAGTCTTCGTCTCCGTTGAGCCGCTCCTTCATGCAATTGATGATCTTCTCCCTTAGCTCGGCATTCTCTTTGCTTCCGATAACATCTGCAGCAAAACGATTGTGAAACTTTGTCTCGAAAGCTCTGCGATGCTCAAGATAGTAGACTGGATCTTCTCGAAAGCGTTGTCTCTCCTCTTCAGTGTACTTTGGACCTCCAGGAGCATCTGCCGTTGCCTCATGAAGGTTTCCAGCGAAAGTTGGAGTAACCCACGTTTTGGTGCGAACATAATGGTCGATGTGAGAAACTTCAGGGAGGATATTTGGCAAGATCTGCTGACCGGAGGCACCATTTCCAATCACGGCCACCCTCTTTCCTGCAACCTTAAAACCTTCAGGCCACCGTGCAGTATGGATAACCTTTCCTCGGAACATGTTTTGGAGTCCATTAATATTGGGAAACTTTGGTTTGCTGATGCGACCTTGCGCGTTTACGAGAAAGTCCGCTGTGTTGACGAACACATCCCCGCTTCTCAAGTCGCGAATCTCAACGGCCCACTGAGATGCTTCTGAAAGCCAAGTCGCCTTGAAAAGCTCGTGTTCAAGGTGGACCGAATCGTCTAAGCCGTGCTTGCTTATAACCTGCTCGTAATATGCCTGGATCTCCGCGCTTTTGGGGTAGTATTCAGACCAATTTGTGTTCGGTTCGCAGCTCAGTTCTGCGGTATCAAGTTAAATAAATGGAGGTAATTTGAGGAGAGTCAAATGCGAAAGAGCAAATTCACGATAGGCATGAGAAGGCACATCGCATCGTACTCCCGGATACACGTTCGCAGCCCATGTTCCTCCCTGGATCTAGAGTTAGAAGGGGGCTCGGAAGTAATCAGTCATTGAGGTGATAGTCTCACCACTCTGCTTTGTCGCTCGTAGACTTCGATTGTCGAATTCTTCACTTTATGGGACAAGAGAACGGCAGACGCTATGCCTCCAATGCCAGCCCCCACAATGATGATCTGCCTCGAATCAGCAACGGCATTAAGATGTTCGAACGCCACGTAATAAAACCTTAACAGAACGAAAAGGCTCCCAAGGTCTGTTCTTTGGGAAATATTTGGTACTCTCTCTTGACGGCTCGTTATCACTGTTGACTGACGGGCTCGCCTGCTCTTCCGTGTCACTAGGTATCTCCATCCGTGCCATGGTCCGCTCCAAGAAAGATGCTTACTGTGCCGTATGAGAAACCACGTTTACTCTCGAGAAGCTTTTGCCACTCAACTTCTGTACTGCCATTAGTACCTTAGGTAGAGTAGAGCTGTGGTTCTGACCGAAAGGCGTCATCTATCCAAGACCCGTGGATGACAGCCGTCGCTGGAGATGACTTGACCGCAGGGAACCTGATAAGCTTGCAGATGGACTTACGAGCAATCGAGCAATACAATGACAACCAGTCTTGGACGCATGCTATTCGCGCTAGTAGCCTCGGCACCAACCTATGGTGATCATATTATCCAAAGAGTGATACCCATTGCGACATACCGGCTCCACATCAAACAAGACAAGACAAGAGGTTCAGATAAGGATGACACAATTTGGAAGATTGTCCGTATTCACCCTGGTTGGCTTGCTTTACTGCAGATTTATCACTAGTAAGAGGAAACAATCTTAACATAGGTGTGATCGCGTCAACAGCGTGGCCCCTTCGTGCTCAGTCGTTGGTACCCGGAAATAACGGTCATCATGTCTTGGCCTCAGACACAACGTTGCTGAAGATTTAGAAACTCTCTTGGGTAACCGCTACGGACATGAGGAAACATCCCCTTGCGCCATACTAGGTGTTCTTTACGCAACAGAATGTGAATGCGGTATCGGAATTCTTGCGGGAATCCTGATTGGGCCTTTTGGGCTCGGCAGGAGCGTGTGCTCTTTACCAGGTCCTCGGGACGGGTTCACCGATCAAGTCTCCAAGTTCGATCAGCAGCTGCGTATCCAGCCCATGCAAGACACAAAATTTGACAATACTCTTCCGTGACTCTGTTCTCAAAAAGTCTGTTCTCAGAAAAGCGTTGCGTTGTATCCTAATTTCTGCAGATGCGAGCCATGCAGAGAAACAGAGCTATGGTTTTGACGTAGCCGCAAAATACCGACCAGAGAACGCACGCGATGCGGATCGACAAGAAGATACGGATGGTCCCCCCGAGGAACACCGGCCGAACCGAAACTTCAGCAAAAGGTCATCCTTTGCCTGGTTCGACAGAAACGATGGACCCTGGGAGCGAAGAGTGATACTGAAGCTTGCCTTGCTTATTTTGACATATGCTTTCGTGGGCTTCTGGGTATGCAGTTGATTGTCAAGTGATTTGTCTGGGTTGGGTTTCTTGCTAATCATAACAACAGATTTTGTCCATCGACAGAGGAATCCTGACCAATGCGTACATCAGTGGCATGCGAGAAGGTAAGCGGTATTCATCCTATGATTCCTATTGAAAGATTAAGATGACTCAACACCAGGCAAGATCTCTAGCTCTTGGGCAATGAATTGGTGCACTTGGGGTCCATCTTCAGCGTAAGGTACTGTGTGTATGTTGCGTTCATTCCCTTCTACAAATCTCATATATGCAGACTCCTGATCGGGATTACAGATCTATGATACCAGCAACGCTCCTGGTCACCAAGTATCCTGCCCAATATTTAATTCCGACTTCGATGACGATTTGGGGGATATTTACATTGTTGTGCTACCGTGCAAACACCTTCGCAGAGCCGGCAGGCTATCGCTTCTTAGTTGGTCTTCTTGAAGGTGTGTTCAATGGTATCGCGGACAATGATGACGGCTAATTTGACAAGGACCTTACTTCTGCTCGATACATTATGTTCTCGGAAGCTGGTAAGTCACACCTCCTACCAACCCCCAGGCTCTTTTAGGGCGACCTTCTGAAACTTAGGCTACAGGTATCGAGGCGACGAGCTTGTGCGCCGAGCTGGAATATTCTACGTGTCAAGCGGCGTCGGCACGATGACAACCGTCCTTCTTGCTTCTCGTATCTATCAATCCTTAGATGGCGCTCTGGGCCTTCCGGGGTGGAGATGGATGTACATTGTTGCGTCGATCATGACTTTCCCGATTGCCGCATGGGGGGCAATTACCTTCCCAGGTACACCAAAAGATGGAAAAAGATAGTACTTCACAGTCGAAGAGTTTGCCTTGGCGAAACAAAGAATGATTCTTGAAAGTCGATTCGATCCTGAAGGACTGAGCTTATCTTGGCTTTCCGTCAAAAGATTCCTTGGCAGATGGCACTTTTGGGCGCTCGTCCCTTGGAATGTGGTGTGGCTGATGGGGTACGAGAGTATGGTCACAGGGAGCCCAACTCTGTGGCTGCGAAGCAACGAATAATATTCCGTGGCACAGGTCAACAACTTCACCGTGAGTCCCGAAACCCCCTGGCGTAAACTTCCATTGCAACTCATTGAATTGTATCGCTAGGCAATCAGTCCAAGCATTGGGATCTTATTCATTCTCGGGTTCTCATGGACAATTGATAAGGGTAGGCAGAAAGCAATCGCTCCCTTGATTGGAGCCGTCAGCCTGCTTCATTTCATATCCAAATTTGCTTGGATAGTTAACGATCGAACTTCATTTGGTTTCAAGTGGTTCGCCGTGGCAATTAGTTACATCGAGGTCTCCCTCTCTCCCATTAACTACAGTCTTGCGAACCTTGCTTGCGCCGGCGATGCTGAAGGACGAGCCTTTGTCGTCAGTTCCATGTTAGCAATCAGTACAGCATTCGGAACATAGGTTCTTATCGTGGCGTTTCCAACGGTTGAAGCTCCTCGCTTTTTCAGGGGTTATATCATGGAGGCAGTCATGCAGGTGACATACTTTTCATGGACTTGTTTCGTGGTTTAGTACTCAGCGAAAGACCGGCGTCGTCAACAGAACGCAGGGGGCCCTACGGGTGATTCGTCTACATAGACGATTCTTCTGCGAGCCTCAGAGCCACGCCCAGCTTTTCCTGGTGTTAGTTGGCGAAGCCTTTATATCCCCCTAATCGAAATCCACGCAAATGGACCAGATGCACGTGATAGCCCTGGAAGTAAAGCTTCATCAATTGCGCAAAAGCTCATCACGTCCAATCACTATGTACGAAGTGACAAGACCTCCATACATCAGTCGAAGCATACGGTTTGAACTTTGCTATTCGGCCGGAACAAAGACGACGACGACAACAGCGAAAATACGGTCAGTCCTCCATCTGCATTGCGCAAGTATAATCTGTACAACGTTTTCGAAACGTTGGCTGCTTGGACTAGTTAAAGACGTAATCAATCTCCATTTGCAACGATCATTTGGCCTTACGGGATAAGTTCCGTCAAAACTCCGATGTCGGAATTCCGTTTCATCAGAATTCGTTGCCAGAATTGATAATCAGGTTACTCGTATGGCTTGTTCTTATGCAGCTTAGGATGGCACATTCGTGCGTAGTGCATCAAATTGCGTGCTAGATGCACTACAGCGAATTGGACGGGTTTAGATTCACTTATCAATGGCGCAATTGAGCAAAGCATCCCATACTCAAAGGATCAATCACGCAAGTTCTTTCAATGCCAGCAGACGGGGCATTCTTGAAATCAGCACACATACTCGAAGATTGGTACAGGTTCTTCTTCTATCTCTTGGAGGTCTACGTCACCAGTTGTTCGGTGCCAACGTCGTCCACGACTCCTACTAGATCTCTTCCTTTTCACTTTCACGAGATTTCGTTATATACCAAGTACAAGAGCAGCAATTTTGGTTCCTTCAAGATTGTAGTTAACTCATTGCTGAACAAGCTTATTGACAGTTACTTCAACCCATCAGCCTCACCGAGACATAATGGCGCCGGACACCCCTCTCCACCCAGCAGAAGCCACGTCAATCGATGTTCTCAAGGGCAAGATTGACGGGGAGCGAAGATACGGATATGACATAAACGGAAAACGGAAGAGAATCCTTTTAAACGCGTTTGATATGAACGGCGTTGGACATATCAGGTACGCGGATGGTTGAGTGGTCTGAAAATGTTGATACTCACTAGTACTGAAAGCATAGGACAGTGGCAGAACCCAGAAGACAAGAGCTCACACAAGAATCGCTTGCCCTGCTGGATCGAGTTAGCGCAGTTCCTTGAGAAGGGAAAGTTCAACGCTTTATTCTTAGGTATGTCAAAATTACATGTGCTTCCTCAAGCCGGGTGGCTCATCTGTGAAAGCCGACAACTTCGGAAGCCACGATGTATACCAAAAGAGCCATGCCCCTGCTATTAGATCCGGAACCCAATGGCCACTTTATGATCCATTTGTGGTAAGTTGTGTCTCAACTCGGGGCCTCCCACCATCAACTGACGCAGAGAAGGTCATTTCGGCTATGGCTGCTGTCACGAAGAGCCTCGCTTTTGGCGTCACAGCTTGCACCACCTTTGAACCCCCGTTCATTCTAGCCAAAAGAATTTCGACCTTGGATCACGTCACTGAAGGCAGAATTGCGTGGGTAAGGTTGCCGCAAAACACGAGTCACTTGCGAGGCAATTATTGACAGAGAACACACAGAACATTGTCACCTCCTGGAGTGACAACGCTGCCCGAGCTATGGGCCTGGAAAAGCTTCCGGAACGTGACCTTCGTTATGAGATGGCTGATGAGTCTTTCTTCCCTTCTAACTTTATTTCTTCGCAGTTTGCCGCCTGGAGGCGCACCTTGTTGACTGCCGTATGACTCTCACGGGGAGATATTCGAGGGCCAGGATATCTAAGCCTGGTTTACAAGTTAGTAAACGTGCTCACGGTTATTTGAAGATATCGTTTGCCAGCTAACATGATCATTAGACTCTGGGAGGGGTCATGGGCAGATGATGCTGTGGTCAAAGACTCTACAACATCTACATTCACTGATCCTTCTAAGGTCAAGAAAATCGTTCACCAAGGACAGTTTTTCAAATCCGAGAGTGCTCATCAGGTCGATCCCAGTCCTCAGAGAACCCCTCTCCTTTTTCAAGCTGGCATGTCGCCGGCCGGGTCAGCATTTGCTGCAAAACACGCAGAGTGCATATTCATCGGCGGTCCCAACCCGGCATTTCTTGCGGGCAAGATCAAGAAGACCCGAGACCTCGCCGCTTCACAGGGTCGAGATCCATACGACATCAAATTCTTCATTGAGTTTACCCCGATACTCGGTGCTACAGACGAGGAGGCTCAGGAGAAGTACGAACGATACAAGAAGTACGCAATTGGTGACGGAGGCCTCGCACTTCTCGGCGGCATCTCTGGCATTGATGTCAGCGAATTCCCTCTTGACGAAGAATTTCCTACGGATCCCAATCACCCCCTGATGGCAAAACTCACACCGCAGCAGCGGGAACGTCTCCTGTCTCGGCCACAGGGATATGAGAGGTGGGCACCGCGAATTCTAGCCAAATTCCAATCCATAGGGGGGAGTGGAAACTTCAAGGTTGGCAGCGGCAAGACTGTGGCTGATGAGCTGGAAAAGTGGATCACGGTTGCTGATGTTGATATGTGGCTTTAACATCGGACATGTTGTTGTTCCTGGCGCCTGGGCAGACGTGATAGAATACCTCATTCCTGAGCTCGAAGCAGGGGGATGGTTGGGGAATGGGGATTACGCAGTCCCCGGAGGAACCGCAAGGGAGAACTTATACGCGACCCCTGGGGACCCCAAGCTAAGAGCATCTCATCCAGGCTACCAGTATAAGTTCAGCAGTCATGATTAGCATATTAAGATCGCAATCCACTTTAATTCTCAATCCTTCAGAATGCAGAACTCATCACTGTCGGGCAATTTAGTGGCAGTTTATTATTAGGAACAGCAAGACTAAAGACGTTGCTGATGTACCTACCAATGTTAAACTGGTGGCCTGTCTGAGACAAGGTAAGACATCGTATTCTACTTCAAACAAGCAACACACTGAGAGAGTGATCCATTGACTTCCTACTTATCCTTAAGTGCCTGGACAACCTGGGCCCAACTCTTATCGTTATACGCACCTGGAACGCTGTGACCATCGAATAGACTGGCTAGAACCACACGATCTGATTGCTCGCCCTCCCAAGGCTGCCTTCCATGCTGAGCAATGATGTTGTCGTAAACAAGAATGTCGCCTCGCTGCCACTTGTGAAGCACACGGATCTCATCCGTAATCTTCGACAAATGTTCCAGATACTTTTCTGGAATGGGAGTGCCGTCACCATACAGCTGTTTGGTCACCTCTTTCCTAGATCCGTTGCCCCCCTGCGCATTCTTCCAATACGCTGCCAGACCTGTGAACAGAGTCGGCAGATTTGTGCCGGGCTGCGTGCGTACTGCCGGAAGCCGGTGGGTCAAAACAACGCCATCTTCTATCCACTCCCATGTAGTATGCTCGCCACGACCGTACCGGGAAATCTGAGCCTCAATTTTGGCCTTCTTGGTGGGATCATCGTCTCCTTCCTGAAACTCTTTGCCGAAAGCCTGCTTAAGCGTTGATCCTCCCTCGTATTGACGGTCGAACTTGTACGTGACTCGGCTGAGAATCCCCTTCTCGGTGATCTCGGCGATGAACTCCGGAATCTCATCCTTAGCGCGATTGAAAAGTTCTAGCGAAGATGAAATCGGGGTTTCCCCCCCTGTTTCAGGAGCCTTGTGGTTGTAAAAGAAGATGTACTCCGGAGCGTGTGGTACCTGAGGCGACTCGTTGTGGTTGTAAATCAAGACCTCCTTGGGCGCTTCGTTCGCAGGAGCTACATTGGGAGCCAGCAGCGGCCTGTTCACGACAATCCCGATGATTTCATGTGGCTTGTAGCCGAAGGCATGGGCGAACTTGCTGAAATCCTCGGCTTTGTGGATGGGCAAACCTCGGAACAACAGAGTCCCATGAAGGGCAAGCTTCTCTGTGAGAATCCCACCGCGAGCCTGGAGCGACTTCACTGTCTGGGTTGCCATCTCCAGTTCGACATCTTCGTCGTGACTTGATGGCCGTAGGGCAAGTGGGATCACCGTGCCTTCGGGGTGAGGAGCTCCCAGATTCCTCTGGTTGGTTGTTGGCAATTCAAAAGACTCAAACACCAGTGTTTGTGACTCAGGGTCGGCAGTGCCATTCGGAACGAATAATGCCGAGTTCAGAGTGATTGCTGTTGCCATACTGTAGCAGGGCTGGGCTAGGTGGTCGAATTTGCAGATTAGCGGTACTACTCCAAGTAGTCTACTGGCGAGGGTGCAGACACGGGAACTGGCCGTTGAAATTTACCCTGGGAAACCGGCAGCGGTCCTTTATATAATGAAACGCTGTCACACGTGCGACATGCCTTCGGAACCAAAATCACGTTATCTTTGGATTCAAAATCGTTGGATCCTTCTGATATGACGCCACACACCATCAGTAATGCACTGGGATCCAGGATCAGCACTTGGACACATCAGCCGGTCGGGCGCCATCTTGAACGTTCTTCGATAACTCAACTCGACATTCATGATTTGAAGCCGCGGATAAAGCACCGTCATGCAGCATTCAAAAGCGACACTACGGGATGAATTATCAGAACTACTCACGTCTATCCTTATCGTAAAATCAGAAAGTGACCGCGGATTTGCTGGGAACCTCCTCTGTGCGGGGTTCGGTCGCATTCGGGATCACAGTTGGCAGCCGAATGGGCTTGGTGCACACTCCGATGAGGGGTGCCGATCATCGGTATCGGTCGGGCCATCCAGCCGGAGCACGCGATTCCTGTAGAGCTGGCGCAAGCCCTCCAATTATTGGATGCTAGATATCTCTTATCACCAACCACGTGGATGACAAGCAGCGATACCAGCAAGGCACCGATAATGTCAATTTCTGGCCGTGTTACGTGATTATGGGCACCTGAGTGAGAAGATGTTAAGCGGTGCGTCGGCGCTTCTTCAACAACTTCGATATCTGTATCGTCACAACTTCGAACAGATTCCATTTAACCTCCTCAACCGCGATCATACTCGAACCTCCCGAATCGATGTCTCTCAAATCAGTGCAGAAAGGCGTTATTGAGTCCAATGAACCAACTACAATTATTGCTGCTGGACAGGATCTTTCGGAGCCCAGTCAAGATGGTCCCTCGACGCGTCCATCCTCGGTACCGTTCTTCAGAAGCACCCTCTTTCAGATTCTGGTCGTTGGCATATGTGCATTCAGTGCTCCCGGCATCTGGAGCGCCATGAATGGCTTGGGTGTGGGTGGCTCTCAGAGTCCGAATCTCGTCAATGCGGCCAATGCCCTTCTGTACGCCTTCATGACAATAACCTGCTTTGCGGGACCTTGGATGACGAACATCATTGGGTTCCGATGGACGCTTGCGATAGGCTCCTTGGGCTACCCGTTGTATGCCGCCGGCCTCTACGTCAACAACAGAACTGGCGCAACCTGGTTCGTCTACTTTGGTTCAGTTGCGTGTGGCTTGAGTGCGGGTTTCTTTTGGAGCGTGGAAGGAGCCATAAGCACAGGCTATCCGGAGCAGCACAAGCGAGGACGCTATATCGCGACGTGGTTCACCTTCCGAAACTTTGGCAACATCATTGGAGGGGCGATATCCTTGGCCATCAACCACAAGGTCAACCAAAAAGGTAAAGTTGGCTACCAAACGTGTCTAGGCTTCATTGCGGTTCAGTGCTTGGGCTTCTTCTTCGGCCTCCTTTTGTCGAATCCTGAGAAGGTCATACGCGATGACGGTACATCAATCGAAGCTCCGCGAGGAATCCACTGGCGGGAAGAGAGCAAGCAAATGTGGAAGCTGCTCAAGAGTCGATCTATCGTCCTCCTGATCCCCCTGTTCTGGTATTTCGGATGGATACAGGCCTATCCCGGCACCTACCTGGCCACTTACTTCACTGTCCGGTCTAGAGCTCTGGGCAGCTTCATGTCTGCAGTTGTGGGAACCTTCGCGACGTGGCTGGGCGGATCTCTTGTCGACCTACCTTGGACTAAGAATCGACAGACGCGAGCCATCGCGACTTATGTCCTGATTGCCTCACTCAATAGCGCGACATACATATGGACTGTCATCATCCAGAATGAGTATCGATTTACGCTTCCCGTATTGGATTGGGCTCTTCAGGGCGAGTTTGGTCGAGGGTTCGGCGTCTACACGGGACGAGATTGCTGCTCCCGCGGTAGCGTCACGGACTTGCTCGGAATTTGCTTTTTTCGGGGATTTGAAGGATTCCCATCCTATTCAAGATCTTCAGTGGCGCCTTACTGGATACTGTGCTTCCAACCAACTCGTGTTGAGTGGAAAAATGTGACAGGTGCTAGAAGTTGAAGCCCAGCCCAAATAAAGTGGGAAGCCAAGCCAATATTGTAACGTGCAGCCATGTCATCCAAATAGGAAATGGGTCACTCTGTGCGGCATAGCCGGTATGCATACTATCGTGACTCTGAATGTTGAATGTGTTTGCCTTGAGCCCGGGACCATTGTGGCATGCTTCTCGATGTGGCGAGACTTTTGCCTTGGGCGCCGGGGGAAGTTGTCTCCCGATCACAGTAGCCGGGCGCGATGAGGTCCAGGATCGACTTGAAGAAGGCAAGCAAGAACTGCATCGGTCAGGACTGGTCTTCAACTGATGGTATGCAAATCAAGTATATAAACCAAGGTCGAAATCCCTTCCAAAGATTTATTCTCATCAGCATCAGCATTCATCTCTCCAGCCTCCAGTCAAACACCAGCCCTACAAGCTCCAATCGTTTAGTCTTCCGCCAGGAACTCTTTAAAAACATCAAAATGCAGTTCACCACCGCTCTCATTGCCATCTTCGCCAGCGTTGCCATCGCTGCCCCTACTGGTGACGGACACAACGGCGGCGGCTCTACTCCTGCCCCCTACGATCCTTGCTCTGGATTGTGCGACAGTGCCCAGTGCTGCGCGACCGATGTCCTCGGAGTCGCTAACCTTGATTGTGCTTCCCGTAAGTTGAAGCTATATTAATATTGATTCATTGAACCGCACCCTAATGATTCATAGCCACTTCGGTTCCCTCCTCTGCCAACGACTTCAGAAAGATCTGCGCGGTTGGTGGCCAGCGGGCTCGTTGCTGCGTCGTCCCTGTCGTAAGTGAATTCGAATCGTGAACGGACTTTTGTGTTCGTGTCTAACAACAAACAGCTCGGACAGGCCGTTCTTTGCCAAACCCCTGTTGGCGTTTAGAGTAGTCGCATCCGACGCTCATAGGCAACTTGTGCGCAGCACTCAGCTGACTGGTCTTGATCTGGAGGTACTGGTTGAGACGGATCTGATAACTTCACTTCACTTGAGGAATTCTTGATCGAAATGGAACTATGTAAACGAAGCTCTGTTCCGTACCAATAGCAGCCTGTCTTTATATCCTTTCAGTTGGCGCACTGGTGATTTGCTTTTCAAAAGACGGCTTACATGTAGATGGAAAGTAGAAGGCGAATGACGCGGGTTTTCGCCTCCTCGCCTCGTAGGCAAACAGGATCAACGCCATAGGTAACTTGACAAGTGCTTTGCAGCAATATCGCATGGCTATCAAGCGAGAACGAATATGTTAATCTCAGAGTTTTCAACATTCCTTCCTTCGTACCGTGAAGTTGAGATTGTCCATGACCGTGACCATAGTAAACCGATTGGTAGTGGGGTACCCTACTCTCGAGGTCCCAATCCTGATACCCCTGAGATTCTTCATCAACTTAACGTCGCATCGTAAAAGACTTGCATCCGCTCTCATCCAGTCGTCAGTGCAACTTTCAGACACATTGTCGCCATTTACAGATACTCCCGTGATTGTGATTTTGCATGGTCGCCGCTCTGGCTCGGACAACGTCCGGATGCATTTGTAGTCGAAGCCATCTAGATCGAAGTTCTCGACACGAGATCCGTTGTAGTCTCTCCTTATGGCTCGTGTGCTAGACACTGATGTTCCTTCGTATGTCAAGCACTTTCTATCAGAGACGTCATTTGGGCCTGCCACTGCGTTGATGTCGAAGCCTTCGTAGGCGAGTTCGAAGTATGGAGTCGGAGGTGAGAGAGTTTGTTTATTAGGGCTTGTTGGTGCGATATCATTGAACTGCATTTTGATTAGGTCTTCGTTGTCTTGTTGCGCTTTTGGTCATTTCAAATGCTCACTTACGCCAACATTGTAGTTCGTTGTGACGATTCTGCAAGCGCTCTCTTGAGTTCGTCCAACAGAACAGCTCATGAAGAGAATCAACATGAAAGGTAGATGGAAGAGACGCTTCATTCTGGTTGAAGTCCAGTCTGGTTTCCGCTGGGAAAATTGAATGATGGTTCTCACTATTGTCGAAAGAGGTGATCTACTGGCGAAAAGCGACGGCCAACACATCGCGTCAAAAGGTGAGGAGGAGTTCCTCTCAAATAGTGTTGCAAAAGTGGAACCACAATTGCTAAGCAGCAATTGCGCCTTATGTCCTTCGCAACAAATAGTCAATGTGGCCTGTGAGTCCCTTTGTAAGACTGGTGGTACAATAAAACCCTGTGGAACCTATTGCCCGATGTCCGAAGTAAGGTTTTTGATTCGTACGACTCAATTATCCTCGGGTCTCATTCATATTGGTTTCACCAAGACGCCGCCGCTGACATTCCCGCATTCATGATTGACCAGATGATCAGCTTCAGGGCATGAGATCTGTTGAAAGTCTTTCTACTGAGTCTCAACAACCCAGTCTGCTTTTATGAAGCACGTGCTCACTAGCACTTTTGACTTGGGTGGCAGCCCTAAATGTAATATGTATCGGCGATCTCACACTGTTGCATCACTGCGTTAGATTGTGTACTTGTGTTGGCCAATTCCTAGATTCGTACCGCTCTTTGTCTTAGGCCGTGGGGGAACTTTTCGATGTTGAGTTGCAAGTTCAACTCGCACGGCTGCATGCTTGAACATTTACGTAGAATTCTAATTCGATGCAGAGACTCGGAGATTATAAGCCATTAAAGTTACGACTAAGACTATCCGTGCTCAACGCCAGAACTATACCAAGAACAAAACATCCCAAAGTCTTCCCAGAACTACACAACCTCCCATGCTTGCACGCCACGCTCCGAAAATACCCAAACCATCACACTTCTTGCATACTATGCCTGCTAGGCAAGAGTACGGCCAAACCACCGCTTTTCTCAAGGCAGACACTGGGAATACCAAGGGTTGATGACAGTGCACTGGGACCCCGAGACACATTGAGTCTCTCCGTTGTATCCGTTTCCTCCACACTGCGCATACAAAGGCTGACCTCCACCAGCAGCTGGCGTAGGTCTGCACTGTGCGTAGTACGAGTCCATGGTGGAACAAGCGGCGTATGCTGGGCATGCCGTCGGACCGGTCCAGCCATTGCCGCCGCATTGCTGGTACAGACCCTGAGTGACCTCGCCGTTCGAGGGTGGTTTGGTGGTAGTCGGAGCCACGCTGGTGAGGGTTTTCAAGGTCGTCAGTGTCGAGGTGGATGTTCGGACAATGGTGCTTGTCGGAGTGCTGCTGCCGCCATTCTTGCTAGACGTTGAAGAGGTGGTGGAGGTAGAGGACCTGGCGGAAGATCTAGTAGTGATCTTAGAGCTAGAAACGACAGCACTGCTCCCAGCACGGGATGATGGAGCAATACTCGTGGTGCCATACGGTGTCGCGCTTGCGGAAGCAGTGATTGCGATCCTGCTCTGTGGTACCATCGAGACACCACCAGAAATGATTGCCGGTCCAGGCATGACATAGTCATTGAGATTGTCACGGTAGATGTTGTAGTAAATACCAGGATCGTTCGCTCCATAAAGCGCGGTGCCTAGAACCCCAGGGGGGTTGTACGTGCCGTCACCCGTAATCTCCAGGTTGATGCACTGGGGATAGCTCTGGGCCCCGTTCTGTTGGCCGGCGCTGTGGAGTGCAATGATGTCGTGACGGAGAACATAGTGGCCTGGTGCAATATTGGACGGGATGCGAACGAGCCACGCGTTCCCGTTGGCGATGAGGGCACTCGCAGCCCACTTGTTGGTTTGCTGAGGAGGGTCGATGAGGCCGGCACCGTCGATCTTGAAGAAGCGGAGGGCTGTCTTGTCAATGGCATTACATGGGCCGTTGCAGTTGGCCAGGAAGTCCATGACAGGGCCTTTATGACTGTCCGGCCACTCGGTCCATTGGAGCTGGATCGTATCGCCGGCAGCTACAGTGATGCGACCTTTGCCGGAGGCGGCTTGTTTGTGGCAGATAACATCGGGTGCGTTGTAAGCGCTTGGGTCGACATAGCCGTTGTCCTTCTGTTCAGCAGACCATCCGGCAACCAGAGGTGGGTTGTTGGTGTATGGGTCTTGTGTTGGGATGTAGTTGCGGTAGGAGACGCCGTTGATGACGATGTTCGTTACATGGCCGTGTGCGGCAACGGATGCAACTGAAGCCAGTGCGGCTACGATACGGGACGTCTTACGGATGCCCATGGTGTCTTGAAAGAATGGAATGACGATAAAATACGTCCAGTGGGAAGTGATCGACGAAGCTAGTAAAGAAAGACTAGTGGTTAGAGAACTGTGGATGGCGATATCCTAACTTGAATGCTTTCCATAAAGCGGCCAATCTTCAGTTCTTATACTCGCAAAGTCTTTCAAGTTGCGGATGTTCAACAACCGTGGTCGAACTAGGGATAAGGTGAGTCAAGCATCCCAAGGATTGACGGCCCCTGGCGGGGTCTTAAGTACGCGAAAGGGAGACGTGAGGCGCCTGTTGCCTCCCTCATCGGGCCTCAGAATGACTTGTCAAACTCACTGCAACGTTCACAAAGCTGAGTGAAATTTCTCTCCGAAGGCTCATCGGGCTGTGCCGAAAGACTTGTGTTTTGACGAGGAGTTACCGAAACCAGAGGCGGCTGAGATGCCTCAGAACACGCCACGACGGGTCGGAGACCACTCGGGAGCTTCCCTACCAACTAGTAAAGCGCAGGTTCCAAGGCAAAAAGGCTATAAGGTTTTGGAGCTATTCGCAACCGTCTATTTGTGGCGGCAGCAACGGAAGCCATCGCATCCAGACCACGACCATGTGGCTTTCTCGAGCTGGCAAGAATGGCGTTGGAATCGGGCTGCACTCATGGTGGATCCAGAGGATACCCAAACCTCAACCTGGGCTGCTTCGACAATATGACTTTCCGCATTTCTCTCCGTACGAACTGGGAAAAAGAAACAATGGTTATTTCTTATTGCATCCCCGCGGATTGGTTGCGATGGGCGGCCCGTGGTGTCCATCGGCAAGGGCGTCGGCAGGGCGAACCGATGCATCGTCCAACCAGACAGCCGAAAAGTCTCCCGAAAAGCCATCAAAAGTTTCACTTGAGACATCTAGGCCAATACGTCCGGTAAGAACGTCTCAGTCACCACGCCCAACTAGCGTCATCCCACAGTCTAGCCTCCTGAGTCCTGTCAAGATCGATAGTCAGGAGACGTGTAACCAGATGTCTCAACGTCACCTCTTGTCAAAAGACGCCGATGTCCAATCGACTCTTTTCCAGGGGAACAGAAGCCTCGGCAGGGCAATGGAGAAGAATTCTGGCCGTCTTGTGAAGCCCAAAGGGGATGTGGTACCCATCACCATGTCTTCGCCTGATTGCAGGAGCTCAAATCACAAGTTAGCGACTTTGGAGCAGAAGCAAGCGAGGTTTCCATCCGAGCCACCGTTCTTGATAGCTCGTGTCAACATGCGACGTGTCGCTGAGCAGAACATAGTCCTTCGACATGCGATGACCACGCGAGAAATAGCGCTTCAATCTTCCCAGGGCTATACCAAAGGGATAGAGAAAGTGGACCTGTCACATCAAGCATGTCTTTGCCGCCGCAGTTCACCGCAATCGGAGTCTCAACTCATCTCTAGCGTAGAAGTAACCGAAAATGTCTCTCCTGTCGTCCGAATCCGTAAAAGGTCCACCCAGAAGGGGGTCTAGGCGGATTCGAACAATCTCGGAACCTTGGCGAACAGATGATGTGCGGAATAATTTATTTCAATGAACTAGCTACGCTCCAAGGCCGCAGCACCGGTAACAAATCTGACAGGTGACAGGCGGTAACCACCCCAAAGGCAAATATGCTGGTGAACAGTGATGTTTTCATCCCGGAACGGTCCCGCCATTCGATCCCTGGCCCAGTTCATCATAAGCACAGCTGCCTCTTTGCCACATGGCTGGCTTTGTATGCAACAACAAAATCTAAGCACTCAGACACAACGACCATTCCAAATGATGTAACAGGTTCGCGTGGACTAACAAGCGGCGCGGCCACCTGCGCATGGCCGGACCCGCGGAGGAAAGCGCCGGGGATCATGGCCCCACACCGACCGGGCCCGGCGTAGGCTCCGTATAGGTGAACAAGAGCGCCTTGACGCGGCGTTCGAATCACCATTTGACTCAAGCCCAAAAGTGCGGACAAGACCGGAGCGATTCAGGCAGAGACAAGATGTTGAATCCGTTCAAGCGAGGCAGCCGAGACACGCAGCCTCGACACCGCCGCAACATTTCTCCTCCCTTGATTGCGCCGGGATGGTACAAAGGTATGATGAGGTAGAAGGCCGGGCGGCATCGTGGGTAGATCCGACGGCGCCCTTGAGTAACGAACAGAGTCGTCTGTCTCAACCCTCGATGATGAGAATATGCAAGAGCATGACAGGGAACAGAACGACCATGCATGCGTGCCGCACTGTCGAGCGCGCGACGCCGATGGCGACGTGCTTGAGAATGATGCAGATGAGCAAAAAGGCATTGAGAGCCGAAGTGATGGGGAACAGAGACGAGCGGGCCATCGTGTGATTGATTGATACCCGAACAACAAATAGAAGAGTGGAGATTGCGGCCAAAGACAGTTTCGAAAAAGTCGACAGAATCATTGATTTTCCTTGGGACAACATACGAGACAGACATGAAGAGAACGGACCATCGCAGGGCTTTTATCCAAAAATTGTTCATGCGGTAGGCTGCGATGCAGACTCATCCTCGAGGGGGCGGCCGCCTGGCATCGCCTCTTCAGGTCGTTATCGGCCCCCAACCCTCCACGAGTTAGCGTGAGATATTTGCAGCACCCCGACTAAAACGCCAATGTCACCCCAGGACGACCAAAGTCCCATGGCATGAACCCCAAATAAACCACGGCCTGGACGGCCCGGTCCACGGGATTCCTCGAGAGCCTCGGATACTGAGGCAAGGCTTGCAGACGACATGCATTGGCACATGGGCGGTGGTGATGGTGATGGGACGACGGAGGCGCGTAGTGCGGCAAACGCATCCCGTGCCCCTGGCTCCGCGTGCCTTCTTGTGCGTCCCCTCTTCTTGGTTCCTGTGACGATTGTGACGAACCTTTCTCAAACGAGCACTTAATCCGAGGGCTAGAGAGGACCTCGCGGCGGGAGTGACTGGTTGGGATGAGCCCCACGGTGTGTGACTGACAGGAGCCATCATGACATCCTGTATGCAGGCACCCGTACGACGCAGGCTTCGGTCTGCCTTCGCTCCAGGCTTTTATTCATTCTGCGCCAGGTTCCAGGTCGTACGGAAGGGAGGTTCTAGCGAAATTCCACAGATACGGACCACATCTAAATGTGACGGCGAGGTGACACGGCTTGCCGCACGACATGAAGCACGTGAGGACGAGATGACGAGGAACACAGTGGGGAGTGGGTGAACTAAATTTAAAACACAAGAATTTCTATTAGGGGTATGGCTCAGCGCGAGAGATGCTAGCTGAAGATGAATTACGAGCGTTTTCTTGATTTTGCAGGTACGGCCGTTTCTTGTTTTGTCTTGTATTTCAGGAAAGTGGTTGTTCTTTTCTCATTGATGCGGGTTTGTACAATAGCAAAATCTTAGAAGGAGGATATCATACCGTATCTCATCATCGTCGTAGAGGAGAGTGGTTCAGGGAGTTCCCAAAAATATGTCCCCGAACGCCTATGTTGTTTCCTGTGTCGTCCCAGTATACGTCTAGCACAACAGCAAAACAGTTTTCTCACGCACTCTCTCCGCACTCTCGCTCTTTCGAACTCGTACTCGGTTGTAACGACCAGTCGCTGTCTGTTGGCGTGTGATTCTTTGTTGCTTACTGGAAGCTTGGCATCTAGAACTCGCCTTCGGCACTGTTTCCAATGATACCGGCGGTCCAGAGACCAACAAGCCCCCACCAGCTGACCTTCCAGCCCCGCCAAAGGCCTTCCTTGCCTTGTCCCTTTCGGAACACTGTCTCGGCGACCTTGGGCTTGGGTGCCCTGCCCCTTCTGACCGGGGCAGGCGGGACAGGAACCGCTCGCGTACCCTCCTCATTCATGATGTAAAGCATGGTCCCCAAGACGCCATTGTACCGTCCGGCCGGGATGATTGTCTCCATCAGCTGATCCTTGCCGGCGAGAGCACGGATGTATGTGGAGGTGCTCAGGACAGCGACCTGGCCACGACGCAGCACGGTCTCGAGGGGAAGCTTGACGAAGAGAGCAACAGAGGAAGCACAAAACTTGGCGACAGAGAAGGTCGTCGGCGACACTCGACTGTCGATTAGGAATCGTGTGCGGAGCACCAGGGGTGTAGAGAGGGTGAGCAGGGGGTGGATAAGCGAATGCAGAATCGTGGGGAGAACGAGCGGTGAGGGGCAGACGTAGGAGGGGAGGGCTCGGAGGGTCGCCAGCGTGCGGCGAGGCTGCTTCGAAGTCGGGGTGACGAGGAGTCTATCAAAGTATCAGCAACAACCCCCAAGAGCAGCTGGTTATCAAGGATGGCATGACATACCGTGTGCGGACCAGGTCCAGAGGTGCAAGAATCAGGCCGGTCGCTACGGCTGCGGCCGCGGCAACGCACAGCGAAGCCCACGGATAGGGCGATGCGATGTCAATGAGACGGTCGATATCCTCCTTCACGCCGAGGTCTGGGACGTTGAAGAGGGCACTGAGAGCACTTCTCGACCAGTTCTCGAACAAGGACGAGAGAATGGAGTATAGGAAGGTGGCATTTGAGCCCTTCCACACGCCCCACGCACCCTCCTTCTGCCACAGCTGCCCAATAACCTCCATCAACGAGTCTGGTCGTCGAATATTGAGCTGATGTGGCGGCAACGGCTGCTTCGCTGCCGGGGTGCGAGGAGGCGAGGGTTCGTGGTGCCGGGCATCCTTGGGTTGGGATGGCGTCGGCGTCGTCGGGATGTTGGAGGTGAAGTATGCAGGCTCGTCGAGGTCAGAGTCGGACTCGGATCCAGGCTCGTCCCAAACGTTCTTTCCAAAGACCGGCTGCTTCTTCTCCAGCACGGGAGAGGCGAGGGGCGTGGGTTGCTCGGAGGCGGGTGGTGCCAGAGTCAGATCATCATGGCTCCGGACCTGCAAAACCGTCTTGGCCACCTCGAAGGGCTGAGCCATGAGGACGGAGGTGTATTTCCATAGCAGCTCGTCGACGAGGTCCCTGACAGTTTGGACAACAGAGGGAGAAGGCTCGCTGATGTAGTCCTTGTAGTCGATATCGGAGAAGATGTCGCGTGCCTTGGACGCGTACCGCTCGCTGGTCGCATTTGCAGCATGGCGGGCGAAAGGCTTGGGCTGGGAGGCGGCAGCAGCAGCTGCAGACGTGGGATCGGGGGCCTCGCCAATGGTCGGCGACCTGTAGTACGGTCTGAGGGGGTTCACCCCTTCTCGCTGCGTCGACATTTTGGTGTTTGGCGGGTGAATTTTGCAGCTCAAGGCTGGTGGTGCATGATTTGGGGAGCTGCCCACCGCTCCCAATTTTGCATGATGAAATGGAAATCGCTCGGAGATAAGATTAGCGGGGCGCTTAGCGGGAAGCCCAAGCACGACAACCAGCAAATGAGAAAAAAAAAAACAAAAAACACACAATGACTGCCCAACACACGCGCTTGCCCGCCGCTTGCGTTGCGCTGGAGAGGGGTTCCTTGTGACGCTCGGGCCATCCGTCCTTCTTTCCGTCATTTGCCGTCAGCGCCCGCGAAATGGACCCTCCGGAGGCGGAACATCGCGAATCGCCGGCCGATAAGGCCGAGGGGTGTGGGCCTTATCGGAGCTCCCACCACCCAAAGGAGCCTATAGAAATTTCTCTGAATCCAATGACATCTCCACAGTGCCGCTTCCCTTGCGCATTTATTCAAGCGAAGGCTTTCCAACGCTTCTTCGGCCCCCGGCTTGCTCACAGCGCCAACCAACAGAGCAAACACCGACAAATTGCCGTCACATCAGCTCAACCGCCGTCTCTGAGGGGCATGCCTTTGTTTTTAAGCTGTCCGTAACGTCCGATCATTATCCTTGTCCAGCCCATCCGGTTGTTCTGCGCCCTCCCACGAATATCCCGAGCAAAAGCCCGCCGAGAACCGGACCCTGCGATATTATGTCTTCCACCCGATCTCTCTACAGGCTCGCCGCCGGCGCAAGCAGGCAGGCTCGTCCTTTGCAGAAGCAAACCCGATCCATCTTCAGCTCGACAGCACCCTCAAGGACGATACGGTCATTCGCACTCAACAAGCTTCAATTGCCCTCGGCGCGCAGCTTCTCCGTCTCGGGCTTCAAGTCGCATGGCCACATTACCCCTCCCAAGGCGGGCGAAGAGTAAGGATGGACACATACAGGTTTTGAGAGCTCTTGCTCACAGATACGCAGGCTCTATGTCACTTTCATCGACAAGGACGGCGACGAGTACAAGATTGCCGTCAGCGAAGGAGACAACCTCCTTGACATCGCGCAAGATAATGACTTGGAGATGGAGGGTATGTGCTTCTATGTCCCACTCGCTGGAGAATATCGGCTGACTTGATGCATCAGGTGCGTGTGGAGGCTCCTGCGCCTGCTCGACCTGCCATGTTATTGTTGTCGACGAGGAGCACTACGACAAGATGCCCGAGCCCGAGGATGACGAGAACGACATGCTCGACCTCGCATTCGGCCTGACCGAGACGAGTAGGTTAGGATGTCAAGTCACAATGACAAAGGAGCTCGACGGTCTCAGGGTCAAGCTGCCGTCCATGACCCGCAACCTCCAGGCCAGCGACTTCTCATAAAAGCACTTTTAGCATGGGGGCGTTCGCTGCATACCAATTCATTTAATCACTCTGTACTATATTATACAATACCGCGCAAAAAAGGAGGGGGTCACGGGGAAAAAGTAGGGTGTGTTCTTAAGCAAGCACGGCATCACGGTTTCGGGACGGATACATCAAGCTTGGGCTTTTGCTAGACATTTGGCGGGTATCAAGGATGGTTGGGAGGGAATGAAATCACTCCTCTAAGAACATATTTGCAGAAACGAGAAATTAAGCCGCGCGGCGATCGGGCAGACGGCATGATATTTTTGTTGTCTCAAACCTTCCTCTCCAAATCAAGCCTCCTCCAGTGCGCCCTTCTTCAGTCCTCCGCCGCCAGACGCAATCAGGTCCAGGAATCCCTTCTTCGACATGTCGTTGATCTTCTGCTCCCTCCGATCAACACCGATAACACCATCCTTGCGCGCCTTCTTCTCCGCCTCGACAGCCTTGACCTGTGCCGCTCTCACAGCGTTGAACAGCTTCACCACACCTCTCTGCGCGACCTTACGCAGCCTCTTCTCGCCCTCCAACATCTCTCCCGTCGAGGTGCCCTCCTCCTCCGCCGCAACCAACACATCGCGCACGCGACCCTTAGACTGCGCCTCCTTCTTCTGCGCTCTCAATTGCCTCTTCGCCTTAGCCTCGAGCGCGATATCTACAGCCGCCTTGGAAGCCTCGAAGGCCTCGGTACTGCGAGCCAGAACGGGATCCGCGCGCTTCGCGTTCGAGAGCTTGGTGGACAGAATCTTGGAGATAGAGGTCGAGAAGGCGGAAGGATCGTTGCGCCTGCTCTTCTTGCGCGGTGCGCCGTCCTCGTTGTCGCTCGCTGCTGCGTCGGAATCCGACTCGGACTCGTCGGTTTCGCGAGGGGCGTCCCTGGGCATTTTGGACTTTGTCGTCTTGGTCGGCTTCTTCAGCTTCTTCGGTGCCGGGCGGTCATCGCCGGAGCTAGCGGAGTCGGAGTCTGAGGGGGCGCCGTCATCGACGGCTGCGTTCATAATATCATCGTCGTCGGAGTCGAGAAGGTTGACTGCGTTGAAGCCCTCTTCCTCGTCGGAACCGGCCTCGGATTGCTTCTTGGTTTGTCTCTTTTGCTTCTTGGACGGCGGCGCGAGGCGACCGTCATTTTTCCTTTTCGTTGTCGAGGATCCGGCCATGATTGCGCTGATTTGCTGTCGCAATTGATGTGTGAGAAGTTGGGGTTGATGGGTACAATGTACTGGCGGCAGAAAAAGTTCCCAAGTAGCCGTACCAAAAGTCAAAATTTTGGGCGGTCTGAGTGGGGCGACTGCCTTATCATCGGTGAACAGACCGAGATAAGAGCTGCCGACCGAGTCACACCGATACCATTGGGGACGCTCACCTCAACCCGAATAGGGTCACCGCTGCTCGCGATAGCCCCACATCGGTGATCGGTGAACCACACCTCAGGAATCACACCGAATCGACGGTCCATCAGTAAAGTCAGCCGCAAAAAACATGCACCTCCATTATCTTTCGTCGGATTTGCGGGCAAGTTTCAGAAGCTCAGCCAACATCTGGCCAGCCATTCCGTCATCCGTCGGGGACCATCCCAAGTGTCGACTCTTACCATTTCGGGTCCTAGAGACCGAGCCGATCGCTAGGCAAGCCCAACCTCCACTTTCCGGCCGCGTGCTTCTAGATCAATTATTTATGGATCAAGCTTTCGCCTGCACCAAGCAATGGCTGCCTGGTCAAAGCCAAGGCGGACACTTGACAGCCTACCCTGTACAGTTGTGAGAGTTCAGATGTCCCCGGAATCACCGGGTGTTTAGATGGCTGCCAATGGTCGGGAACTTGACAGACTTGCGTTCGTAGGCACAGAGTTTGAGGGAAGGCTTTTGATTTGCATTCTAGGAATATCTCAATCCCGCTTCTACGTCGTGATCCGTACAGCCCCTTGACTACACGATGCTGCTGAGCTGCTGAACGCGTCCGGACCGTGGGGTCCTCCGTCGAACAACCATGGACCTGATGCTCGGCCCTCGATGCATCTCGGGTCGTGGCCCCCATCAGCTGTAAGATCTTTCAGGTTGTTTCAGCTGTAGCGCTTTGCATCACGACTGATGCTCCAGCGAGCTCAGCGAGCTGTACGCCTACTTTCCTTACAGCATTGTATGAGGAAAGCCTCTACGCTTCAGCCAATGACAGATAATTGCGAGCCGCTCTCGACGCCGGTATCTGGCACTACATGATGGCTACCCCAGCAGCTGGATGATTACTTGAAGTCTGTTACACGTCTACTTTTCATCTTTCGTTTCACATCTTTATTCGTCGAATCGAATGGGCTCTCCTGAACACCTCCTTAGGTGAATCGTGACGCGCACCCTTGCCTTAGGGAATCGTAGCAGGATAGTTGCCGAAAGGCTGAGACTAATTGGTTCCTCAGTTGACAGGCTATCGCTTCCAACCTGGGTCATTTTATCCAGGTTTCGACTCGCACAAGACATAGTAACTTTCAAGATGATGCAGGGCTTTTGTGCTGCGGCTGTGATTTTTCGTATCGAATACGTTAGCCGAGTTCCGTAACAAGGTTTGAGAGTTGTCAACAGCCCTTAGTCGCAGCGCTACAGCGCTCTTATTCGACACATTCTCGTGCTCAAATGTAGTTCGCAAAGAAGATCCTCATCCGATCTCGTCTCAAATCTGCTGGTTGCCCGAGGACATCGTGCCAGTCGCTGCTTTAAGTGCCTCGTTAGCGGTAGATTGATGACAGTAACTACCATTGTAATATGGAGGCCGGGTGATGTCAGCGGCGTTTGCTGTTCTGTGTGTTCTGGCCAGGGACGTCAGGGGTTTCACTCTGGTAATGATGAACCGGAATGGGGATCAGGGGAAACCATACCCCGGCCAACGATGGCGATGTTATTCCAGATGAAGGCAGTCACTACACCGATGGTGCTGCACAATCACTGTAAAATCTAACTGAATAATCTCACTGCAAGAAATCTGTAGATGACTAGATGCACCTATCTCTTGCTGAAGCCTGAGCTTTCTGGTGACTTGTGCATCAACAGCTCCTCTTAGTTGTAAAGAGCTAGTAACGCCTTTTGCGACATACGAGCCCGACCATCTTCCACCGGCTTCTCGAACGGGCCGTCTCATGACTGATGCGATTCAACTACTGGGTGCTAATCTCGTCGGGCACTCCCGAGATACTTTGGCGTCCTTTGTCTGTCGAAGCGACCGTCGGCTACGAAGCGCCAAATTGTAGTCTCCAGCCCCATAACACAATCACGACATGAGATTTTATGCGGGCAAATGAAAGCCCGACAAATGAAGTGCCAATTCTTGGACCTTCATGACTACTGAGAGAGCCTCGTCCCCAGTCGGACTCGAATAAGAAGCCGTCTTACACTCTAGGCACGCACGCCTAGACAGCAGCAGGCGGTCTTGACGCGAACGTCCCGATTAGGCAAGTCGCCTTACCACACGCGGTTAGCATTCCCGCGGAAGTAATTCTCGCCTGTGAGCCGACCCAGGCCAGTCCCTGTTTCGACCTCTCACCGGGCGTGTTTACACTACGTGCCGTCAGAATGAGCACTGTTTAACTGGAGAACAAGCACGCGGTCTCCCATGAGATGGTCTGTGTACATCCATCGGAAGAGCTCCCGTAGCGAAGAAAATAGGTTCTCGGAGTGACATGCACATCAGCCCGAACTCGAGCCCGCGTCGACGGCGAAGGGCACGGCGAGCGGAGGCCGGACGGGATAGCGGAATAGTGGGGGTGAAGGTAAATATTCCGAGGAACACCCCCGTCTTATTGAGTTATCCACCATCTCCCTGCCTGTAGAGAAACTCTCTACGGCATCTCGATATCGTTGCGAGGCCATTACCAAAGCTCACATGCGGTCGCGCAAATTCTCGTCGTTTCTCTCGCAACACCAGGATAAACCGATACAGTTCGATTTCGTCTGAAGACAGTGGCAGCGGTAAGTGGATGATCTTCTTTGCATCTCGTCCGGATTTAAGCTTATACACAGAGCAGTATCGGGCTCTACGCAGCGCCCTCCAAACCTCCCCCAAACACGCGAAAGCCGGGTTCGCCCCGCCATCACTCACCTGTACGTCTGCGAATCTGAACTCTCTCAGCCCTACCCACCTACACCTTGACATTTTCAGTCGAAACCAATCCCATCTTTCCGTCGGCCTTCATCTGCCTCTGCAGCTGTCTCGCGCGCTTCACACCGAGCCCGTGGTTGAAGACCTCGCGGATGTCCTCGAGTGTCATGTTCTTCACCTCGGGGTAGTAGAAGAAGATGGAGACCCATCCGAGCACGCAGATGGCTGCATAGAACCCAAACGCACCCGAGGGCGTCGTGTTCTCCATTTGCGTCAAAAACGTGGATGCCACAATGATGTTGGAGCCCCAGCAGGACATTGTAAGCATCATCGTGCCCATGGCACGCACCTCCATCGGGAAGAACTCACTGCTTAGCCACGCCGTGTTGCCGATACCCGACGAGTAGAAGCCGACAAAGAACACCATGCTCACGAGCACAATGATAGCCGGTGGCCCCAGCGTGGCTCCTTCTCCGAGGGATAAGTCGTGATTGATCAGAATCCATTTGAAAGCCACTGCTGCAACGATCAAGAATAGCCCCATGAACTGCACCGTGCAGAGCAAAATTCTCCTCCGGCCGACCCTGTCAACGAGCAAAAGATTGACAAGAGTGAAGATAAAGTTGGTTCCAGCGATGATGGTTCCGACGGCAACGGGGTTGTCGAATCCCACAAGAGAGAAGATGAGCGGGGAAAAATACATAAGAGAGTTGAAGCCGCTTAGTTGGCTGATGGCCATCAAACCACAGGCCGAGATCAAGGCGCGAAGGTTTGCGGGAATCACGTACAGCTGCTTGAGCACCCACCACTGTGACTTGCCGGCGTTCATGTTCTTCGCTTCCTCGACGTGGAATGTGATGTGTCGAACCTTCATCTGGATCTGCTCTTCCGTCCCGTTCGGGAAGATTTTTCGAATGACTTTCTCGGCCTCCTCAGACTTATCGTGACAGATGAACTGTTTGGGAGACTCTGGGCAGAAAAGCAGTAAACAGGCAAGGATAATGGCTGGAATAGCGCCTCCCCAACCAAGTACCGCCACCCGCCCTGTACGTGCACAAAGCCAGCACCGACGCCATAGCTTATAAGCTGTCCACCCGTGATGCACATGTTGTCGAGACCAATCATGCGGCCCCTGTATTTGGCCGGAGATAACTCTGCAATGTACCTAGTCATGGTTAGTCTACGTTCGTTTTCGCTTCGTTTGTTGCATAGGGTGGACTGCAAGGCTTACATGGGGATGATCATAGCTGCAGAGCCAACGCCGAAGCCGACGACAAGGCGGCCTACTGTCATAACTGCCAGGGAGAACGATGCGGCTTGGAGGATGGCTCCGGCGGTGAACAAGAAGCAGCCAACATAGATGGCTATCTTTCGTCCGAAGCGATCCGCTGTAGCTCCAGCAAAGATGGCACCGATGAAGGCCCCGCCCGAGGTGATCGAGGTGATAAGCTCTTTGTCAGATGAGCTAAGGGTGTGTCCAAGATCTTGACTAATGTACACCGATACAGCAGAGATGATGCCGGTGTCGTAACCGAAGAGCATCCCGCCAATGGCCGCAGTGATAGACACCAGCCACGAGAACTTGCCAGTTTCGGTTTGTTCTATTGAATCAAGCTCCTCTAGTGGAAGTCGGCCTTCGGTGGAGAGTTTGTCCAGCACAGACTCATTGTGCTGGACAGATTCCTTGGGGTCTTTGGTGTCCATCTTGGCTTGCAGGATACCGGGGTAGACTAACAACAATCTTCCTTAGAGGAAGTAGAAGGTGGATCGGGATGGCTATGAGACAAGGTGGTTCTTAGATCTGGTAATGGCATGCTTCTGTGGAGCAGATGTCCGTCAGAATCTGGGGTAAACCAACATCTTATATCGTTGACGAAGTCCGATAGTATTGTTGCGCTTGAGAGTGGTCATTCGCACGTCTTTGTCTTTAGCGCGCGTTCAGTGAACATCGATAACTCAGCTGAATGGTAACATGGCCGCCGTGCTATCGTCCATCGCCCCGACAAGACATCGTCCGCGGTGATAATGACCCAAATCAGACGATGCCATCAATCTATATGACATGAAATCCGGGGAAGAGGATGGCAATACGATGTTGCGTGCCAATCACAGGAAACCCAAATGACAAGCGTGCCGGCACTTCTCCAATATCCAGCCCAGCCGAGCCGAGTCAGGCACCTTCACCCCAGATTTCCCCAGACTTTATCTTTGACAACCTACCCAGACAGTCGCTTGGCGGCCAACAGTTTATAAACCGCGGGATTCTTGGCCAAGTTCAGGGACGCATATGCATCCCCCGGGGTCGATGCATCAGCTAATCGCCACGAGCTTAGAGCGGCGCCGGTGGAGTTTGTCGGTTATGCTGATGCGCTTTGTCGTCTACTCATTCCAGTCATGACCCATACCACAGTTACCGAAATCATTCTTTCGACTTGATCTCTCGGCGCCATACCTTCAATGGCATTGCATTGGGCATGCAGTTCATTGCTTCCCGCTGTTCGGGCTCCCATTCGGGGCATGGCAGGGCAAACTCGTACCTGTGCAACACACTCGCGAGCAGTACAGTCTGTTCGAGGTAGCTGATATTCCGACCAATACAGCCACGCGCTCCCGCACTGAAGCTGACAAAGTATGGCTGCAGGTCTTTACCCTTATCACCAAGCCATCTTTCCGGGATGTAAGACTCAGGATCTGGGAAGATCTTAGGGTCCCTATGAACGATGTATGCCGATATGGAGACTGTCGTGTCTCCCGGGATGAAGTCTCCAAGAATGTAAGCGCCCTCCGGAGGTGTTCGACGGGGCAAACCGAAGGTGGTCGGCGGCACGATACGAAGGGACTCGTCCAAGCAGGCGCGCAGATAAGGCAAATGTTTGATCTTGTCGTATGGCGCCACGATCTCATCCGAATCGAGAACCGAGTCGATTTCTTCCCGCAGCTTGGCCATGCATCTTGGGTTCTTCAACAACCAATACATGACGTTATTCATCGCGATTGCTGTTGTGTCGGACCCTGCGTTCATCATAATAGACACTTCAGCAACGATTTCACCCCAATCGAGACCGTTTGACGTTCCATTCTTATCTTCCATCAGGGCTTGAAAGAAGTCGGACAAGTTCTCGCCTGCCTGATACCGCTTCAGGCGCTCGGTAGCTCGGTGATAGACAATACCGTCCCAACCCTTGTTAAGGCCCCACCAGTTCCGGAAGGTTGGCGACAGGTAGGATGTGAGTCTTTGGTTGAACTTGTACCACTCTGCGGACCAGACCGTGATGGACTGGGCAAGCGCTGTGGAGTGCAGACAAGCTCGAAAGTTAACATCGTGGATGCTGCCATCCATGCGCTCAGCACGAACAAGATCATGGCCTTGATCGAGGAACCCGAGACGCTCGCTTAAGCCAATGTCAGCAATGGCATCGAGAGTGAAGAAGTTGGTCCAGGCGCGGTAGTCGAATGTGAGATCTTCGGACTCTGGACGAAGTCCACGCTTCAATGGCATGGTGCAAGCCTTGTCGGCGCCACGAATGAATCGTTCCGCCTTGTCGGAGACCTTGTACTCCCAACTTTCCAGGTTCTTGAGGGCGTACGCGGCCGATAGGACCTTGCGCTTTCGAGCATGTTCGACCTTGTCGACAACGTCTGCCAAATGGAAGTGAGTTCCAGACAGTGTCTAGTTCTCCTTTAAGACACTTGGATCCATGGCCGTAGATATCCTTGATGGCATCGACGGTTCCATATGAGAGGGAGTTGGGTCCTATGCGCAGCACAGGATGCTTCTTGTGCTTCTCATAGAGAGTCTTCGATCGAAATCCGAGAGCGGCCTCTCGCATGAAGACGAGGTTTGTGAGGCCAGCCAAGGGCTTGAAGGCAGGGTAGCGTCGAAGCCTTTTGGGGTCGCGGAAGTACTCCACGACTGGATATACGATGAGGTACAGGACGGCAAGCACCAATGCCGCCGCAGGCACGAGTACGGAATACATGGTGGATGGCCTTTAGGTCACTTGAGACAGTATTCCCGCCGTGTTATGCTTGGGAGAAGAGGCAAAGAAGGCAAAGGACGCTGAGGAGGAAGAGAACAATACGATTGCAGTAAGAGAGGGCGAGCATTGAAATAGATATCCAAGAGCGACCTCAAGGCCAGCTGACTTCCCACAAGGGCATGAAATTTCGCGGGACTACGTCGATGTATCACAGTGCTGTCGTTGAGGCGAGGTAGCAATCCGCGGGTTTGTCAAGGACATTTACGACATTCCGCACTCTGGGCTGAACTTCTAGCGCCGGCGAAGATGTCCACAAGGACCAAAAGTTGCCTATTTGAAGTAACCACTTGCCTATCATGTCGCGGACTTTCCAATCCCATCATTAAAGTGCCGTTTATTGACGCAGACAGCGGCTCGAGCAGGGTCCCGAAACTAAGGGATATGGTTCTGCAGTGACAACCCCCACATGCTCCCCGCAATCCCCGCGCTCTACGACCGATCCTGCATCAAGACTTTCCAATCTCGGATGTCCAGGATAGAAAAGTTGCCTATCTGAGTCAGTTCCCCATCATTAAGGCCAGCCTCCCTTGGTTTCTGGTCCAAAATAGCAAGTTTTCTGGTCGCTGACGGAGAATCTTAGCTCCCGACTTGCCTTTTCTTTTGTGGTTCCCGATTCCTTCCTAACTACTCTATCTCAATATTCCGACTTGCCTTTTCAATATCAGAAAGGCAAGTCGTCTCTGAGATAGGAAAGTTCGCTAGCGCATGACGCGCCGCGAATTGCCAAACACAGCGTCCCACCCACACGGTAAGTTGGCCGTCTACGGGGATGGTTGGGACGACGGCGCCTTGATAATAAGCCTCATCGATGTCGCTAATGTCTCTCATTTAAGTGGTCAAGTCGGCCAACTTCCTACTTCTCCAGTCATACCTCCGTCACATCACACTGGAACTGCTGCATCCACCACTCCCCTCTCTCACCACTCGTAGAAATATCTCTCGCCAGTGATGGCTATCGCGACGCTCTCGTTCGCTGAAACCATTCAAGATTGGCGACGAGCCGCTCCGCATGTGACGAGGTCAGCCACTGTATACAATACGAGTATACGGGGGTAATTGGCAGCGGGTTATCGCTGGGTCTAGAGTGTCCCTGATGCCCGCTCCCTTCTTCACATTGTGTGTTCCCAACAGATGTGAACAACACCAAACACGAGAGAGATCTCAAGCTGTAATGTATTTTTCATTATAACCGGGCTAACTATCATCTTAGCAAACATTACGTAACCATACTCAATCCGCCGACCGAAATAGAACGAGTTCTCTCATGTGTGACCCTTGACCTTCAACTGCAGCCTCAAACTTTGCCGAGCTACTAGATGGGGTAAATGAACTGTTTGTTCTGCAGGTCCGTCAGGTCCAAAACTGCGATGTCAACCTTGACCCTGACAATTTCTCCGTTCTCATCCACTTGCTCCACGTAGCCTTCGCGCTCATCATCACTCAAAGAGGCAATATACTCCCTCCTCTCCGCATTCCTTCTCGCCAAGATGAAGCGGATGATCCACAGGATGACTGGTGTACCTACCCAGCTGACCGTGATCATAGATACCCATGCACCATAGAACCTCGGCGCATTGCTGGGGATCCAGATCTGTGGAGACACAAGATTTCCGACGCTGTATCCCAGCATAAACATGACATTGCGCGTCAGCTTCTTGGTGTATCCAGCGGCTGTTGATGTGGTCCAGCCCAAGGCAATGATGTATGTGACGCCATAAGTCGATGCTGCTAAGATAAGACACCCGAGGAGCCCGATCTTCTGCTCCCAGTCGACCGTGGTCATCGCGATACCTCCCGCGACAGCGGGCATACACCACACGGTTCCGTGGAGAGCCAGATTACTTGGCCATCTTCGCAAAGCCAAAGTCGCAACAATACAACAGGCCACGCCAAACGCACCACCTGCTGCGGCGACGAGTGTAGACCCAAGAGGTTTGATGCCAATGGAGGTGGTGATGAGGTTCTTCTGCCCGTAGTTGAGGTTGTTCGAGTACATCAGCGTGAATGACTGCAGCGCAAATAGCCATGACACGGGATCCTTCATCGTCTCGATGAACTGCTCCTTCTTGAAATGCTTCTGCTCAATCGAGCTTTGCTGGGCTTTGTGTACGCGGCGAATGACCTGGACCTTTTCTTCGAGAGTGAGGAAGCGCGCCTCGGCGGGGTTGCTGGGGTAGTCGATCCACACCCAGATGGCAAGTATGAGCGTCAGCCCGCCGGTAACGACATGAAGAAGCTTCCAGGGTAGGACTGGGCCAGTGCTCCATAGCAAGCCGTAGGAGATGAAACCAGTCAGGATAGGCGCTGCTTGACAGGTGATCCACAGCACGGGCTGTAGGAAAGACTGTTCATGTCGGTTGAAGAACATGCCGATAGTGACTTCCATTGCGGGAACGATTACGGCTTCTGCAGCGCCGAGAGCGAGTCTCATCACCACAAGTCCAGCGTATCGAGTTGCGACACAGTGGAGGAAGATGATCACTGCCCAAATGAAGACAGTGATTGCGACGTATTTGCCAAAAGGCAACCGTTGCATCAGATAGTGCCCAGGCCATTGGAAAGCTAAGTACCCTATGAAAAGTGAGCATTGACCACGTAGGATTCGAGCCGGTATCCATACCGACGTAGAACATGGTGTTCAGGTTGTTATACTGCGCTTGCCTAATACCGGTTTCCTCGAAGAGACCCAAGATGGCAGCGTATCCCAGTGTTGACTTGTCGACCTAAAGAAGGAAGACGGAATTAGTATCGACCATAGCTCTCGTATTGCGAGTGCAACTTACGAAAAGCATGATGTTGATAGCAGAAAGAAGCGTCATGATGCGCCAGTACAACTTCCGACGCAGCTTCTTCTCCGCTTCGGGGGTAAGTGGACCGAAATCATCGCCGTGCTCCTCAAGGAACCGTAACGTGACGTCGGCGTTCTTCTCGCTGACGGTCTTGCCCTTTGGGGGACTTTTCACCGAAGGCTGAACCTCCTTTTCGTCGGCCATCGTGATAAGCGCTGTCTGCTAATGGGCTGCGATGTAACGACCAAGGACCATCCAGTCAGAGCGTGTAAAGCAACGAAGCCACATGTAGACCATCTGAGAACAGTCGCTGCAGCCTCGTGGCTTTTATCGCACATTATATCAATCTGCAGTGGAGCCGGTGATGAAGCGCTAGAAAGGCGCAATTGACTTGAGTTCTTGTCACTCCAATGTTGGATCGTTCTTTAGGATTGGCTCCACCAATGCACGATGTCCCCCCACTATCACGCAATCTCGTGGGATGATGAACCAAGCCATTTAGGTTGTCTTTATGGAAAGGCTTGACAATTCGGCCTTTGAAATGGCTTAAATGCGCCATTAAAGATTCTGACGCAATTGAGCCAAGTAACTTGAAATCATAAGGGTATGAGAGATTCAGGAGACTGGTCCTCTAATGTTAGCCATGTGCTACCTCAGGTCTCAAGGTATCCAGGACGTTCTGCAGAGATATGTCCTTGGCCTAGAAATAAGCCCGAAAAACAATGGTTGTGACTTGAAGAAAGTTGGGCCGAATCATCTTTACGGCGTCCCGGCCAGCATCTAACCTGGCGACCCCGAACGTTAGCAAGCATTTTGTCTAAACAGTACGTCCAAGCATATTCTGGTCGTACGATAATGTTGTGCTGTAAGGTTTTCAGTTCAGTCTAATGCCCGAATAGACAAATCCGAACTGAATTGATGCTAACGCCGATCCTTAATCGTCATTTTGTGACTGCTATTCGGGCATGTCTTGACTCATGCGCGGCGTTTACCGGCTACTCGGTGATCCACGCCGGGCGAATGGATGCCAAGGCCCTTGAACCATTCAGGTCTCCCGCCCGTCCCATCGGCCGTATTCGCCATGGTTCTCGGCTGCGAGGGGGCGTAATTCACTGGAAGGGCGGAAGGACAATACCGTACAGAGCCCCGGATGTCCGAGTCGCACTCCACAATCGCGGTCCTCGCCTATGGGATATGGCAAATTGTAAGAGCCGGGAAATATTTCATATGAGTCTCGAACTATGACAACCTTCCTTCAACCTTCCGTGTCTTTACTATTGACCAAAAAGAAACAGAAAACCAGACCAGCTTCGGAAATGAAACCATCCATAGTTGTTATACTTGGCCAAACTCGGATGCAATTATGAAAGCCGGCTATTAGGACATCAAATTTCCCCATTGCTGACGATGTCATGGAATGCCTTCCGACTGAAATTGTATGTTGCGCCAACAAGGAACCCGCCGGGTACTCTAGGGAAGACTGAGCCATCGACAACCCTAAGTCCCTCGACACCATGAACTCGGAACTTTGAATCAACACAGCTATCAGAGCTGTCCTTGCCCATTCTGCAGCTGCCAGCGGCATGATGGCTCCAAGTGTGATCTCGGATGTGCTGCTCAAGCGAACGATCTGCCGGGGGGTCAACGACCTCGAAGGGCTGATACGGCTCTCCAGTGGCGTTCATAATGGACATCAGATGTTCCAGGCCCTCGCAAAGAGCAGCGATATCAACCTCGGAATCCTCCTGGTAAAAGTTGAAGTTGATCTCTGGGGTCTCTCGGGGGTTGGACGATCGAAGCCTCACAGTGCCCGTCGGATTCCCGTTTTGCATCTTCACAACAGCCCAGAAGAAGGATGTTGGCGGCCGAGCGATTTCGCTGAATCCAGGGTAGTGACCATCAAAGACGCCACCGGCCGCACCGAACATGATGAGATCGGAGTCTGCGTTCCTGGAGTGGTTGGTTCAATACAGCATGAAGATAGGAGCAGCGGCCTCGCCATATGCGTCATAGCCGGCCTCCCATTGCGCAAGGCAGGGGTCAGTCTCCGGGCTATCAGGCGTACATCTTGCGAAGGAACTGTTCTCCCATGCGATGCTCGACTGAACATTGATGCCTGCCTCGTAGTTATCGTGGAGAAACTCCCCCTGGTAAATTTTTCAGTGTGAAGGGATTTCTTGCGGGGAGCCGTTGCTTACAACGGCAGGAAGTTCAACAACTGGGATGTTGAATTTTTCCAACTCCTGTCGAGGTCCAATACCACTGAGCTTGAGAATCTGAGGAGTGTTGAATGCTCCACCCGAGATGATCACTTCTTTCCTGGCCGTAACAGTACGTAACTGTGGTTCGACCGAGGAGTCATATCGTTGGTCGGCCTCATAAAGACCTTCTCCAACCATGTACCCCACACCATAGGCTTTCAAGCCAGGGCCGGACTTCTTCGTCAGAATTCGTGTCGCAAGGCTGTGGGTACTCAACGTCAAAGGGTATCGTGAATTTCCCTCTTCACTGGTCGAAGCCAAAGTCTCGGCGACGTAGTTCCAAGGGCTGTTTCTGCGGCGGTTCTCGTCAACTTCATGAATCCTTCCTCGCTGTAGTCTATCTTCCAAGACCACCATGCCGCTGGTGGTCGGACTTGAGGTTGGGCGCAGTCAGTTGATATCGGAGTTACGGACCATGGTCATCAAAGCACTAGCGGTGGCTGGCCTACTTTCGGATTAAACGATGTAAGCTGACCAACTTATCCCGAAGGTATGTGTCCCAGGCCAAGGCCCGCCAACCGAAGCCCATCAGCTCTTAAAAGCGACCACAGTCCACAACGACCTCTGACGAACTATGGCTGCGCAGAGAGGAAAGCCCAATGGAAATTTCTAGGCTGTGCTGGTGGGCTGCGAATTGACAGAAGTTCGACCCAACGTCATCGTACCTTGCTGTTGCTGCTGAAATATTCATTTTATTGCGGCATTTGTCAGACGGCAAGAACACTGCAACGCGGATGAAAAGAGGCAACAAATTTGAATGTGCGACAGCTTCATATTAATCACCCGTGCTAATCTCACCCACCGGAAGACACTAACGTTGCGAGATGCTTCAGGTCCGCCAAATCCATCTCTTCAGGTCGTGATGGAATAGCTGTGATCTCATCCAATGAACCCCCATTTTGAGCTGGGATTGCTTCATCGGAACGAGCATTAGGGGTAGAAACAGGGGTAGCAACGCCAGTGAACAGTCGCCCAACCGCTGGATCTCTTTGTCCAATGTCCTCCAGTTGGTGCTCTGGCTCATTATCATCGCTGTCAATAGACACAAGCTCATGAAGTCTATTGCGTCTTCGAATGGTGGCATTTCCAATAGTCCGCATTGCGCCTCCATTGGGAAATGCGGGTTCCACCATCGTTTGTCTCCTGCGCGGGAACATTCGTCGGAAATAGTCTCGGAAAGCGGGCATGCAGGAGCAGAAGATGAAGCCGTTTAACTCAACAAACGACCAGTTCGAAATTGGAACGATGTCCCCTAAAGTCCTGGCATGAGTACATGTATTGAGTCAGAGGTTCTTGATCGAACTTGAGACTCACAAGTAGGATTAGATGTTTTCATGAAGTCGTTGATTGTGCTGAGCCGAAGCATAGACACGAGAGTAATTCTGCACAAGGTCAGATGCTATTATGTGCGGGGGCATTATTTGAACTCACAAAAGTGCGACTGCGAACATCATCCCGGCGCCAATCTTTTGCCTTCAACGCCAACTCAACCTCAATATTTGGGAGATCGGCATGCTTACCACGATTACGTCCAATGCAATGTTAACACTGGCGTGGGCCTAAGTCTGCAGGTTGATATCGTGGCAGCGATCATGGTGTTCCCCGTCCCATCGAGTCCAAGTGTAGCTGATTGGCCAGCATTGAAACATGGTGGCGACGAAGAAAGAACGTGCTGAGGCGATGCAAGGCCAAATGACACCCCAAGTAAGTTTTCGGAACCGTTCATCGGAAAAAAGACGAAGGTAGAAGAAGAGGAAGTTTGTTTTGGCAAATAGAACTGTGAATGCGTAGAAGTGCTCACTTATATAGAAGAGCTACCACAAATTAGCAGGTGAGAGGACTTAAGCAGGCTTTTACCAACTTTGAAAAACTCATTGATCTGATCCAGCGTGAGTGTGTATATATCTTTCCCGAGTCCTGACTAAACAGCTAGGAAGGCCTCTTAGTTGAGAGCGTGAAACCGAAATCAAAAATACTTACTAATGACAACTAGGATGCTCATAGACACAGACATTGCCTACCACAAAACGTGGCAGTTAGCAACATGAGCTAGATGGTACTGTCAGAAACAACAAACCATGGTAAATATCAGAGCGTAGTCATCAAGCCCTATGCTATAATCGAACCGGGAGAGCTGCGAATATTCGCGGATGCCCACGCTGACGATGGCGACAAGCGCGCCAGCCACAGCGCTCGCAGTAGCAGAGGTACCCTTATCGCGAACTGGTAAACCACAAATGCCAGAGAGGATTCTTTGTGTTTCTACCATCTTTGTGTTAGCATTCTAGTTAATAGATTCAGACAGTTGCAGCCACTCGGCGTCCAATTGAAATGAGACGATTTCTTGGACTAGGCACTCACTCAAGCCATTGATTACAGTGCAGTTTTGAAATGCGCATCAACAGCACTGTAAAACTGCGAATCGGCACAAAGAAATGGACTTGAAGACCCTGACACTGGCACTGAAGCCATGGCATTGTATATGCAGTGACCCTAGTAAACTTAGCATTGAATGGAAAGGCTTAGGTCCTAGTTGCATAGTCTACTACCAGCCGCCAGTGGGCAGACAATGTAAACAAAACGTAACCTTGCCGCGCACTCAGGGAAAAGCTGAAGTAAATCGGGGGATGCCAGGGAAGACACCCCTGGTTCAAGGCCGGCGACGAGCATTGTCGAGATCACTATCGCCCCGACGGCTCTGAATTATTCAAATGGCAACGAGATTGTCAAGATGAGCACTAGTTGAACCTCTGGATCAACATCTGGAAGGTAACGACGCACCTTTTTGCTGCCCAGTGACGAGGCTGACTCAGGGTTTTGAGGTCTTTCAATTGCTTCTCGACCCCTCCGCGGAAACCACGAAAGCATGGGTATCCCTGATGCAACACAGATCGGAAGTCGATCTAAGCTTGCCGTGATTAGCGCGAAGAGTAAATGCGAATGATGTCCGTGTGTCGTATCACTTTGAATTTCGGAACATAGTCGCTACTAGTAAATCTTTGTACTAGGCACTTCGTGTTGCCTTGTTGCCTTGCGAACAACCATTAAAGCGTAGCAACGTATCCGTTCAATGGGTGGTCGTGGGCGGGATACCATGAGCGCCCTGGCAAGGAAACACCTGAGGCCCTCAGGACCTGCTTAAATATTTTCAAACATAGGCAATTCAGTGTAGGCTCGGTATCGCAAAAGGCGAGATCGACCAGATATAGGTACGTAGTCGACGTAGCAAGAACCAATTAAGCGAACAGCCTTCGATAGTTGTATTGCATGTGAAGGAGAGACTATAGCGGAGGAAGAAGACGGAAGAAACCGCATGCATGAAGTACAGAGTTATAACCCCATTTTAGATATATGGTAATACTCTGATATGAATTCCCAGAGGTAAGGGTCACTACTAAACTATTTCTTGGTCATTGGATTCAGTCTTATCCGGTGCCGTGCCGGCCCCACTCGGCCCCGACCCTACCTATTTGGCTACGGGCTGAGCCCCGCAAACGACTGAACTGATAAATGGAACTACTATCACGCGCGCAAGACATGGTACGTCATTGAGACTATAAGCAGGAGAGCTTCTGATGCTCCGGAGTGACTCTGCCTTGGTACAAGTCAAAACCACTATTCTCTCTGTGCCTGCATCGTGCTCACATCAGCGTAATAAGGGCGGTTCTGCGCAGTGCCAACCGAAATCTCTCATACGGCACGATTATTCATCCTCTATCACAGAACACTGCCTCCTGGAACCTGCAACTTCATTTGACATGTACCGTTAGTAGCTTGGCATTTGGTCATACCAGAGATGACATGCCGCTAGCCAAGTGGCTCATATTTCCCCGAAGAGGAAATAAGGTGTACACATTCGCTGAAAAATGAAGATTGTGGAGCAGGCACCAGTGCATCCGCCAATCAGTCTTCCAAGTTGCCTTCCATTTTCATGCCTATCATCAGCCACGACTCTCCAAGCGATTTCTGTTTTTGGCTCATATACATCTCGCGACTAGGCAGACCTGTTCAGCTGTGACGACATGCAGTGATTTTCAGCCCAAGTAAGCAACGGGAGAAAATAGTATCAAACAAATATATATGTGACAATGATACTGCACCCAGGCTTTTGGTGAACTCAACGCCGCATTGCAGCCTGACACTTCATCTTCATTGACCGCGTATCAACCTTACCATGTTTCGTAAAGACGCCCTTTTCACTCTGCTTTTGGCCGTAGCAGCTCCTGCCTCAGCATCTGCATTGAATCACGCCCGAAGCGAAACAGTCGAATGGGGACCTTGCCCGGATTGGCTGCCGAGCCAGAACAGCAAAGCACCCGTTCAATGCGGCAATTTGACTGTCCCAATGGACTACGCCAGTTCCAATTCAAGCAAAATCTTTCAGCTCGAACTGCTCAAAGTCCCTGCCATCAAGGGGCCCTCGAAGGGGAGCATCCTGTTCAATTTCGGTGGACCTGGGGTTCCCGCACGGGATCGCCTAGCTTCACGGAGCTATCTTCTTCAAGCGTAAGGAATTAGAATTCAAGATGTTGATTTGATATTGACAATCGCTAAGGACCACTGGAGGAAATCATGATCTCATTACCTGGGACCCAAGGTGCGTTTTCATGTCTCTGATGTGGCATTTCGAACGCCTATTTCAAGGACACATAGCTAACAGTACATGACCAGAGGCGTCGGAAATACCACAACTTTTTCATGTTATCAGAGTAGTACTTTGAGGAGCATCTTCAATTCTTTGCCAGGTCCTATGGGAAACAACTCGGACCCAGCGATGGTGGGAACACATTGGGCGTATGCCGGGGGCGAGGCAAACACGTGTGCTCTGGATCCTGCAGCTGGCGAGGCTGGGAGCCGTATCTCAACAGCGTATACCGCTAGAGATGCGATGAAAATTGTGGACGCTCTTGATGATGACGGAATGCTGAGATATTGGGGTAGGACACTTCCATTTACAAGACTCGATGTCGCAAAGACTGTCGTCGGAGCTAACGTCTCGCCAACAGGAACTTCTTATGGGACAATTTTGGGCGCAACCGTGGCTGCCATGTTCCCTGAACGTATGGACAAAGTTGTCCTTGATGGAGTCGTGAATCCACATGAATGGTACTACGGCCTGTATGTCATCCCCTCCATTCTGAGATTACGATACGATACTGATACACTTTTCCTTCAGGAATTCCGAGTGGGCCATGGATGCCGATCCCAGTCTCGACGCAATATTTCAGACCTGTCTCAATTCTGGAGATAGCTGCCCATTTTCTGGTGGCAATCAGACAGTGGAAAGCCTTCGTGATGAATTCTTTTCGGTCATGGAAGAGGCAAAATTGCGTCCGATACTTGTGGGATCTGCAGTCATTGACAGGACGGCGATAGCTGCGGCAGTTCGCCCACAGCTGAACGACCCGACGACCTGGCCTTTGCTTACAGTGTGGCTCAACGATCTCTTTACAAGAAACGAAACCGGCATTGCTCTCGGATACTTGCAGCTACTGGGTGTTGAGACTGATGGCACCGGCGAGGATGCAGGTGATGCCGGGGATGACTCCGCGACCGGTATCCAATGCGCCGACGCTGGATTTCGCACCGATGACTTGGAAGTCTTCCAGCCGGCAATCGACAAGATCACGAATGCTAGCCGCACAACTGGACTTGTGCTGATCAAAGTCCAAATGAAGTGTGCCCAGTGGAAAATCAAGCCCAAGGAAAGGTACGAGGGGGGCTTCAACAATATCAAAACCAAGAACCCAATACTCGTCTTCACCCACTCTTTAGATGGGTCAACCTCACACCTGTCGGCAGAAAATATTACTGCAAGTTTTGATGGTAGCGTTTTGTTGAAATCCAACGGCTATGGGGTAAGTTTTCATCCCCGTTGACGCATGATCTTACCTTAGTCATAGGAGAGAATCGCTGATGTGTTTTGAACAGCATGGTTGGAGAGCTCAGCCGTCAGTTTGCACTGCAAAGGCCATGCAGAAGTACTTTGATCAGGGAGAACTCCCGGACCCTGACACCGTATGCGATGTCGACGTTACACCATTCAAAAACGTCACAGATGTGATGGTGTCGTGGAACCAGTTGTTGCCCGAGATTGGCTTCGAATCGGAGTAAGAACCAACTAGGATTGATCCAGTCTTCATGACACCGTGCGCATTTAAAGTTCAACTTCACAAGTTCTTTTTTGCTAGATGTTTTGTCATTTTAGTTCGTGTATCTCTTGGAATATAAACAATCGTTTTGTTGGCTTCCTGGCAATTAAGCTTGACAGTTCGTAACCTAATGGCTTTTAAGTCTTACGGGTAAGAAACGCACGCTACAAGAAACCAAGGATCTATCCATCTTCCGCTTTGGTCTCGCCTCTTAATTAATAATCTTCTGGTCTTTGATGGATGTTGAAGTTTGCCAAAGCAACCAACCACACATGTTTGCAACAGGAAACACACCAGAGTTACCTCCAGGTCTACATCTTGTACACCACACAGCGAGAATCATTCATTGATAAATTCTGTCGTAGATTGAACTTTTACCTGGCCGATATTCAAACTCTTAAGGGCTAGACTAAACTTGCAGATGCAAATAATGCATGCAATTGGTTTCTATGACACAAAAGCATATGGTTTGTCGAAACAAGCGTCCCAGTTTGTAAGATCGCCATCCCAAAAGTTTCTTATCACCCCCTTCGCATGCATTGGTAACGGTGTACCAATATCTTTGCTCTGCTCCAGGAAAAGTTCACCAACCAATCCTCGCTTATCCACTCGGGCTCCAGCTTCGACTCCAGCCACAATCAATGGCCACTGGACCGACTTCTGAAGCACTGGATACTTCTTCCCTTCTTCCAAGAAGGAGTATAGACGGTCGCTATGAGCTCTCAAGCGACTTGACGACTGCAAGACTAAGACACTCCTCAGGGCTGACAGGCAGAAGACTGCCACTGCAGACTGAAACATGAGCCCAATCAGCTCATTGTGTTCATGCTGCGCATAGAATCCCTCCCACGTTCGGGCGTCAAAGGCTTCGATATTCTTCACGATGTTATCTGCGATAGACCTCGCAGTATCCTTGCTCATGAAGCCATTGGAGACGCCATCCCGAACGTGGTTAATGCGAATGATTTCCTCGAACAGAGCCATCGGGCAGGGCATATTGGGATGTAGGCCGAGTGGATACAGCTCATCGGTAAGCATAAGTAGCCCTTCGTGCGACGCTATTCTGACGTGATCGTGGGACGGGCTGGTAGTGTTTGCGAAAGTGGCAGTTCTAAAAGACTCGTGAGCTCATGCTTTCCAATGGCAGAATCCTGTGGTTTGATCAATCACATACATCAGAAAGGATAGAAGGATTCCCTTGAGCATTGGAACCTCTCTCATCCACCCTATGGCACCCCCACGGCAAGCAAGCATTGCCAGGAGGCCGTTGACATGGTATCTCCAGTTTGGCGAAAGGCACGACTGAATCTGTAAGGCAAATCACTTAGCACAAGTGGCGGAGAAACACACAGCCAAATGTAACGTACTTCTGACTGGAGCAGGAGAATAACACCTGTCAGTACAACATCGCTACTCTGAGTCTTTTCATCGGCGATATCTTCGTTTAGAGCACGAATTGCAAGCCCTCGATGGTGGTGCAAACGGGCTTGTGCATGTTTGAGGGAGGGACAGTCGGGTTTCCACTGTGTTTGTACACACATCTTATGTTGGAAGACGATGGAAACCATATTGTGTGCAATGGCCTTTGGTAGGAAACGGACAATGTTGATGGGTATCGCGTCTACAAAGACGTTCGCTATGCCATCCCTGTGACCAGCCGCAGTGTGAGGGTAGAAAACGGCGTTGTCTGAGTTTCATATTAGTTTCGTCTTGAGAGATCAATCCAATTTGAATTCATTTTCAATTCGACTCTTAGGGGACCGCCGTTGGAGACTCACAGTACTGTACAGCATCATACACGTCACAAACATCCGTTCTTAACGGAGCATGAAAAATACATTCGATGCCATTGAAAATATCCGTTCCGACTTCAAAATGCTTGTGTTTGGGTTGCTTGGCCGGCCTCGGGGTCTTTGGTTTGGTTGTTGGTTTGATGCTGACGGCGGTACTCTTCTTGCGCCGTGTACGGCAAGTTACCTTGCCAGGAGCGAGCCAAGTCAGCGGTTTCTTGTCATCGAACCCTGGACACACGATGCCCGCAACCCGGCACTTATTGCACACAGGCCGTGTTGCATCACAGACTAATCGTCGACGAAGGCATTCCCAGCAACGGCGCCGCTCTGGGGCCTCCGGTGACGATGAAGAGTCAGGCGAGCTTGACATGGTTATTGGAGATGTCATTACTAGTGTTTGGGTAAACGTCGAGCTGACCAGAGCTTCGTTGGCGCGAGCCGGTGCGCGGGTTGGGCCGTAAAGCTGCAAGTAACCTCCGATGTGGGTGACAGGTGGCGGACAGACGTTTCCAGATCGAGCAAGACGAAGTAAACGGAACAAGGAAGGGCGGTATTGAGTGTGGAGAGCTCGGGATCAGGTCCGCTTCGGCTTGGGGATTCTTATACAGCCTTTACTCCACGACTGCTGGATGCGTTGTTGGCCGCCAGGATGTCAGCCTCCAAGTCCCAGTAGTATACTTATTTTCCCCTAATTGGGTTAAGACTGCCTTGGGTGGCCTTCTGTACTCCGCCCGAGGTGCAAGATGGGTAACCGCCGATCCATCTCCAATCAGCCCTAGGAAATGCAGCCACAGCGGGGACGGCATCATGTTGGGGGCCATTGTCTCGAGGAACATCAAATCAGAAAGGCCGACGGAGACGGCCCCAGTCTGCTCAGCCGATGACTTCACTGCCCTGGCAAAGCCTTGACATCGGCCCGCTGCGAGGAGACAGGGTTGATTGGCCTTGTTTGTCGGAGAACTCATACTTCCCGGAGGATGGCATCGTGTTTGTTGTGCCAATTCCATTCACATACAAATGCAAAGCCACAAACTGGTATCTAAGGGCTGCTATTGGATACGATCGAGCAAAGACCAGATACAGCCGAGGACGATTCGACTGCAGAAATCCTCCAAGCGATGAGGCACCGGCAGAAGTGCATTCGACTTCACAAAACAGGTTTTCACTGCAATTCTCTCTCACCAATACGCCGCAATGCATGGTGCTCCTCGGGCGCCCGTGGATGGTAATTAGCCTGGTAGACTGGAAGTATGCCACGTCTCAGCTGCCTGCACTATCCTCCCTGAAGGCATTGCCGACCCCAAAAGATGACATGAGCATCGCAATTGGGTCTACATCCGACGCATTCCGGATGCATATCAGTGGCTCCGGGACAACGGCTTATCGCTCCCACGCCGTAATCCAACGTCAATTGGCGACGGCTATCTCAATAAGTATGCACGTGGAAGGGATGACGGGTGGTTCCCGCTGGAAGCCATGCTCTTCTAGAGCCCCCGCATCCCTGTACATCCACAGCGCAGCCACAGCTTGAGGAGAAGACAAAAACACGCCAGCGGCGCCCAGAAAAGATCGGCAAGGCGATGCTTGCGAGAGACAGGCCAAAAGGCCTCGGCATGGAGCTGAACTGCCCTAGCTACAGAAAGTCATCCGATCAAAACGACTGATTCCGCCTGATGAGGTGTAGGCCTCAACATATTTTATGGTTCGAGATGCATCATTTCGTTTATTAGTGCCGTCTTAATGTGATCTCTCAGCCCTACGACGCCCAAACACGCCATTTGGTTGGTTCGAAATGCGAGTTTTCTCGTCGACGTACCCCTAACCGCCAGTCTCAGGCTGATGCAAAGTTAGGCTGCCACTTAATAAATGTAAAATGTGATCTGTTGGATCATGTCTCTAACTTCTCGGGGGGTTGGCGGGTTTGATTTACGGAAGCGAGTCCGAAATTATTAGCAAGACATGCAATGGAATCAAATGCGACCGTCTATATGCGCGTTTTGTCTATTTCTTACTGTTCATTCTTCTGACCTTGACAAAAGCTTTGATGTGTTCAGCCTTCAGCATAGGTTACTGTCGCTAACAGGCTAGCTGGCCTTCTCTACCATGTGTCATTGTATTTGGTTACTCGTGACGCGTCCTCCTATCATAAGCTCTTTCGCTTTACTTGCAGATAATTCCCAAGCACATTTGGATATGGTAGGTTTACACGGTTATCACTCATTTTATGCGGGGTAATTAGGTGGATTCCGAGATAACGGGCAGGCTTCGGCGACACCATCCGTCGGGGGTTTAAAAGAATCGGAGCGGGGTCCGATTTCCTGGTATGAACGCCGGTTACTGGTGTTGCTTAAAACCTTCTGAAAAGGTACATTGACAATTCATCGTGGCTTCGGATTTCCTCTACTCAACTGTATTAGAGCGCCATTTCGTATTCTGCAACCAATCACAGCCAGGTTATCGACAGCCTGAACAGTCACAGCCATGCGATCTACACGCACCATCACAGTGGTCGGATGTCACGCTGAGGGAGAGGTTGGCGACGTCATTACTGGCGGAGTTTTGGACGTGCCAGCGCCAACCATGTGGCACAAACTTCAACACTTTTTGACGCATAAGGACGACCTTCGACAACTGCTTCTGAACGAGCCCCGGGGACGGTCACCGAAAAATTCGAACTTGATCCTGCCGCCATGCAACCCAGAAGCCGCTGCGGGATTCTTGATTATGGAGAGTGAGGAGTATGCGCCAATGTCCGGTTCAAACACAATCTGCACCGCGACCGTTCTATTGGAAACAGGGATGATCCCCATGCAGGAGCCGCTGACCAAATTCTCCCTCGACACGGCGGCAGGGCTGGTCGGTGTCACCGCGGAGTGCCGAGACGGCAAATGCAAGAATGTGGCGTTTGACAATGTTCCCGCGTTCGTCGACAAGCTAGACCTGCGCGTTGAAGTCCCCGGAATCGGGACTGTTTCCGCGGACATCGCGTGGGGCGGCATGTGGTATGCCATCGTTGACGCCGCGTCAATTGGCCTTAGTATCGAGCCCAAGCAGGCAGCAAAGCTTGTTGAGCTTGGCGAAAGGATCAAGCAGACCATTCGTTCTATTTATACCCCTCGTCACCCTGAAAATCCGGAAATCGCTGGAGTGTCGGTGCTTTCATTCACCGAGCCTCTGCAAGACGGCGTCGGTGGGAAGGTTGCCAAGAACACTGTCGTTGTCTCGCCTGGCCGACTGGATCGAAGCCCTTGCGGAACAGGCACCTGCGCTCGCATGGCATTGCTTCATGCTAAAGGGCAGCTTGCCGTCGGTGAGGACTTTAAGCATACTAGTGTCATTGACACGGCTTTTGAGTGCCGTATTAAGGAAACCGTCAAGATTGGCGATCGAGATGCTATCATTCCAGCTGTCAAGGGAAGAGCTTGGATTACAAGCTACAAGCAGGTCGTGTTGGATCCCGAGGACCCTTTTCCTACTGGCTACAGGGTTGGAGACCAGTGGTATGTATACGATGCGGCTCTGTGATCGAGCGAAAGAATTTTCGTAGCATATCGAAACGCCTTGTCTCACCCTGCTTGCGTGTTCACCGACTTTGCTAGCCATGGAGCGTTCCACATTGAAAGCCTTACTGTGCCTGTACGACGCGACTCACATGCTTTGGCTTGAACTTTGCTTTTCCCGGCTCGCAGCCTGATTTTGCAAATTTTGTAGATTCATTTTCTCACAAGTCTTCTGACTCGATTCCGCGTGTGGTAGACTGGAGTCGCTGCAGCAATGTGCCAATTACATGGCAAATTCTGAAGGGACGCCACTGTCTGACAATGGAAGTTGCAGCAGGCGAGTCCGGCGAGAACGCTCCAAAACCAGGAGGCGTGAGAACTGCATTGCAAGGATTCTACGATAATCGAACAGATAGCCGGCCGTTCAATTTGAAGCCTTTGAAAGAGCCGCATCTTCGGTTCTTAAGTAATACACTGGGCACTAGGCCTTGTTGGTTGTGCAGATTAGCATCGTGCTTCACCAACCGAGCCGAAATATTTAGTGCCAAGTCCGGGGTAGATCTTCACTCAACCCCACCGGGGAACGGGGGCTGCCCGTGTTCACCTCCATTTTCCGACGAACGCTCCATCAAGTGGCAGCGGCTCATCAAATTGAAAAGAGACTGGATCCGCTTTGTTCAATATGTTGAATAACGATCCTGTGCCGCTTTCCCTCACAGCGGACGAAGAGTGTGCGACAACCAGTATCCTGCAGTTGCGACGGTTAATCGCAGTCGTGACGAGTTGCAGGCCGACATTTGAGGTTTCCAGGTTGGGAATTAGCCCAATTGACGACTCAAAGATGCTCAATCGATCATCCCAGAAACCAACAACTACCAGAACGTCAATATGGCCACATCAGCTCCGATTCCAGAAGATGCCAAAATCGATAGTCGCGTCGAGCATCTCGAAGACCTCAATCCAGATCAGCGCAGCATACTAATCAATTAAGTTAAAACTGAGGCTTAAGATTAGCTAATTAAATGACTTTTCGTAATACTTTTAATTATTTTAACTAATTTAATTTAATTTAATTTAAATTACTTAAATAGAAAGTTAGTAAAGCTCTTATAATGTTCTTAGAAAGTTTAAACTTATATTATATAATAATCTAAGGTTATATAGCTTTTTATTAACTTTTCTACTTAAAATAATAATTACTAATAGTAATACTACTACTTTAAATTTAGTTCTAGAAGTATTAAGTTTTCTTAAGCTATAAAAGCTTTATTAATAGTTTCTATAATATTAGAACTAACTTAGTAAAGCTAAATATCTTCTTATAATCTATTACTATTACTAAAATAGTAAAGATATTAAGAATAAGTTTATTAAGTATTAAGAAAGTTTATTAATATAAAATCTACTACTAAATAAAGTTATTAATAAGTTTAGTAATTAAGAAACTAAAGTATTACTTTAGTTTATTAGTTTTATTAATAGTAGTATTATAAGCTTTACTATTTAAATATTAATAATATTTAGAGTCTTTAGCCTTTAAAGTAATAATAAGTAATAAAAAAGTAGCTTATTAGAGCTTTAAATAAGGTTAATAATTAATAAGGTTAGATCTTTTAGTATATTATTATTCTTAATACTCTTAAAGTCCTTTTTAAGTATTATAAAGCTATTTATAAGTCTCTAGTATATCTTAGTGTTTTTTAAGCTATTATAAACTTTAGCTAAGATATAAAATTATTATAGTAATATAGAGAAGAAACTTTATAAGCTTAATATAGTATTTATTAAATACTTACTAGCTATTAATAATTAATAAATATAAGTAGCTATAAGAGTTAAAAGTACTATATTAGAGGTATTATAAAGGTATATAATTAGACTAAGTATAAGTTAAAATACTATTAATTAATAAAGTTTATAAAGCTACTACTAAAGTTCTTAAAAAGTATTATAATACTTTTATAAATTGAAATAGTTATTATAACTAACTCTAAGTAAGTTAAGTAGTTATAAAGTTAATTTCCTTATTAGTAGAAATATTATAAAGCTTATATTAATCTTTAACTTAATCTAAAAGGTACTTTATACTTACTAAAACCTCTTAGAATTAACTATATTTATTACTTTTACTTTAGCTTTTATATCTCTTAGTTTATTTATGGAGTAGCTTAAGTATATTATTTAACTCTATAAAAATCTATTAGTTCTTATTAGTAAAAATATCTTTACTAAGGATATAATCTATAGTATACTTAAAGTTTTAAGTATAAAGTATATAACTATTAATCTAGCTATATTTAAATAAGGTATATTTAACTATTATATATATTAAGTTCTATTAAATAGTATTATTTAGTATTAAGTTTAGCTTTTATAATAACTTCTCCTATAAAGTAAAGGTTTTATTATTATTATTAGCTTTATTATTAATAGATAAAAAGCTTTTAGATTATTATAGTAATAATCTAATATACTTAATAATATTCTAAAGCTTACTAATAAAGCCTTTCTACTTCTAATAGGTTAGATCTTTTTAAGTTTTATTAGAACTAAAAAGAAAATTAAACTTCTCTTTAAATACCTCATTATTAATACTATAAATAATAGTATAACTAATAAAATTAAAAATATAGCTATAGTATTAAATTTAATGTTATTTAGTATTAATTTCTATATATATAGGTAAAAGAGAAGGAAAGAAAGCCTTAAGGTAAGAGTTATTATTTATAATATTATTAGAGATAGCTATACTAACCCTATTAAATAGGTTTTAGTTACTAAAAATAATATAAATAGTAATAGTAATATTCTCACTAGAGTAAGCGCTAAGCTAGTAGTAAAAAGCTAAAAAGTATTATATTTACTTACTTACTTTATTAATAAAGTAGCTGAAGATAGTAATAATTATATATTAATTAAGTAAAGTCTATAAATTAAATAATATATAAACCTTAATAAGTACTTTCTATATCTCCTCTTAGATCTATACTTTCTTAGAGGTATAAAATTAGTTAAATAAGTTCTTCTAACTTAACTTTAATTAATATATTTAGTTAAAAATATTATAATTAAAGAGGTTAAGTATATATTATATATATTAATTACTAAACGTTAAGAAGAAGTTATTAGTATTAATAATAAACCTAAAAGCTAGTTTGTTAATCTATAAAACTTTACTTTAAAGTATAGTAACAGAAATAAAGCGTTAGTACTTAAGGAGAGGTCTATTAGTATTAAAATTATTACTAGATATACTCTTAATATAGGATTAATCTTAGAAGATATAGTAAATAGTCTTAAAGTATACTTTAACGCTAGATATAGTAGAAGCTTTCTAAAGTATATTAAGATACTTAACTTTATTATAGTATTAGTAAACTTAGTAAATATTATTTAGATATATTATTAGTATAGTTAAAAATAGAGTAAAGAAGTAGTATACTTTAAGTATTACTTTAAAAGATCTTATAGATAAAGAAGCTTTTATTTTTAATTTAAAAGGTATAACTTTAGTTACTTTTCTTTAAAATATACTTAATATTAATAAAATAATAACCTTTCTATATAGTATAAAGTAAAGCTTTAAGATTACTATAAGTAATAAGGTTAATAGTTAATATATTACTAGTAGTTAATAAAGTGTAGATCTAAATAGTAATTTTATAAAAAGTTAATAAGTTATAGCTAATAAAGTGATTAAAGTATTAATTACAAACTAGTATAAATATTATAATAGTAAGCTAGAAGTTAAAAAAGATACTAAAAGGTATATATAAGTAAAGCTTTAAAATATAGAAGTAGATATAATAGTAGTAGTAATAGTAGTAGTAGTAGTAGTATTACTAGTAATATTAAAAAAGAGTTATTTTTAAAAGCTAATAAAGAGGTTAAAAATAAGTTTTTTTTAAACCCTAGTAAGAAGACTAAAAATGCATTAATTAGGCTTAATAGCTAAAAGCGCGTTTTAGCTTTATAGTAGTATATAAAAAAAAAAATATTATAAAATACTTATTAAATAAAAATTACTTTATTAGTATCTATTAATACTTATATAGTTAAATAGTATAATTTCTAACTTTATTTAATAAAATATAAAGTTATAAGTTTAAATTCTACTATAAGTCTTTATATTACTAATAGTGAATTTCTTTAAGTATAGTTAGTAATATATTTTTATTTTTTTTAAAAATCTTTTAAAAATTCTAATTAGTTTAGAGACTAGATTTTCCTTTTTCTAGCTAATTTTAGATTAATTAAAATATCTAAAACGAAGGTATTATCGTTTTAGCTAATTAACTATAAAAAAGCCCTCTTTTAATAATCTAATTAGTTGAATTGATTGAATAGGATTAAATGGGGTGCTACGCTGATCTAGATCCTAAAGACTACCATACTCACGTCGATGGAAATGCTCTGCTTGTAAACAAGGATGGCGAAGTTCGACGGATTCCCGTGCCCTCTTCGGACCCGAACGATCCTTTGAATTTCAAAAAATGGGAGAAGTACGGTCTGGTGTTCTGCTGCTGTTGGTTCTCCAGCATGGGTCTGTCCATTGCAAGCGGACTCGGTGCCATCCTGAGTGTCTTCTTCCAGATGTACACTCCTCAAGGATACTCATCAGATGAGATTGTTCTTCTTATTACGATCCCAACTCTATGCATAGGCCTTGGTAAGTTGTCTTGGTTGTTTCTTCGGAAGGTCCAGAACCATTATGCAAGGGACAGTCATAGATCTGACATCAAATCACAGGAAACTACATCATTCTTCCCCTCTCGCTAGCCTACGGCAAACGCCCCGTCTTCCTTGGCTTCATGGTCATCCTTCTGATTGCCACTATTGCAGCTGCTCTGCAGAATAGCTACAACGGACATCTCGCCTCACGCATCGTCCAGGGCCTAGCTACTGGTGCCTCGGAATCCCTCCTCCCGCTCATGCTCACCGAAGTCACCTTCCTCCACTAACGGTCTCGGATATTCGGTCTATACTGGATGGCGCAGAATGCAATCTCATCAACGATCAACCTTGCGTCATCATACATCAACCACGACCTGGGCTGGCGATGGTATTACTGGGTTTTTGTCATTACTGTGGCTTTCGGTCTAGTCATTGCGTTCTTCTTCGCCTTCGAGACCCAGTTTACTCGCCCGCCCGAGTCTCTGGATGGTCAACTTGTCATTACGGACGAGTTTGGCGTCACCCGTGTCATCCCTGACTCGGAAGCGCAAGCATATCTCGAGGAGATGAGTCGCTCTGGACTCACGGCTCCGGGAGCTGGGAACGCCGCTGGTGCCATTGAGCGCAAGACCTATGCTCAGCGAATCAGACCTTGGTCTACACCCCATCCACAACCTCTTCAAGTCATGTTGCTGAGCTGGAAACACATGGCCGAATCAATGTCCTCACCTGGAATCATCTACGCCGTTCTCACATCCTCCATCGCCTTAGGCTGCGGTGTGGGCATGAGTCTCACTTACAATACCGTATTGATGGACAACTACCACTGGCAAGCGGCTGACATCGGCCTGATCAATGTCGGTGGCGTTATTGGCGCTGTGCTCGGTATGCTTTTCTGCACATTCATTGGCAACCCATTCGTGATGTGGCTTGCCCGCCGTAACCGAGGCGTGCACATTCCGGAGCATCATTTAGTCACAATGGTACCACCTGCAATGGTTGGCGTCGGTATGCTGTTGCTGTATGGTTACACTGCTGCTGGTGGGACGACCTGGTGGGGACCTTACATGGGCTGGACCATCTTTCAGTACTCATTCACCGCGATGATCATCATTTCCACGACGTTTGCTTCCGAAGCAGCTCCCAAACACCCCGGGCCTGCGTTGGTCGTAGTTGTCGGTACGAAGAATGTGGTGTCATTCGGCGTGACTTACGGGTTGACGCCAATGGTCGAGAGGTTCGGGTACCAGACTGCATTCGGCGTCCTCTTTGGGATCTTTGGTGTGATATTCCTTCTTGGAATCCCCGTGTACATAATCAACCCCAAGTGGCGTGCTTATATGTCTGAGAGGGAGAGTCGAAAGGGTCGCGTCGGAGCGCCTTGAATCGGGCGTGGTTCTGTGTACTCAGCACGCCCACACAGTCGCCTCAATACCCCTCTGCAAATACATTTGGAGTATTGGTAACAGATCTGAAGTTTGACTAACAGACTATGTACCTCGTGGGTGAGTGATGCCTTGTCTATAGTCCATGTTCTGAAACCTTGACGGGCTCCGTCGCAGCCTAGTTGGCATAGGATGGCAAAAGGGAAAGTCCCTGCATCCGGGCGTGGCATTAATACGTAGGTTTGAAGCACACTATCATTATTACTCCACAGGTTGTCTCCTGTTTCTTCCTGGACACGTTCGGATTATATGAAATGATGAGCACCTCATATCCTGACGCGATCAGCTACTTCACCAGAGGTCCAGTACAAGTTTGCTTCCATGACATCTTGACACGCAGGTCATGATTGTGGTTCCTTCAGCTCTTTCAGAAGGTGTGAGAACTGCGTCCCTGTGTTCGGGCAGCCCCTCTAAGACCCTGACATCACAAGTTCCGCATAAGCCCTTGTTACAGGTGGACATTACTCCAGCTCCTGCATCATTGATGACATCTAGGATTGACTTATCCTCAGGAACTCGCAGGACCTTGCCGCTCCGGCCGAGGACAACATCAAACGCTGTGTTCTCTTTGCCAGAGTCCGAAGACATCGCAAACCGTTCCAGTCGCAAAACACCTGGTGGGGCATCTTTCAGGCTCTTTTCAACGTCTTCAGGAAGAGCCTCAGGGCCGCAGCAGTAAACCCGAAGGCCTTCCGTATCTAGCGATCGAATGTACTTGCTAACATCGAAGCGTTGTCCATGATGTTCATCAGTTATCCATGTGAAGCAGTTATTCGCATGCTTTTCGGTCATTGCTTCTACAAACGCCATTGAATCGCGCTTGCGGCCGAGATAGATGATTGTGTAGTCTTCCCCTCTGGCTTTTGCTTCCGCTGCCATTGGCTTGATAGGGGTGATTCCAATGCCTCCAGCAACGAACACAGTTCTTCGCGAACCTGGTTCGAAGGAAAAGTTGTTCCTTGGTCCGCGAACAATAAGCTCAAGATTCTGTTTCACACTGTTATGTATGAAGTGAGAAGCTCCGTTATCGTTCGTCTTCAATACAGTAAATGCCAGACTATCTCGCTCATCTGGGCTTGAGCAGATGGAGTATTGTCGGAAGCCAAATGGGCCTGCTTTGACGTCAATGTGGGCCTCAGGCGCCCAACACGGTGTCCCAGAACCAGCGATGGGTCGCAGTGTTATCTGCATCACGTCTGTTGCGACCTGAAATATATCGCTGACGGTCATCTTCTGGTCGTGTGGCCTGGCTGCCATCTTTGTTGCCGAATTGCGCTGAACACGACTGTCAATGTCATGGTGAGTTGGAGGGTCCCAAGAGATCCGAACGGCTTCTGGGCCACGTCCTTCATGGACTTCGCTGTATTTGATCTTTTCGTACGGTGTCTCTAGTTTAAGCTGAGGAAGTCGCTCTCTGAGGACCTTGAGCTCCGTCCTCAGGAGACGTGCAAAGGGGGCTCCTAAGCAAGCGTGGACGCCACGCCCAAAGCCGAGATGCTGTGTCTTGGAGTTTCTATCGATGTCGATTTCATCCGGATTCTCGAACTTGGTACTGTCGCGACTTCCAGAGTTGTATGCCACAAAAAGCTTATCTCCTGGCTGGAGGGTCATAGCCCCGAATTTGGTTACCGTTGTGACTAACCGTGGCATCCCTGTTATGGCCGACTCGGAGCGAAGAAGTTCCTCAATGGCGGCTGATCTTGTCGCGTCGCTTTCTGATACTCGCTCCCACAAGCCGTGATGAAGCAGGTGTGCCATCCTCATGGAAAGAACATTGGTCGTAGTCTCATGACCGGCAAGAAGAAGGCCTGGAATCATGCTCAAGTGCTCGAAGTCGGTCAATTCCACTACTCCAGCATCTCTTTCATTCCAAATATGGCTGATTAGATCGTCTTTACGATGATTCCGTCTATCCTAGATGACGTCGGCGATGTATGCGTGCAAATCCAAGACATCTTGAACTCTTTAGTGAATGCTGAGTTCCTCTCCAGACTTGGTGATGCCGCCGAAGTGTGCAAGACAACGTCCAATTCACTCCCATCTAGCTGGGTCCAGTCCTGCAACTACCACAATACATCTCAATGGTACAGGAAGTGCAAATTGACTCTTGATCTCGACTGAGCCTGAATCAACAAATTTGTCAATCTGATCATGGGCAGCGGCGCGGAGCATCGGCTCAAATCGTTCCAGTCTACGTGGCACAAAAAAGGATGCGACGCTCTTTCTCAGCCGATCGTGGTCAGGGTTATCGTGTGCTAACAATGTGCCCTTGTCTGGTACTTTGTTGGCAAACAGATCCCGAACCATTTGATTGGCGGGAACTCTGGCACCGTCGGCCGAGAGCTGAAAAGTTCGGGTCTGTCGAGGACTGAGACGATATCATCGTATCGAGAAACAACGTAGCCACCGAGTGTCTCGCTGGATTGGAACCCTTCACTGTCTCGCGAAGAGGCTAGGTCAACGAAGAGTCGACGCGAGTCGCTGAAGGGACAAGCCATCGTATGTGGGTGACTGGCTCAGAGACAGTTGCACTCCGAAGGGTTGCGAATGCCAATGCGATTGGTCTCTTTTTAGTGGATTCGATCCCATGTAATTGCCAGAGCTACTGTTGATGTCGTTTTTAAGAATGGATAGGGTAGCCAGGCGTTTGTCGGGTCGGTATCTATGCCTGTGTTTATGTGCTTGTACTGCAGCCCGTGCCGAACCGAACGAAAGCTAATATCCCGAGCCTCGGCCCCCATCGAACCGACCGGCGTTTTGAGCCGGCAAGACAGCCATGCGAAATTTTAGGTGAATTTTCCGTTGATATTCCCCTTTAAGTCTCATTGAGACGGTTGTATTGGATTACAGCATCCCCGCTGATCATCTTAACCGGTTTCTCGGGCCCGGTTCTCGGGGCCCGGGAAGTTGACACGAAAGGATTGGGGGATGAGAGCTCCCGACAGTGGTCAGATGTGATCTCAAGATGGCCAGGGATTGGTTCTTTTCGTTGTATGCGATGCCGTCTTGACGCGGCTCAAATTTGGATGTCCTGAACACATGGCGAGCTCTATGCCAAGAAGAAACTTTTGAGAATTATCAGTGATGTCCGATTAGATGTCCTGCGTTCTGCTTTGGGGGCCCTCGGTGTTCGCGATTTTGTGTGGACTGTGGGTATCAGTCGCGCCGCTACCGGCAGTGGGGGACCGATACTGGCCTCCGGAGATGGAATTCGATGTCCGTCTAGTTATATAAAATGTCCAAAACATTTCGATTCAGAATATCACCTAAGGCTTTCGGTTCGGATGGAGGAGCCGTGCCTCGGGTTGTCTTTCGGCATCTACCCTTGTCTGCCGAACCGACCTGCAGGGGGTTTGCGTGGCTGCTTCAGCTCTGTAGACGTTCAAGTCAATTGGTGTCAATCATTTTCCAGGGGCAGGCCCATCATGTGAGCAAAGTTGGTTTAGTGGTTTGATTGTCACAGTATCAATCCGGTGGTTGGAGGAATTGCCTTCAACTTCTAAGATACACCATACATGCAGTGTCTTGGTGTTGAGCGCTGTTCAATCAGTGTCTCCACAGCAAGCGCAATGCTCATCTTGATGTATTGCCTGCCATACGCAGTTGTAAACGGCAGGAGAGGCACCTGATCTCATTGGTGGTTCACCAGATTCGATTGCCGTTTGAAGCAGGATGCGGATCTTCGTCTTGATTTGGAACAAATGCATGCGTAGACCAGGTTCATCTGCAGGCGCTGTGAGGAAGAGATTGCATACTGCAGGTAAATGCAAATCACCTGCGGCTCATCATAGCTTGAGAAATACTTTCCGTTCATCGATTTTATGTACTCATTTCCATTACATCATTAGGTGCTGTAGCAGTATCCTCCGTCGAGGTTTGAATTACTTGAGGCAGGTCCTTGACTTCCGGGCAGCCCCATGCGTGTGCTGGAAGGCACAGAAGCTCCCTTGGCAGTCCTGGGACCGGTACCAACTTCAAAGCCGACAGTCTTGACTCCAAATGGGCACATTTCGCAGATGTCAGTACGATCATGGGCACATAGCCAGCATCGCACATGAAGCTCGGTGACCGCCGGAACCCGTCCAGAAATCCAGGATCTGTGACCCCAAGATCTTGCAACATCTCGACGAAGGTATCCATGTGCTTATCGTGATCATGGATCTCTGAGTCTAAAGCCATGTTCAACCACATCTTACAGGATTCGAAGCGACAGCGGAGAATGAACCGGAGGGTCTTGGTCAAGTTCTCTGTCGTCGGGGACTCTCTCCCAGGCGGGGACAGCGGACGAGCCTCAAAATCTTCCATCAGCAGCTCCCACTGTTCTAGCAATCGTCCGATATGGCTTTGCTCGGTTAATAATTCTGGGGACGGTGACCCATTCGTTTCTGGACAAATGCGATACGAATCGCCTTGTCGCACGAGTCGAAGCGTCCGGCTAAAGACATCATCGATCATGGCCTGGGCATCGGCGAAGTTGAAGAATCCATCAGGCATGGGATGCTCTAGGCCATCTAGATCCGGGAAATCTGACGGATCATCTGCCCATATGAATGAGGTGGCAGCGACTCTTCGGAATAGAGGCAAAAGATACTGCATTGTCCAGGCGTATTCGAATGTGGTGTGCTTGAGAAGGGCAAACCCGTGCTTGCAGTGCTGAATGACCATCTTGCGATTCTCCTGCAGGACATCGATGCAGATAAAGAGGATGCACACAAGCAGCACCACTGGATGTGTTTCTGGTGACTTCAGCTTCCTAATGTCGTTGATCGCAGCATTGTAATGATGAAGTGCGAACTCTTGATCCTGGATTCGGACCAACGGGCCACAAGTGCCGCCGTGTAGTTGCTCGGTGAGAGTGCTGATGGCTAGAACGGCGTGTCGAGCAGCAGGCTCGTAGCTAGTAAATTGCATGACGAGTTTCGACATGAAAAGGGGGTCTACCGCGCCTGACAGTTGCGGGCCAGCTTCTTGACAGAAGTACTGCAAAGCTCGGCTCTCTCCAGCGGTCCTTATCCCTGGAAATCCTTCTGGGCGATGCAAGCGGAGAGCCGAGTTTGTGTGTCTTGCTGACATGGTGCCGGTGGGCAAGTAGCCGTCGCAGTGGCGGCCGGTGGCCATACAGCGGTTGCATGCCGGCTTCGTCTCGTCGCACTTGACTTTGCGAACTCTAGCGACCATTAGACCGGAGCCCCTTATGAGTGTCTCGCATCGTCACGAAGAAGGCATCTCGTTGTGATACCAGACGGCGGCCGCCTAGGCACACTCACTTGCAGGTGATGCATCCCGTTCTGGTTTTCCGGCTGCCTTTCCGAGCCATCGCTTGTGGCCGCCCCGGTGTGTGGAGGCAGCAGAAACCCACAAGTCAGCCTCCAATGTTTAGGTTTTGCCGAGAGATTGTTCGTCAGAGGAAGCCACATGCGCTCCTGTTGATTTCTTATGTTTCGCGGGGGCTGCGGATCATTCGGCACGACACGTCCATCAGTCCGCCAGGCAGCAGCATTTCGATGTCTTGATCTTGAGAGCCGCAACTACCATACTTTGGCAAATGTTGACAAAACGAATCGAGGCCAATTTATTATAGAATTGCCTCAGTCGCGCATTACACAAGCCGACTTGTCCTAGGATCCAGAAGCCCGGGAACCCCGTTACGTATTTCTTGGTCGAGCTGCTGCTTTTCAAATAATCCTCAAGTTTTCAACCATTGGCGTACTTCAGTTACTATACACAGATATGTGAATTCATGATGTTCAATGCACTCAATCACCTTCTTATCATGAGATCGATGAGTTCCCCTCCTCAGTGAGTGAGTGTTTCGCGTGAGTGCCCGTGCTTGGGAAGAGGTGGGGCACACCTCGGTCGGATGACTAAGCCAGCTTTACGCGTTCCGCGCCTGCGACTTCAGCGCGTCACTGCGTGGTGCGGCCAGTCCGTCTGGTCCCTCCTTCCCGAATGGGCACACCATCGACCATTCCCGAACCCACCCACGCCGGCTGCACGATCTAACACGACCTTACCTGGATCGGTTCGTACTTCGATTGTATCTCAGCGATCTGGGCCTACGCGGCAATGGACGACGACTTCGGGTTTGACTCTGCAGATGAGGCAGATCTCCTCGCCGTTGCCGACGGCGTCCCTGCCAGCGCTAAGCGGGCTCCAGACGACGGAGACGATACCATCGAGGAACCTGCGCCGAAGAAGCATAGATCTGACACCAAAACATCAGCCCTTGCCCAAAAGGTGCTGAAGGAGCGGTTCGGCTTAAACGCCTTTCGTCTCGAACAAGAAGCCGCGATATGTCGAATCATTGATGGCGAAAGTGCCGTCGTGGTCTTTCCCACTGGCGGAGGCAAGAGTTTGTGCTATCAGGTACGCACCTCCACGACCGGTAGCATATGTTCATGGTTGCTGACGATTCCCAGGTCCCAGCTGTCGCTATCAAAGAGCTTGACCGTCAGACAAACTCCAGAAGCCCCGAGGAGAGTGGAGTCACTGTGGTCATCTCTCCGCTGATCGCATTGATGAAGGACCAGGTTGATGCCCTCCGGCGAAGAGGTATCAGTGCTGCAGTTCTTGATTCGACACAGACTCGTGAAACCTTCGTCGATATTCACCAAAAGCTCTCGTGTGGGAAGCTCGATCTGTTGTATTGTGCCCCGGAGCGTTTGAATAACGAGGGATTCCTTGCCTCGCTACAGGCTATCCGCGGCGGCATTCGGCTTCTGGCCATCGACGAAGCTCACTGTATTTCAGAGGTACGGTCGTCAATTCTGCGTTCATCTTTCTACCGCTCGCACTAACGAGTACCGGCAGTGGGGACATTCTTTCCGACCAGACTACCTTAAAAGTGAGTTCCGCCCAGATCTGCAACCTGAGCACCCGTTTCTTACCAAAGGATGCAGTTGCTCGGTTCGCCAAGGAAGCCAATGTCGAACGGGTCGTCTGCCTTACTGCGACCGCCACGGCGGCTGTCGCGAAGGATATCCGTGACACGTTCAACATCCCCCCAGAAGGCCTCTTCGTCACAAGCATGTATCGTTCCAAGTAAGTGCCCATCCGATTTTTACCGCAGAGAACCAAATTTAACACTTCTAGCCTCAATCTTCGTGTTCAAGCTATCAACGAAAAGGATGACCAGGTGAAGATCTGCACCAGCTTTTTAAAGAAACACCCGGGGCCATCCATCATCTATGTTACAACACACGCAGTAGGTTTGCCGAATTGGCGAACAGGACTGGGCTGATCACATGGGTACTCAAGGATACTGAAAGGCTTTCCAAGTCGCTGGTTGCCAAAGGCTTCAAGGCGAAGCCGTATCACGCAGGGCTGGACAAGGACGTGCGATCCGACATCCAAGACAAATTTCTACGCAGTACCGACATGATTGTGAGTTATGGAAATGAAGGAAGCATGTCCCAGATTAATTTTCTAACTCTGTTTCCTTGCAGATTGTTGGCACGATTGCCTTCGGTATGGGAATCGACAAAGAGAACGTACGGACTATCATCCACTTTGACCTTCCCAGCAGCATCGAAGCGTACAGCCAACAGATTGGAAGAGCCGGCCGAGACGGTAAACCAAGTACATGCATGCTGTATCTCTCAGACAAGGACTTCTTTCTAAGGAACGTGCTCGTGCACGGGGAACGCCCTTCGAGACTGGCTCTCCGCGCGTTATTCGAGGAGATTTGCGATGAAGAGCACTGTCGGCTTTCTCCTGGCGAGACGTTTTCCGTGGGGATTACCATGCAGTCCAAACGAGTTGATATCAAGGTTTGGGCAGTTATTTTATCGAGTAGACAACAGTCACTAATGGCTACCAGGAGACGCAACTGTCCATCATTTACGCCTACCTGGAGCTCAAGTTTGGCCTGCTTCGAGCAGGAACGCCACAATACTCCGAATACAAATATCAGGTGCTGCAGCGACAAGGGTACAACGACGACGACACACCAGCAGCAAAAGCGATACGCCGGGGATCCCGAACTGCGAAAATATGGACATTCATCGAGATCGATGATGTTGCGGATGGCAAGCACCTGTACCGAGGCGATATCACAAGAAAATTGGACCATTGGGCCGAATCCGGGGTCGTCAAGCTCCAAAAGTCTGGCGTCCAGAACGTTTTCCGACTCAAGAAGGCGCTGCCCAAGAGCCAGCCGGAGATCGACGCAATGATCGATAACATCGATCAGGAAATCATCAAGAAGGAAAAGCAAGATCTCCAGCGGGTTCAGGATCTCGTCAACCTATTGACAGGTACAAAATGCATCACGCGCGCCCTGGCGGCCTACTTTGCCGATACCACTCACGCATCGGTCGAGGAGTGCGGGCACTGCACCTGGTGCGAGACGCACAAGCAGGTGGTCCTGCCCGAGTTCAAGCCGAAGCCGCTTGACAAGGATCTCATGAAGAGCATCGCAAGCGTCTGCAAAGCCCTCTGCAGCGATGAAGCACGGAAAGCGAAGTCGAGCAAGACGCCCTCCGCCACCAAGCAGGCTTTGGCCAACAGTACCGCAAAGAACGATCCACGATTCATGGCGTGCGTGGCCTTTGGTATCAAGACGCCGCGCATCAGCAGCATGCAACTATGGAAGAACGAAGCTGTCTTTGAGAGAATGAGCGATTGTAATTTTGATGTAAGTTCATGATTCTGGTCACTTGGATGGCGGCAACGCTGACATGGTGGCAGGAACTTGTAGCCGCTTTCGAAAAGATGATCAAATGATGGATAACAAGACCTCGACCGCTGCACCGAAATGGAGAAACGAAAGTTGCTTTTGACCCTGTTTCTGGGCGTTTAGAATTTGGCTGTCAACGTGTTTTTCCCGGGTAAGAGACCTGTCCGATTGCTGGGCGCACTGAGGGGAAACTTCAGTAGAGGGAGCGAGTGATCAGCACTACAGTGCACGGGGCGGTTCAGAAAAGGTGGAATATTGGCAGGGCGCACAGCTCAAGTTCAATCCTAGTTGAAGAGTTGATGACGATCGTTGCCAATTGAGTTGAGCAATGTTCAGAGCGAAGAGTTCCAACTTTCTGTATTGAAATGTGGAACTAACGAGTTGCAGAAGCTTCTAACAAACACAGTTGATTGACTCTGAAGACCAAAAGGCAAAGCTCCTTATCGCGCAATTAATTGAGTCGTCGGAACACGAAACAACACACGATAAGGCAAGGAGGACCCTTGCATTCCGTTCCGAGACGCTAATTTCGCCCCGCAGGCGGCGAGTCGGGTGCGTGCCCCCTTGCCTTTTTCAGCCAGCTGCCGTCTAAGGTACCCCAGCCCCTTTGACCTTTCCGTTTCCGGCAGGAAGGCAGACGACAAAAATATTTCCTCCCCGTCCGCCGCCCCCTTCTCTCCCGCAGCCGTCGCAAAAAAGACCGCCCCGATTCCCCAATGTTCACCGTCCGGCAGGCCACCGGCAAAGGCCTCGGCGTCTTCGCCGCAAAACCCATTCCCCGGGGCCAGCGGGTCCTCGCAGACCGGGCCCTGCTCACCCTCCTCCCCTCCGAGACCAGCGCCAACATCCTCCGGCAGGCGCACGCGCTCCCGACGGCCGGCCAGAAGTCGCTGCTGTCGCTGTCGCTCAACCCCGGCAAGGCCGGCGTCCTGAGCTGGGCGGAGTCGCTGTGGCAGAGCAAGACCAGCCCCGGGCGGACGGTGCTCAACCACACCATCCTCAACATCTTCCGCAACAACAACTTCAACATCGGCAACGAGACGCAGGCGCTCTTCCCGCAGGTCGCGCGGCTGAACCACTCGTGCGTGCCGAACGCGCAGGGCAACTTCAACAAGAAGCTGGACGCCTTCACGGTCCATGCGACGCGGGACATCAAGCCGGAGGAGGAGATCACCATTTCTTATCTGGATGAGCACCTCGGGCTGCGGCAGGCGCGGCAGGACCACCTCCAGGATGGCTACGGGTTTCTTTGTGATTGCTCGGCGTGCGATCCCAAGACGTCGGAGGCTGGGGAGGCGAGGCGCGCGGAGATTGCGGCCAAGTTACAGCAATTTGCTGAGGCTGCGTCGGAGGACCCAAGGGCTGAGTTTGAGTTGATGCTGGCGTTGGTGAAGGCATACGATATGGAGGGCATTCGGGGCCGGGAGGCTGCGACGATGCACATAGCCGCTGCGCGTATGGCTGCCAAGCTTGGGGAAGCAGCGCAAACGCGCGATCTGGCGTTGAAGGGGCTGCAGCTTGAGGAGGAGGCTGTCGGGAAGGACAGTCAGTTTTACATCTCGACGAAGAAGGACGTCCAGGGACTTGGTGTTAATGTCGATGCTTGATCGGCTTGTTCTGTATTAGATTATATAGAGAGGTAGAGAGCGACATCATTTAGACCCCCATTTCCACAACCTTGACTTTGTTGTCAGATCTACCTCGCTTCCCGTATCAACACCACAAGTGTCGCTTCCAATCTGGGCCAAGATGGACACCTGGGACAACCACAACTGGGACAACCAGCTGGCGCACTTCAACTCCATTTCCTAGTGCGCCAAAATCCTGTTTACCCCAGACCTCATCGTCGAAGCGCTCATCAGCCGAGCCTACGCCCACAAAAGACACGCCTTTGAATTCTTCGCCGTCACCATGATCTCGGCGGCGACATTTCCCACTTCATCGCTTTCATGCACCCGCCCAGTACGCAAGTTGACACGGCAGACAACGCCTATCACGCGCTCAATGGAAACTTAGCAAGCAGTCCCTGGAGTCGCGCTTCACCACCAAAGTCTCGTTCCTGCTCACCTTGGGCCACGGACTGACGATGTTTAGCGAGGACTTCTGCCACGGCGGCGTGATGGCGACCACCCTTGGCGAGTACAACGGAGCGCTGGCGCCGGCGACCAGCATACAAGGCCTGATGAAGCCGCTCATGCACGTCACCCACTCGAGTCGAAGAAACGTACTTGATTTCAATGCTGTCACTTGCTCGGGCTTGGCGGGTTCACAAGCACATCCAGCGCGAAGTATGCAAAGGTCTGGGCATTCTTCAGTCTTTCGACGCTAGAGAGTTTCTCGCAGCTACGTTGTCTGATGGTTAGCATGGCTCGGGCTCTATCATTATGTCTTCGAACAGCTCCTTCAGGAGAGTAACTTACTCTGCAACCGAATACGCGTAGTCAGCGCAACGATTGGGTTTGCCAACGATAGCATCAAGATGCTGCATCTCATGAAACAGCGCGAAGCCAGCTGATGTTTGCAGGTCACCTCTTTTCCAATCGCGCCAGCTGACAAGCATCTGCCAGTGGCTGACCTGGCGGAAAAAGGGGGGACAGAGCCGCAGCACGTTGTTGCCGTAAACCTCGCCGGCATTGAGCATGCCTGCGATCGGCTCTGTCCCTGCATACGGGTTCGGCTTGCATACGGGATGCTCCGAATCGGGGCAGGAAAACACGAGTCTTGATTTGTCCGGGCCGCCTTCGTTTTCAGACTTGACTGTTCCTGATTCGGGTGCTCGCAGTCCCGAGATCACAGCTTCGTAGTTGTTTGCTTTGATGGATGCGAGGGTGTTGTCATTCGTGTTGTTGTCTGAATTACGCATAGAATTAGTTCCATCCTAGTCAGAGCGCAATAGCAAGATGATAGGTAGAAAAACAACCTCAGAATGAGACGGAATAAGGAAATAGGTTATGCGACGACTTACCACCAAACCATCGTCGATACGCCACCCCTGACGTCCCTACATCCTCCAAAGCCGTCATGGCAGCCTTGGCTAGGATTTTGGCGTACTCTACTGCAGGCTCGATTTGGTCGATTTGCTCCTGAGTGCACGACGATTCGGTTCCGTACCCTAGCATGACCCAGCTCGTCAAGGCGCGTTCATGGATGCGTGCGGAATGACCCACGCCGGGGAGGCCTGGGACTGCGAAGACATGCCGAAAATGAAAAGTTGAGAGAATGAAAAGCGTGGCAACGTGCACTGAATGATTCATACTGGGTAGGTAAAGTTGATTCCTGATGTCCGAAGATGTTAGGGTATGGCGAGGGATACAGGAGATTCAACCCATTTCTTATGCAATACGGCCCCTGGATGAGTGTAAAAAGGCTACGCATCTGTGCGAGTAAGCCACAGAGAAACATTTATTCACGATCGAGATATCCCGCGCGAATTCAACACATTCTGTACTAGGGTCCTGAAGAGATATTAATTTATTTGTCCACGTTACGGACTTGCCGTGAAGAAACATGACCCTTGTGCCTTTCTTTTGACATACTCGTTACAATTGCTGTTCAGTAAGCTTTTCCTCCCCCACCGGCCTGGCGGAGCTGCGCATTTTGTCCCTCGCATGGAACAGAACGTCGCCGGCGAGCGGGTTACTCCTCAACCAGGGCTCCGGCTCGGTCTCGCATGAGACGTTCCTTATCTGGACATACTGCGTAGTAGGTACCCGAGGATTATACCCACGTATGACCACGGATTCACCCATAGCCGCTGAAAATAGTTGTGGTGGTATCCGGACACTTCGTCTTCCTCGCATGGCCACGGTGCTGTGGGCGATGTCGGAGTTTTCCGAGTCAAGGGCGGCACCCTCGCGTCAACGCCAGGGTGGTGTCGAGGGTATCGCGAGTCATGATGAACCGTTTTTCCGGTAGGGCGTCCTATCTTGCCCGTTCTTCGCGCTGGATGGTTGTTGGTGTATATAAAATCCGGCAAGCTCTCCAGTACGCGTATGCGCTCCCTTTGCAAAATTGTAAAGTCCTGGACTCGCTTTCTTGAAAGTTGCCCGAGGGCATTCTTTTCTGAAAGTATGGACTGTGAGCCCCGAGCGCTAGAACATCCATGGATGGGCCAGTAAGTCGAGCTCGCCAAAACGGCTCTCCACGGGCCCCAGCGCCCACCTCAAGGCAAGTAAACTTATCAAGTTCAATTAATCAATTAATTAATTATATAGCTAGTTATAACTAGTTAATTAAGTTGATTATAAGCTTTAAACTTGATTAAATACTTGAGCTATTTTAACAGGGACTCAGGGAGGAGAGGGGCCTAAGGGGGGGCTTTGAGGGGGGCTCTAAAGGGCTAAGAGACCTGGAAAATCCGGAAAATCGTTGATATAGCCCGAACCCAGCTCTAAAGACCCTAGCCTTGGCCCGGAAACCCGGCGCCGGAGCCCCACTTCAAGTCCCGCTTTCGGCCCTACCCTCTAGAGCCCTCCCCTCTAGAGACCCTAATCCTAGCCCTCTAGGGGCCACCCCTCTATGTAGAGGGATATTTGCCAATTCATTGCCATTACGTACCTTATCTTTCTTCCCTTCTGTATGGTATCGCGATCTGGCAATCAAGTCAATTATGGGCCTCAGACTTGATTGATTGCCTTGGGGTGGGCGCTGACGGGCCCGGTCTGTTGAAAAGCCTTCTATGCCATATTCACTTGCACACCTGCGCTGGAGACGGAGGTGAACTATGTGGTGTTGACTAAGAAAACGGAGGTATTCGGATCTCACATCAAGGGGAAGTTTTGAGTTGAGTGTGTAGACTCATGGAATGATTCATTCTGTAATAACAAAGGCATGTCACTAGAGCTCAACAGCAAGCACTCTATCGCAACAACGGCGTCTCCTCGTCAGTGCCAGTCCTGGCCTCCCCGCTGCTCTCCTCATTGCCGTGCTCTCCAGCCAACCAGTTCTTGAGATGCTCACGAATCTCACTATCACGGTAGATCCACGCAACACAGATTCCGGCGCCAGGGCCGAGGGGAATAGCCGCGGCAACAGCCACCAACGCAACCTTCCACCCACCCTCGACGAGCAGCCAGTACAGCACCGTAAACCCGATGAACGTGACGTCAATCTCGATGAACTTGACGGTGGCGCGCGTCATCTCCTTACGGTCGTCCCGCTGGAACAGGCCCCAGATGAGCAAGACGTGCGAGACGATTGAGCAGACCATGGGCGCGAGGTAGACGAGCAGCAGCGAGACGGTGTGCGACTCGAGGTGGAAGCTACGGCGCTGGCGCTTCTGCACACGCAGCACGCCCCATCGGACAGCCTGCCGGACGAGCGAGACCCACACGGGGAAGAAGAGCCAGACGGCGATGGTGGCGGGCGAGTTGTAGATGAGCATCAGGATGGAGGGCAGGACGAAGCCCCAGGCGACGCTGACCGGGATGGCGACGATCTCGGCGTCGACGCCGAGGTGGCGCGCGTGCTTCCCGAAGTCCGGGTCCTTGGACTCGGCGCTCTCGACGACCTGCTTGCCGGCCTTCTTCCGCGCGAGGTAGATGGAGCGCGAGCGGTGGAAGAAGGCTGGGACCATGACGAGCTCCCAGACGACGGCGCCGCCGATGAGGTTGAAGACCAGCCAGGGCCCCGTGGGGTTCGCGATGAGGACGTTGGGGGCGTTGCAGATGCGGGCGGCCTCGACGGTGGTGACGGTCATGAGGCCGGCGATGAAGGATAGGACGGCGGACATGCTGGCGAAGGTGCGGGCCGAGTCAAGGGCGTTCTGGAAGAAGCTGATGGCGAAGCAGACCGGGGAGCCGAAGACGGGGACCTTGCTGATGGCGGGGAGGCGGGCGCGGGAGTCGCATTGCGAGTAGAGCAGGGCGATGTTGACGTCGGAGTGGATGAAGAGCGCGGCAAAGGTCGCGATGGCGAGGAGGACGGGGATGACGAGCAGGACGCGGTAGGAGAGGACGTGGATCGGCACTGGCCAGCGCGTTGGGGGCCAAGATGCCATATTGGTAGTGGTCTCTGAGCTTCGCGGGTTACAAATGAGCTCACAGGTTCTTGGGTGAGAAGGAGTCGTGAGTGTTGAAGCTTGGTGTTTCGTACCTTACGCGAGATGATCCGGTCAGCTCACTCACTGGGCAAGGTACCTAAGAGCTAAGGTGAGCTCAGCTCAGCTCATTTCAGCTCGTGACAACACGGCGCACGTGCCGCCTGACATCACTTGCAGCGAGCCGGGACCCCTGAGATTCCGTCCCCTCGTGTCTCCGTCTGCCGGCTTGTGAGACATTGTGGTCAGCTGCCAACTAGTAACTCGGGAGATCCAAAGGCTTTCCAAGAGTCCATCTGTTGCATGATGCTTTGTTCCCAAGAAATCAAAGTCCGCCGACCTCTCGCGCGCCTCTTCTACACCGACTTCTCTTCCACGCTAGACTCCCCGCGCCCCTTGTAAGTACTCTCCGGCAGCGCATTGAGGGCATCCTCCTCCTTGTCAAGCTTCCGGAACGTCATCCAGAATCCGATCCCTCCCAAACAGCTGATGATAGCAATGGTGGTATACAACCAAACCAACAGCGGATCAGCAGCCAGCCCAACAAAAGCCTGCGCAATCGCGCTCGAAAATGCGTGCACAAACCAGAACACTCCCGTCACCAGCCCACGCATGTTCCGCGGCGCCTTCGTGAACGCATACTCCAGCCCCGTGATCGACGCAAAGATCTCGCTGAGCGCAATCAGGATGTAGCACGGCGTCTGGATCCACACCGTCATGTCCGGCGGGCCCCGCTCGCGGATGCACTCCACGTCGCCGGCGCTGCGGCCGCACGGCGCGCGCGCGTAGATGAAGTGCTGGATCACGGCCGCGACGACCATCGACAGCGTCGCGCAGAGGAAGCCGACGGTGATCTTCTTGATCGGCGTGAAGCGCAGCCCCGCGCGCTCGATCGCCGGGTAGATGAGCTTGTCGCAGATGGGAATGAAGATGAGCAGCGCGAACGGGTTGAGGTTGGTGATGATGTCGTTGGGCAGCCCGTCGAGGCGCATTGTCGCCGCTTGGTTGATGAGGTTGTTGGAGATTTGGCCGTACGCGAGCCAGAAGACGGGGAACCAGAGGAAGACGGCGCAGGCCATGACCCCGCGGCGGACCTCGTCCACCCAGGCGTCGTCGAAGGTCATCCAGGACGGCCGGTTTGGCACGGCACTGGGCTTGATGCGTTCCCAGAATGAGTCCTTGCGCATCGCGAAGACGCCGCCGTGGCCTTGCTTGATGCCGTACCCTACAAGCGCAATCGACTTTCCGAGGACTGAGCCGGTGGGTGGGCGCTTGGCGTATTGCTTGCGGCAGAGAACCATGACGACGGGGCAGCAGAAGAACATGATTGTGGGGAGGAGGTACGACAGCCAGAAGCCGACGTACTTTTCCGCGTACACCATGGACACCTGACCAACGAGGGCGCCGACATTGATGAGGAAGTAGTAGCGCATGTAGACGCGGGAGATGGTCATCACAGGATCGACGATGACACGTTCTCCTGAAGGAAGGGTCTTGACGGTCTGGCGGGGCTGGGTGAGCTCGTACTGCTCTGCAATCAACGGGCTGATGTTGGCCTTGAACCATCCCACGCCGGTCCCGAAGAAGACCAGCCCGATGATGAAGGCTCCGAGCGCACCACTTGGGTTGGAAATTACCGAGGGAATGGCGGCGATGATGATTAGAATGTGGCCGAAGGTCGCGACAACGATTGCGTACTGGATGGTAAGGTAGCGGCCCCAGTAGGTATCGGCAAGGTAGCCGCCTGTTGGACGTCAATCTCCTTCATCATCACTTGGAGGAACGGGATTTTAAGCCTACCGACTAACGGCATAACATAGGACCAGAAAGAGTTGAACAGCGTGAGGGCCGTAGATGCCCGCTGGCCCAGGCCGAGAGCACCGGCTTGTTCATGAGTACCGCCCGCGCCAGTCGTCGAATTTGGGGGAAGGGGATACGCGATGAAGTTGACGACTGAGGCAGCCACGTCAGTGATGATAAAGACCCTGCGCATCGTTTGGCTGACTCACACACTGCGGTGGTCCCGTAGTACGCGAACCGCTCACACATCTCCACGAACCCGATAGTGTAGATCAGCCAGGAAACCTTGCCGTGGACGCGGCGCAAGGTCGTCTGTTCCTCCAGCGTAGGATAGATCTCTCCATTAGGCCCCGTCAGTGTCTCGTGTGAGTCGTTCGCGGGGAGTAGGTCGCCTTGGTACGCCCCAGGCTTCTTCTCGCTATTGACCCCTTTCTCGATGGCAGGAAAGTCAGCCTGCGCGGCATCGACCATGTCTAGGTCTGGTGCGGTCGACATCGTTGATTACAGGTTTGTTCTCGTCTGATAGCGAAGTATGAGTGATTCCGTTGGAAATGGATGGCTCTGCAGCCATGTAAAGGTCAGCGATGCGTATTACTGACTCTGCTAGGGAACATGTAAGTGTAAGGGGCGCCAACCACCTTGAGGGTTCAACGGCGGGGTCGGGGGCATCTTCTAGCTTCTCTCACATGAACAGCAGAGCGGCGGGCTGCAATTGCGGCACAACTACTGGTACAGGCCAGGAGTGCGAAGACTTCATTGAATATACGATGGTTGCATTTCGTGGTCTTGGCTGCGTTCAAGCGACGAATGCCGAGAGATAGCAATGGTCCAAGGTGCCCCGTATGGGCGATTGCACCCCCTCAAAGCCACGTTGCACAGAAGCCGGGCACTAGCATCTCGACGTGCGTTATGAGAGGGATTCTCTAATTGGACTGTACACATTGACAGCACGGCGATTACAACGACCACGAGCACGCCCAGGGCTTGAGAGTCGATATCAGCTGAATACATGATAGGATAGTCGCGATGATACCCCACATCTTGGCTTTCCTTGAGAGGAGCTCGATTCTCGGCCGATGGCTGGGATGAAGGACGGGAGATATGAGCCTGCGGTCTTGGCGGTCTTGGCTCCCTCCAAAACGGCAGGCGTCAAGACTTTGGAGAAGCCAGGTGACTTGAGCTGGGTGCAAGCTGTTTGTGCAAGCTGTTGTGGAACCATTTTCAGTCAACCACTGCGAACAGCCGCTTCAGATTTGGGGGTACATTATCATGGATGACGTCTTACTGAAGAACAACGATTGAAGAAGAACAATCCGTCAAGGCGTCTTCAGTTCTTTCTTCCCTTCTAACTTTTTTTTCTTCGCAGTTTGCCGCCTGGAGCGTCTTCAGTTCAATCGTCTCATATGAAACGTTAGGATGAAATCTACTAGATTGAAACACATCCAAGTGATCCATATTGTATGTATCAATTCTGGTAAAAATGGGTCGATAAGACTTTGAATGGAGTCGAGTGGTTCAGTCTTCTAATTGCTGAGAGGATACTAACACAGCTATTAGGCCGCTATGTGAATTCAGTTTAGGTTCCAGGTTGGAGAATATGCCGAGGGACCACCATTATGCTGTGTACAAGTCGCAGCTGCATATGCAAGGATGGGTACGCCTCTATCAGTGGCAACACTGTCGACTGCCCCAAATAAGTTGTGGACTTATGGGAGTCTGCTGGAACAACGGCATTTACTTTCAAAGCAGTGGCAACAAGTGTTATCCCCCGCTCAACAATGCGCTCTTTGTTATATTTTGATGCAGTTGTTACGGTAAAGTGTGTTGTTCCGGTCGAAACTTAACCAAAGCTATTGTCAACGAATTACCATCCTAATAATCACGTAAGCTTAATGCGTCGCTTGAAGCAGAGAACCGTCACCTAGAATAACCTTCTAATTCTACTCAGGTAATGGGATTTTAGGGTTCAGTGCCATCGTCCGTTATTACTCTTCGCCTGCGCAACCAGGCTCTGAAGTTGACTATCCCCGAAGCCTCAGACTTCTCCCTTGGCCGCACACGCTCCTTATCTGACAAGGCTGAAACTCCATTCTCTTTGAGATCAGCGAGTGCACTCTCCAGATCATTTTCGCCTGTTTCAGTGACGAACCCAGGTGCATCTGCGTCATTGTCGAACCATACTACTGTTTGATTCGCCACTGCCCCCATCTCTGAGAGTGTTAGCAGAGGGACCTTGACGTCGTGCTGAGCATCCCCGCCATCAGAACAAGCTTTCCCGTCCTTGACACCGTAGAAAAACATGAGCAAAACATTTGATTTCCACACCGGCCGTCGACGTCCAGCAAGATTGCTCTGCAGAGACGTTTTGATAAAGAGCATCGTCGTGAGTACGAGTACCACGCCTGGGTAAAGGAGCCACGCCCAGTAAGCCTGGACCCAAATTGCAGGCTTGCTGCTTGACCCCGTGATACGAGCGCCTGGTCGTCCATCCCAGCCCAAGCCATTGACACGTATGAAGTTTGATACTGAGGTGTCCATACGCTTGATCGCATCAGCAACACTATCGAATGACGCTTCGCCTCCATTGAACATTGAATCAAGCCACCATTTGTCCCCACAGTCCACTGCTGCTAGTGACGGTGGGTTACCTATACCGGACACGTTACAGGACCCCGTGATTCTTTCATCAATAAAGCTTTGTATGCTATTGTAGGCGGAGTAGCTGATAGTTCCAAGACAGCGAATGGGGACTTTTATTGATGTGCCATTCGCTGTTGTCCAAGGCGTCAAATCATATCGAGGCAGACCTTCCGTTGCATTTTTGATGGTTGAAATGTTGTACGCACGACCACTAATGAAGCAAGGGTCGATGAATTGCATGAATTCTTGGTCTTTTCCGGGGCTGCTTTTACTCAAAGACGTTGAATTAGACACCAATGACATGGGAATCTGAGAGATTACACTCTCATTGAAGGTTCCGTTTATGACTTGTCCGTAGTATCTCTCGATGCATGGAAAAACCGTGCAGTCGATACCTAAAATGCCCAGAGGATGTTGAGCCGCTCCAACTCGATATCTCTGAACCCCTTTTGTCGAAGAGTTTAAGGTTAGCGCGCGTATGGATACCGTCATTTCATCGTGCAAATATTGATTTGCAACATCTTGTCTTGCCAGCCGTCTCACACCTCTTGAGTCTGGCGATGATTTGAATACGGTCGTCATCTTAAACGCGTATGAGGTGTTTAGGCCGCTTGGCCATAGTGGCTCTCGACCGCCCGAAGAATCATCGTCAAGGCTATCGGTGTTGTTTAACTGGACAACATCCTTCAAGTTGGGGCTTGCCTCTGCGCAGCTACTGCAGATTCCTACAGAGGTGTGTGTGATTCCATCATTGTCTTCGAATGTGCAACTTTCTGATGCGCAATCGAAAAGGCTAGCGATTACAGAAGACCTGTCGGTACCTCCATTCATTAGGCTGTTGATCGCGGCACCACGCATTTCTGGGGTGATGGCAGCAGACATTTTGTTGGCAATGCGGATCTCTGCAGCCTCTTTTACAGTTCTGCTACAAGGATATGTGGCTGAAGCTTGTTGGGAAAAGGGGCCAATTGCCGCGGAAGCGATGATCACGAAAGCGCCAGCAACAGTCCAGGCGCTACGAATAATGTTAGCCGCGATTCCAGATGTCGTATTGCTCAATGGAAGGACCACGAACGGTTTCCATGTAAAGAAGAGAAACTTCAGTGACCCCCAAGGACCTGTGCCAGCGTTCGTGAAGTACTCCATGTCGCGTGACGATCGAGGACTTTCCATCCATTGCCATTTCATTTCCCGAATCACTAGATCTCGGTCAGTTCGAACTCGCAAAGAAACAGCCATCTGCTCACCCTCAGTGACTATAAACAATACACTGGCTCGCAGGACGGTGGAGAAAATAGCAACGAGGGCATTGATGCTAATTTGCTCCACAAAATCAGGCTGCACCTGGCCATTGTTCGCAGACAACAAGATAACAATGGCCATGAACGACGATATGGAAAATAGTAGAGCTAGAAGTTCAAGAGCCCATTCATTCAAAAGCACGAATGCCTTCGGTCTCTTGAGTTTGGTGAGTGCTGTGGAATCCAGGGGTAATACTCAAATCGGATAATTCCGTTTGTACGATGGAAATAAAAATACGTACGATATTCACGCTTCTCTTCCATCTCGAACGAATGAGGTCTTCGATGTTTTCTAGGTATCCTCTATGATTATAAGCTATTGTGGGAACAGCCTGTTTAATGTCTTCTTCTGGTTCAAGAAAACTCGCAATGGTCCTTGTGAAGAAGGACAAGGACCAGACATCAGCATCGTCGCGAGAGATACCGGGATAGTTTTCCAGGCGTCGTCTGTGCCAAAATGAATCCACTTGGGTTGACTCATCGATTTGTCCCGAGTTTGTCGCCGTAACAGTCTCGGTTGTTGTTGACAAGTTGTCTTCAGGAGTCGTGGAAGGGGCGCGCTCTTCCTCTTCACGCTGCTCTCCGGTTAATAGAGGAACTCCTGCTGAGGATTCACACGATTCCTCGGAGGGAATGGCCACCATGGGGATCTCATGGCTAAAGCCTTCAGGGTCCTGGGCCATGTTGGGGAAGATAAAGGTATGAATTGGGTAGATGAGAAAGACAGTTGGAAGAGTATGAATCCGGCGGTGAAGGCCTGGCATGTTGATAAGTGACGGAGCTGTGACAGAAGACAGTGAATACGTCGTACTTCAGCTTCGTATTACACCAAGTGGCTGACGTGTCTTAGTTTCCCTCGACGCCTCGATGCCATGCATCAGCCCTTTTTTTTGGGAAACCACCCCTCTGAAAGCTGAGCAGTGCCGCACGTCAGCTTACGGTGTGCCGACAAATGGGAAATCTAGGCATACTCAGCCTCATGCTCGAGTTTCTTTTTGAACAGACATGACGTACAAGAAACATGTAAGCGCAACGGGATTGAATCGTGGCCAAGACGTCCTAGCAGCCACGCAGGTGGCAGTCCCCTGGTCACAGGCAGAGCGACGATCCGCTTGGCTTGCGTCACATCAGGCTGTACCGACCGTAATACAGCCTCGGTCATTGGCATGCGCGACGTCTTAAATTGAAACGACTAGTCATGCTTCTCCAGGAACAAATGGATGTCGCAGCGCGTCCGGGCCAGGCTGCCACTTTGATGACAAGATGCCTCCTTCTGGGCGTAATTTGGTCCGCTCAAGTCTCAATGGGTCGCCAAGCATCACATCCAAGATTAGGCAGCCAACGTGGGTTCATGCTTTCAATTCACCTTCTCATGCCCTGTCTACTAACAAAAGAACACTTTAATTTTCTTACTTCGACTTACTAGTGGGAATACTAAAAAGCATAACCTTGTTATCCTCATCCATGCATCTAATGGCAGCCTTTGAGAATGCTCTTCACTCGGTCTGCAAGACGATGTTAGGCGGCTAGACGTTCGTAGGGCTGTGAAGACCCCTGGTCTAGCGGGGGAAAGCTCGATCCGCCCTCGCCTGGCAAGCACTCATGTAAGATTACCAAACATGTCGCGGAGATTCGGCGACGACAACGCTCATACGGCAAACGAAGGATTTTGTATTGGTGTTCCCATTCATTATTGAATAGGTAAACCTTGGTTCATAACTGACCTAGTGATTGACCGTCTAGTGTAATCATGAACAGCCAAATTGCGTCCAGTCCCTTCTAACACACTGTACCGGCAAAGTTCTCCATGACCCTGCCAGAGTACAAAAAAAAGCAAACAAGGTACTCCTATCCAAATAATTCGAGTTGATACTGTCTGTCCCTAGCTCTTTAATCTTTGACAACGAGTACCACTGTCTAGGGTTAGCGGGCGGTATCTCTTTTTCAGGCTCGCTGACTCAAATTCCAAAAAGCCTCGAACTGGAGACTAAGAATCAATCTCTGTCGGATTGCTCCCCCGATCCTTCGACAATAAATCCGGGTGTCTGCTGGTCATTTTGGAATCGGGCTATAGTCTTGTCCGCTAGCTCTTCCAGCTCAGCCAGTTGCAAAAGTGGAACTTCTGGTTGGGAGTCTTCGTGTTTCAAAGGACCTCGGGTCCTTCGGACTTCGTAGAACAAGATGGGTAGGATGCTCGACTTCCAAATAGGCCCCCTCCTTTCCTCCGAATCACTCTGTATGTAAACGGTTAGGAGCAGGCCAGTTGTGAGTAGAAGCAGTGTTCCTGGATAAGACAACCATGCACGGCCAGTCAGCCATGACGCAAATTGTGGTCTCGCTCCCTGAGCCTATCACCCTCCTCTTCTTATTGAATCGTCCTTCCTCGATATGTATGTAGTTTGAAATTGATATGCCAGTAGGCGACAGAAGAATAATGCTTCTTTAAATTTATTATAGTTCTAAGGGAAAAGGCGTTTACTTTAAAACTTATAGATATTATCCTCTTTTTCTCTAATAAGTTGTGTAAAGCAAAATAGTAGTTATAGAAGTAGTAAATATAGTATTATTTTAGTATTTTAGTATAATAAGTTATAGTAGTATAAAGAAAGAGATATTTACTTTTTAGCGATTTATACTCTCTTTATATACCTTTATAAATAACTATAGAGGTTTCTTTATAAAACTTAAGCTATCCTAGTCCTTAAATATTTCTCTATAAGAGTTATATAGTAGTTAATAAAGTACGCCTCTAAGTAACAAACTGTGAAGAAAAAAAGTTAGAAGAGAAGAAAGATGTAGTTATGCAATTAAATATATTAGAGACAGCCTCAAATGTGACGTTACCTCAATTGAAAATCGAATTTATCTACTATATATATTATAGTTAGCTATCTAATAGTAAGGTCTACTAATAGAAGCTAAAGATTAACGCGTTATAATAGTATATAGAAGTTATAGTCTATTATTACAGTTAGCTATCTAATAGTAGGGTCTACTAACAGAAGCTAGGGATTAATGCGTTATAATAGTATATAAGAGTTATAGTTAGAGTCGTTAGTTATAAGCTTTACTATAGATTAGTCTTTAGAAGCTAAAGTGATTAGTCTTAGACTTAATAAGTTATTTATAGTAAAAGTAAGCTAAAAGTATTTTAGAGATATTTATAAGTTAATTACTAAAGAGCTATAGAAGTCTAACTATAAGTTAGGTTTAAAGTTATACTATATATAAGTCTTTATTTAATTAATCCTACTACTTATAAACGCTTATTCTTCTTACTATATAAGTATTTATTATAGAGTAAAATAAACGCTTATTCTAGTATTTACTAAGCGCTTATTATAGGTTTCTTATCTATATTCACTCTTTATTATTATATAACTTATACTATATTTCTTCTATCCTAAGTAGTTTATTATTATTCCTATAATCTTATAGTATAAATATCTTATTCTAACTACTTAACGCTTAGGTAGGTTAGTTATCTATTATTCTTATTTATAGGTTATAATATTAGATCCTCTCTCTAAAGGTTTTATCCTTAAAACTTAATATATATAGGTTATTAGTTCTAAGTTAGAGATCTATTAATTATACTTCTTATTTTTACTTATAATACTAATACTATATTAGGTTATATTTAAAAATTAAAATCTTTAAATACTTTAACTTATTATTATTTGTTCTAAATTCTTTAGTTTACTAATGAAGGTATTAAAAACAAAATACTTTATTTAAATTATTATTTATATAGTATATATTATTTGCTTTTTTTAGATTCTAATATCTATAGAACTTACTATTATCTAGGTATTTTTTATAATACTTTAGAGGATATAATCTATACTTATAGGTTTCTTTTAGTTTATATTATATAGTTTTTTTTTACTAATTATAATAGGTAGTAAATTGCTTAGTAATATGTTATAGTTAGCTATCTAACAGTAGGGTCTGCTAATAGAAGCTGGGGATTAACGCATAGTAACAGTATACTAGAGTTATGTTTAGAGTCGTTAGTTATAAGCTTTATTATAGATTAGTCTTTAGAGGCTAAGGTAATTAGTCTTAGACTTAATAAGTTATTTATAGTGAAAATAAGCTAAAAGTATTTTAGAGATATTTATAAGTTAATTACTAAAAAGCTATAGAAGTTTAACTATAAACTAAGCTTAAAGTTATACTACATATAAATTTAATTCTAGATATATTTCTTTATACTTCAAATCGTTTTAAATTATTTTAATCTTAAATAATCGTTTAGTTTCTAAATTATATTAAATTATTTTAATTTAAAATAATTATTATCTTATCGTTATATAACTTATACTATAGGTTTTCTATTTCTAAGTAGATCTCTATTATTCTTATAATTCTATAAGTATAAATATTTTATTTTAGCTACTTAATATCTAAGTAGGTTAGTTATCTATTATCTTTACTTATAGGTTATAATATTAAGTCCTTTCTCTAAAGATTTTATTCTTAAGACTTAATATAAATAGGTTACTAGTCCTAAGTTAAAGATCTATTAATTATAATTCCTAATTTATCTATAATGCTAATATTATATTAGGTTATATCTAAAAGCCTAATTCTTATAAAACTTATAGTGCTTAGATCTAGTGTAATCATTAGACGCTTAATACTCTTATTAGATATTATAGTTATAACGCTATACTTTATTCTCTATATTTTTAGTATAATTAGATATATAAAATAGACCTTACTAACTTAAAACGTTATAGTAAATATATTAAGTATAGATTTTCAAACTATAATAGTAGTAATATAATAAACGCTTATAAATAGCTAATGCATTTTTATGTTTTATTTCTAATAGTAGCTAATTACTTATAATAAATTATTATTTTAATAAATAAAAGAAAGTAAAGTAAAAAGAAGAGGAGGCTAAAGAGGTATTAGAAGTTTTATAGACTTAATTAGCTACTACTTTAGGTTATTTATTTTATTTTTATAGGTATAAATAATTTTTAAAGAAGTATAGTTTAAACATAATTTGCTATAGAATATAGTTTATATTATAGGCTACGCTTACTTATTACGTCTAGGTATTACTGCAAACCTATAGAAATTCTGCCCTTAGCGACTGCATTTGCTTAATAAGCGCCTTATACTTATTTTTCCTCTATATAAGGAGTATCCTAGAAACTTCCCTCTTTTAGCTTAAATTACTATAATTAAGGTACTCCTAAGTTAAATAAACTATAGATTAGTTTTTTATATATCTAAATTTATATTAAACGCTTACTTTACTAGTTATATAGCGTAATAGATAGTAAGTAGAAAATAGAGCTAACTAAGCTTAAAGTAGTAAGACTAGAAGTAGTATTAAGAAATATATAAGCGTTTAAATTAATCTATAGTATAATTACTAAGCTAAATAACTAATTTAATAATATATTAACCTTACTATAAGCTATTAATAAGCTAATTATAAAGCTAATATAAATAGTAATAAGTAGTAATACTTTAGTACTACTAGTATTATACTTTATAGTACTTCTACTATTAATACTATTAATACTATTAATACTACTACTTTTAAAACTAAATATTATTTAGGAAATAAGTAGTATTTAACGTTTAAAGCTTCTCTCTAACCTCTTTAAGTTTAGAAGTAATTATAATAAATATACTACTTAGGCGTAATAGATATATAATAAAATTAAAATAAATTAAGCTTTCTACTTAAGTAACTAAGAAGTTTAATATTTAATTAACTTCTATTTAAAACTAAAAGTATAGCTAGTAGTTATAGCTTTTTATAAATCTAGTAATAGTAATAGTTTATTTAAGCTAGATACTTTTCTAGTATACTTAAACTATACTTATAGTAACTTAAATATTAAAAATAAAGTCTTTAGAAAGTTAATAAAGTTTAAAATAAAATATAATAAATCTTTTATTTTATTTTTACTCTACTTTAAACGTACTATTATAGAAGTAAGTAGTATAGTATAGCTAGATAAAGTTTAAATTAACTACTTATAAAAAGTACTATTTTATAAGCTTTTTAACTACTTAGTTAACTATTTAACCCTCTATAAGTATACTAAGTATATAAGCTTTATATAAGATATTATATAGAAACTAAAAGGATTATATTATATTTATAACGTTATATATTAGCTTATAACTTTTAGAATAAGATTATTATCTACTAAAATAGATATAAATAGAGATACTAAGATAATAAAGTTAGTATACACTTTATATAATATAACAAGGCAAAGGAGAAAACTTATCAATTATATTAAGTACTCCACTTTAAGCAGAAAACCCCTAAAAATACCCTAAATACTTATATATCAATTTTCTAAATAACTATAAGAAATATAAAAGTGAATATATAAATATAAACCTAACTAACTTATACTTTATCTATATTTTCTACTCTTTTTATATCTTAAGTTATATAATTTCTTAAGAGAAAATAAGCTACTAAAAAGAAGTTTAGTAATATTATCCTTATAATATTCTACTCTATTATCGCTTTAAATAATTAAAGAAGTATAATAGAGATTAAGAGAGAAAATAAAAATAGAACTAGCTAAGGCTAGAAAAGCCTAAAAATACCTATTTTTATTTAATTTTTAAAAAGTAAAAATTAATAAGTTTTTTCTATAAACTAGGCTAAAAAACCCTAAAAGCTCTTCTAAAAAAGTAATTACTAAAGTTATTAAAAAAAAACAGAAAATTATATAAAAATAAGTATATTTTTTATTTATCTATTTAGTCTTTTTTATTATAAGCTAACTAAACCTCTATCTACTTATATAAGCTTTTTCCTCTTATAATAATACCTAACGCTTATAAAAACGCCTATCTAACTTCTTATTTTTAAGTTAGAATTACTAAAAATTCTAAAAACTCTACCTCCTTCTATATATCCCCTAAGTTTTTTATATGCTAAAAAGAAAAAGACTTAAACACCTTTATTTTATATACTTAATATTCTATCTAGCTTTTAACCTATATCCTCTATTATTCTAGCTAGTAGCTAGTTTCTTTACTAATTCTTTTTTAATATAAGTTTAATTATAGTCTTCTTTTTAGATTTCTTTAGCTCACTATATACTAAATGCTATCTATTCTTTTAATATAATTAGAACTAAAAAGATATTATAATAAGGTAAGGGAGAAAACTCATTAATTATACTGAGCACTCTACTCTAGGCGGAAAAACCCCTAAAAATGCCCTAAATACTTATGCATTAATTTTCTAGATAACTACAAGAGATATAAAGGTAAATATATAAATATAAGCCTAACTAACTTATACTTTATCTATATTTTCCACTCTTTTTATATCTTAAGTTATATAATCTCTTAAAAGAAAATAAGCTACTAAGAAGAAGTTTAGTAATATTATCCCTATAGTATTTTACCCTATTATCGCTTTAAATAATTAAAGAAACATAGTAAGAATTAAAAAAGAGGATGAAAATAAAGCTAACTAAGAGCAGAGAAGCTTAAAAACACCTATCTTTATTCAATTTTTAAAAAGTAGAAATTAATGGATTTTTTCTATAAGCTAGGCTAAAGAACTCTAAAAGCTCTTCTAGAGGGATAGTTACTAAAGTTATTAAAAGAAAATAGGAAATTATATAAAAATAAATATATTTCTTATTTATATACTTAGTCTTTTTTATTATAAGCTAACTAAGCCTCTATCTACTTATATAAGCCTTTTCCTCCTATAATAACGCTTAATACTTATAAAAACACCTATCTAACTTTTTACTTTTAAGTTAAAATTACTAAAAATTCCAGCTTCTCTACCTCCTTCTATACATCCTCTAAGTCTTTTATATACTAAAGAGAGAAAGACTTAATTACTTTTATTTTATATACTTAATTTATCTTCTAGCTTTTAACCTATACTTTCTACTATTTTAGCTAGTAGCTAGTCTCTCTACTAATTCTTTCTCAATATAAGCTTAATTATAATCTTCTTTTTAGATTTCTTTAGTCTATTACATACTAAGTACTATCTATCTTTTTAGTATAGTTAGAACTAAGAAGATATCTTAAAGTTATATAGCCTAAACTATATCTTTAATTAGGTTATTTTAAGTAATAAGAAATTACTTTAGAGTTAAGTTACTAGGTCTATTTATTTTAAATAACTTAAGCCTTCTAACTTTTCTCTTAATCTTTATATAATAAAGCTCCCTTTACTTATTCTCTATTTTAACCTATATATCTTTAACTTTATTTAACACTTCTCTAGAGTAGTCTTTCTTTTTTATATTAATAATAAAGGTTATAGGATTAAGGTTATTATTATAGACTATATCTTCTATCTTATTAGTCTCTCTTAGAAAGGCTAAGTCTTTAGCTTTAACCCTAATTAACTTTTATATAACTAATATCTAGTTAAGTATAGCTTTTCTAAAGCTTATATTTACTTTATCTTCTTATTATTTTTCTTACTTTTTTCCTTTTAAAGCTTTTAACTAGTTTTTAAACCTAGTTTTAGGTTTTAGTTTTAAGCTTTTAAATAAGATATAAAAGCTAAACTCTTTAGTAATAAGCTTAACCTAGTAGTTAAAAAAGTTTTTATAAAGATTTAAGTTAGTTTCTTAAACTTTAGTAGTAGTTTCTAAATATAAAGTTTTAATACTAAAGATATTTTATTAAATAATATATCTAATAAAGTCTATAGTATAGAGGCTATATTTCTATAGGTCTTTTTTTAATTTAATTTAAAGTTATAAGATAATAAAAGAAGTATAATTAATAAGCTTCTGAGTTTTTACTAGTACTTTATAGATCTTATACTAATTATAAACTAACTTAACTATAATCTTAAAAGAGGTCTCTAATTTACCTAGGTTACTATTATTAATAATATCTTATATACTATCTAAGTAGAGGTATAGGCTATTTCTTTAATTAACGATTAGGCTTATATACTTTTCTCTACTATTATATTATAAAAAGATAATAAAATTATATAAAGCAAGCTTATTAGCTAGAACCTTAAAATGTTTTACTTTGAGGTTATTATAGAAGGAGACCTAAATAATAAGAACCCTTATATACTATTCTTTAATTATATCTCTAATAGTTAGATTATAAACTACCTTAATATAGCTTTCTAAGAGGAGATTACCTTAATATAGAAACCTAGATATATTATAGAGGTTAGAAAGGATTTTTACCTATATACTTTATTTTTAGACTTCCTAAGTTAAGTTTTTGCTATTATTATAAGAGAATCTACTTTATTAACGTCTAATTAGAGTTATATTAGTAAGGTTATTATTAATTTATATCTATTTAAGTACTAAAAAGGATCTATTTTAACTAGACTTAAGTGCTCTATAAAGTTTATAGGATATAATAAAGGACTTAATAGGCTTTACTATCTTAAAAATAATTCTAAGGAGTTTTTTATTAAATTATATAGGCTAGATATACCTAGTTTTATTTAGTTTAGTGTTTACTTTACTAAGGTAGTTAAGATAGGAATTAGGAGGCTATAAAGGCTATTTTCCTTATAGGGGTAGAGCAGATATATCTACTACCTATAGAGTCTTATTTTAAAAAACTAATTAGTTTTTATAAAAGTGTGTAATATAGATTATAAGCTTTTACTTAATCTTATTAATCTAGTTAACATTCTATATAGTTTTATAAGCTTTCTAAGACTTAGGATTATAGTCTTTAGAGGAGAGAGACTAAGAAGTAGTAGGAGTAGTTTAGTAAGACATTATATAAAGTTTTATAGTAGTCTAGAGGAAAGATTATTAAGTTATAAATGTATAAAATTAAATAAATAAACTTATATTACTACTTATTTAGGTTATAGTGATTAGATATCTTAAAAAGAAGAAAGGAGTTAAAAAAGTGAATTTATAGAAAGTGAAGAGGTGTTAATTATAATATTAATAGTTTTTTTTTTTTGTTAAAAGTTAGTAAAAGCAAGTAGAAAGAAAAAGGTATAATTTTTAAGATATATAAGTGATAGTTAGGCTTAGTTAAAGTTTTATAGTTAAATATAAAAATATCTATTAAGGAAAAGTAGTTGCTATATATGTAAATATATAAGAATGTTTAGTAGAGGGTTAGTAGTTTAAAGTACCCTCTTTTATAAATATTATAAAGGTGAATTTAGCGTTAGTAGTTAATAATCCTTCTGAAAATGTGATTTTTAGATAAGGAAGGAACTAGTTAAGCGTATAAAGTAGTTATTTTTAAGGGTGAGATTTAAGCAATTACTAAATACAGTTAGTAATTAGATAAAAGTGAAGTTAGGTACTGAGGATAGTAAGTAGAAAAAGAAACTATAATTAGTGTGATTTAATAGTAAGGAAAGAAAGGATATAGTTATAAACTACTTAGTTAAGCTTATAATTATATGTTTTTAAGAGGAAAATTAATACTTATAGCTATAGAAGAGGTGAAGCTTTTTGTAATTTAATTATAAGATATATAAGGTTAAAGGCCTCCTTTTTATAAATAGTAACGTTTTAATTAATATATCTATTTCACTCTTATTATTAAAACCTAAATAAATACGTTCTTTTTAGTTTAGTTAATTTTAGATTTATAGTAAAAGGTCTTTTAAGTTATTCTTTTTTATTTTATTAATAAGTTACTATAATAAATAAGCTTCTAAGTTACTATAGCTACTGTTTTTAGTATTAACTACTTTTCTAGTTAGATATAAAAGAGTATATCTCTTCTACTTAGCTATATCTCTTTTTTCTTCTTTTTAATATATTATTCTTTATAATCTTTAGCTTAACTAACGTTTTATAATAATAACTAAATAACTTCTAAGTAGTATAATTATAGATATTAAAATTAATTTAGGTTACTTTTATATTACTACTTTAAACTAAGTATATAAACTTTTCCTCTTCTCTTTTATACTAGTTTCTATAAATTATAAAAATAAAAAAGAAACTAATTATCTATTTAGACTTATTATACTACTATTAGTTATAATAAGTTATTTTTTTAAAACTATTTAGATTACTACTAACTTATATATAGGCTTCTCTTTCTCTTTTTTAAACTCCTATTAAAAGTCTTATTAGTTAGGTTTAGTATAAAATAAGCTTTATCTATAAGATTACTATTAATAAAAAAGTTAAAGGAGTAGCTTTAAAGTTCTAATATTTACTTACTAAGTTCTTAATAATATATATAGGCTAAT